>JAJJWW010007540.1:0-54825 GCA_023531295.1 Papaver armeniacum
CGTCTTCTCGCTGCTCCGCTCCACAAAGAAACCCCTATCACCTATACCCCATCGACCTAACCCATTCCTCTCTTCATCTTCTCTTTCTTCCCCATACCTGGGCTTTCGAAACCCTTACCTCCCTCTTCTCTTCCCACGCACGATGCGAGCTATCATCACCACCACCACTCCTTCTTACCCGCATAATCACCACTAGCTCCTTCTCCGCCACTCTCTCTCTCAATTATCTCTTTCATAGCTTTCTCATCAACCTAGAAGCTAGGTTAGAGATAATTAGGGTTAGGGTTTCACCAAACCCCCATGCATGGTCGATTGAGGAGAGGTCGGGGGGCTGTCAAAGGCAGAGAGAGCACGTTTGGGTCATCGAACAGGTTAGTTTGGGTGTTTTTGTGAGTTATAAATTCATGTTTTGATTGATGAGAGAGACAGTCAATTTTAGGGTTCTTAGTTTAGTTTACAAATTTAATTTAAAGTCTGTTTTTATATTTGAATATGTTCTAAATTACTTAGCTAGGATTTACAATGAAACCCTAGTTTGTTGTTCTGCTATTCAACTCTATTTGAAGTGTTTTTGCATGCTTAATGTTTAAAAGAAGTTCAATGCTAACATCTCAATGCACTGCTCTCACAATGAATGTCATGCATCCATTGTAGTTAGGATAACATTGTGTTGAGTATGTTTCAGCTCATACTCTAATTATTATTGCTATTTCTTTGATTAGTTGTTCTTGACTAGACATCTAATGCTCTGAGTAGTATTCTCAGCTGATAATTGAAACTTCAATTGGTGAAACTCCATAGATAAGTGACAAACCTGACACTTTATCCTTATCTGTCACAGGAACAAAAGCATTCGAATTAGTTGAATCACATAACCTAAACTAGTGGTGGATTTGATAATCCTAGTACTTGCAACCTCAATCTTTGTATTTCACCTTTGTTTTTAGTCTTGTAAACCTTCAAACTCCAGTCGTATCGACACCAAGTTCCATCCATTATTGTGTTACACTTACTAGAAATCAGTTGAGAAACTTTTAGAACAATCTTGCACACACTAGTTCTCTGAGGTTCGGACCTGTGCTTGCCTCCAAAGGCACTTTGTGCACTTTAGATTAAGACGTAGGAAATACACTTATAAGCTCCTACAGTAGTAAAGACCAAAGGTCGGGATCCGGGAAAGTAACCTCATTTCAGGATGCTTGTGTTAGAGCATTGCTCAGTCGAACTCACAAGTGTTGCTATCTCAAGCTTTTGTCAATTTTAGTGACAAAACTATATCTTGATTTCTAGTCTACAATTAGTTAAGTCTCGGTCTAGGATAGAGGTAGTTAAGAAACGAACCATCATCGTGCGTTCTACCGTTTGAAGGCTAAGATCAAACGAAGCTTTGGAGAACTTCATCAACAAAAGGTAAGTGAAGATTGAACAACCTATTTCTCAAGTTATATTCACTTTATATCATACGGACGATGTCGCATAACTAATTAGACTATTATGCATAGACAAGAATTTCGAGTCGAGAACTAATTTCTAGTTAACGAATTTCTCGAAATATAACGACTAAGCAATGAACATTCACTACACCATTTTTAGGGATTCGCAACGGATCTGGCCGTTGTTGACCGGGCTCTGGCAACCAAAGTGACGTTTCAAAACATGGTGCATTTTTCGCAAATCGGCATAAGCTCCGTTGCGACTCTTGGTCAAATAGCGAAGATTCGCAGCGTCTTGTGCGTTGCGACCTCGCTTTATTCGCAAAACAAGGTCTGCCGTTGCTAACCTATTTCTAATTACGGAGAATAACCTACCCTAACTAAAATATTATTTGTTCCGGGGTTCTAATTTATCAGTTCTGGTTCTAACTTAGCAACAGAATACAGACGTTGCTAATTTTTTGCAACAACAAAAAAAAAGGTCAAGTCTTCATTGACCTGGTCAAAATCCATTCCCCCCTGCAGTTACCCAGTTCCCCATATTCAGCATTCCAAGATATACAAACCATGTCACATTCATTCACTTTCATTTCACATTCACCATTATGAAAAAGAATTCTTGATTGAAGTTAACAAAAGTATGAGTATTTGATACAAACTATGTCATTCATTTAATGGACATAATACACGTAAACATACTTAATTCTAAGTTCAATTTGTAAAGTTCCAAATTCCTAAGTTCTGAAAATCCTAAGTTCTTCTAACTTAAATCTCTATAAGGAGATACTACATTATAACTTACAAATCTTTAATTTGCTAAGGGACCTAATAGCTGTGCAGCACAACTTTGTTCTCCAACCTTTATGATTTCATGAGCATCATTCAATTAACCTGCGAACAAAGCATCACAAATTCTTCTAATCAGAAGCTAATACAAGGATGCAAGATATATAAACAAATGGATTAACTACAATACAAAAACAAAGTTACAGATGCAAGTGAACTACAAACTGAATATGCTACTAAGCTACATCATGAGATGGAGATAAACAACTAAGTTATAACAACAACAACAAAAATAAGACTAAACGCATATATACAATACTTGAGTTGAAATCAGTAAGATGTGACCAAAGAAACAATTACACAACTAAGGTATTAATCCTAGAATTAGTTGTCTTGCTACGGTAAAACTAATCACAAATTAAATTATTCAGTTTCATAAAGTTAATGCAACAAATCACAATTCTTCTAACAACCTAGGATGCAAGACATACAAGGTGAAAATTGTGTTTTGTAGTGCACAAATCGAACCATTTCTATTCAATTAAGCATAAGAAGAACAATTGTGATATAAAATCTACTAACCCACAAACATCCCTATCACTACTTATATGGTTATGTTACTCTTGCTACCAACGAGTGAGGGTGTGAGTAAATAATGATCCATACGCAGAGATAGCAGTGATCGCTGTCGTAGGCGTCAAAAATAAATTACACTTTCTCAATACTCAAAATATATAATGAAGCAAGGGCAAGAAAGGATCGTTCCCACAGAGAGGTCTTGGGTTGTCAATATGTTTTGGTTTTCTAAAGATAACAAGGGGTTTTCTGATTTTTATAAAATTAAACATAAAAGCAAAGCACGCAAATCAAGGTTGTGAATATTGGATAAAGGTTTCATCTTCATTAGCAAACAAGTTTTGAATGTATGATTAAAATTCGTATTTAATCTCACTATCATCAAAAGCCCTAGAATATCTTATTGCAAGAATATTCCATAAATTTCCTAAGTCATCAACACACACATTAGAGTGCGTGTGTGAATTCTACCTAAAGAATAACCTAACGCCTTGCGCTAATTAAGTTCAATTCCTAAGAGCATTAAGTTTCAGAAATAGGATAATCAATGCAATTGTAATACATCATGCATACAATTCGAACAAAGGTCTATTTCTACATATGACTACAAGGATGTATCACTACAACCGTAATCATATCATGCTACCCGTATTCAAGGTTATTTCGATGATGAACCCTAAATTAGTCTGTAGATATGGATGTGAGTTCAATCAATTCTAGACTTAACTAAACAAACATTCAATCATATCGCAATACATCAATCATGCAATTATTATAACCCGTAGAAATCAAACGATAATATTGAGAGAAAACTAATTCATAAAAATCATCACTTGGTTGCAAAATCCAACTACATCTTTAACCAATAAAAATAAATCAACTACTTGGGTTTTTGGAAATCATCACAAAGAGTTTAGAAGAATCTATCATGTGAAACCCTAGAAAACAAGTAGAAGCCTCCTAATGGAGATATTAGGTTTAGAGAAAGAGTTTTCTATTTATATGCTTCTCCCATTTCAAAAGGATACTCTTTCCAAATTTAGGTCTTCTCAAAACCCATCTCCAAGTAGTCCACCAAGCCCATAAAACCCATATGTGAAAATAACTTATACGGAAATTCGAGTAAAATCGTCGTCAGTCTTGTCGGCGTCATCAGGAATTGGCCGCCGGAATTTGTTACGGAAAATATATCCGACCACCTCGAACTCGTATCCGACTACCATAACTCAAAGCAACTCAATATCCTTCTCTGCAGTTCATACACTCACAATTGAGCAATACATCACATATGAACCATCTAACCCAATTCTTGAATTCTTGCGAAAACGTGCCTAAAAGCGCAACTCCAAACTCATATATGCCGCGGCCGACTCTTGCATTCGACTCATACCCCCTTCATGATTCAGTGAAACATTATGATTCATACTTTAACTTCCGAAATCCGACAACCGGAAGTAGCACCACCGGCTCGCCATTCTCGCTCACTTTTCGCACAGTTTCTGCATTCTCATTCCATTCAAACATAACTCAATCAACTCATTGCAACACAAAGCTTTCTGCATCAGTATCAGCTCACCAACCTCTCTACCCATATCTTGCAGCACAAGACCAATTCAGTTCATTATTCCCCAGCCTCAATTCATGCCTTATGTAGCTTCAAATTACAGCTTCCCTGCATCTTCTTTACTTCTGTTCCATTCTCATAACTGCAACATTGAGTTCCAGTCACAGCTCATACAACTGTAGTTCCATTCTCCAATCTGTAATTCACCCATTTTTTCCATGTCTAAGCAGCATTAAGACTCGCAACCTTAGTAATCAACAACTCCTTTTCCTCCAGCTCAAACCACCCTTAGCGGCAACACACAGCTACAAATTGCGCACCACTCCAGCCATACTTCTGCCATTACTGCATTGCAATTTCATTTGTTCACTACATTTATCTCCATTTTCTTGCAATAACCACCTGCAACTCTCACCAAGCTTTAACTGACCATCTTCTCGAGTCGTACCTGCAATTCATCTCATGCAACAATACACAAACTTTGGGCCAATCTCCATAACCTGCAGATCGCCTGCGACTCCATCTCGGTTCATACTCTTCCCGATTTTCACAAGAACCCATCGGCACTAGCCTACAGACCCCCATTACCATCTTCTTTATGGCAGCTTAACAACCCATGTCTTCACACCAAGAACCCATAATCGCAATCGCAACTGCTCATATATTCTTTGACCCTAAATTCCATCACTTTGTAACTTATATTCATCACTGTCAAACCCATGACAATCACCAATTACCACTTTGCTTCCATTCAATTCAGCTCCGTCTCTGCCTCATGTGCATCATCACGACCATCTCATTGCCATTATTACGTACAGCCGATTCTGCTCCATTCTCACCTACAGCTCTAACTTGAATCAGTAGCAACTCGAGCTCTCTGTCCATCACATTGATCGTGTGTCAATCCGTCAAAAATAATTTCACTTTCTTACGCACTAAATTTAAATGAAGCACAAGGTAAGGAAGAGTTCGTATCCACAGAGAGGCGTTTGTTGTTATAAACTTTTAGTTTCTAAAGTAACCCAAGGTATGTTTGTTGAATTTAAGCAAATAAAAGTAATTAAAAGCAAAGTAAGTAATTTGAGAAATCAATAAGAGAATATATTGGTCAAGGGATAGTATCATCACAAACATGTATTTTCATCAATGATTAGAATTGGTATTTTAATCTCGTATTTATTAAAAGTCCTAGGATATCTTGATCGCAAGTATAACCCGTTAATTCCTCGTTTTTCATCACAACCACATTAAAAGATGCATATGTGAATTCTTCGTTTTAAAGCAACCTAAAGTGTAAAAGCACAATTAAGTTTAACTCCCTAAAAGCATTAAGATTTATGGAATAAGACTCATCAATGCAAACGAATGTGTAAAAGCACTAAACGTTTTAACAAAAGTTATGATTCACTTGTGACTAATAAGTGTAACACCCGTGTTTTTAGCATGGCGCATGCTAAAAGATGCGCCATTTGCTTGTGATGAAGCTTCATCCAAAGCTTCCTGCGTGATGAAAAAGGTGGATTGGCTTAAGGCCAATACGCAAAAAATGGCGCATTATGTTTGGCATTTGGCCAGGGCCAATGTTGCATCATCATGATGCATTAAGCCGATTGGGTAGGTGGGCTCGATCTTACAACGAAATCGTTGTGCGATAAGCAGAAAGTCGAAAGTAGGGTGGTGGTGCGTAATCATTTATGCTAATCGTTGTGTGTAATCATTGTGCAGCAAAGCGAACAAGTGGTGCACAATCGTATGCGTGATTTAACGAGTGGTGCACAATCATTGTCACAAGAAGAACGGAGACTCGGCAATCATTGCCGGTCATTGTAAATTCATGGTAACGCCATGAATAGTGAAGCATGTCAATATGCTCCCCTTTTCATACTTGTAGAAATTCCATTAAGACATATATAGGGAAGGGTAGTTGGTTGAAGGTGCATATGCGGACTATGTACCAAGTAAGCTTCATAAGCTTAGCCGGAAGGTTATAAATGATGCCTAAGGCTCATTTATAGTTGCGTAAAGCCTTCGAAGAGGGTATTTGATGCGTTGACATCACTATGCCACGGCGCTGGACCGATGATGCATAATCATTATGCATCTTGGCGGAATGGCCTATACGGACCAGGTCATTACCGTTTTTGCTAGGCCACAGCCTTGCAAACGATTTGGTTTAAGTTTCCGTCCCTTCATGGATGAACTACGGTCTGTGCTTGATCCCTTTAGAGTAGGGAAGGGTACGTAGGCAGCCGCAATGGGCGATTGCAAGATTGCCGGTCCAAAGCACTTTGTCGCTCATATCATCTAATCGGAGATGATTGCGACATTCTGGCCCTCATATCATCTAAGCTCGGTAGCTCGACACAAGCAGATGATTGTGGCCATACTTGATGAGGCTTAGTTGCATGCCAGTAAGTGGATGCTCATTCTTCCTCCGAAGTTGTAAAGAGTTGCAAGCGAGGTAACTTAGGAAATGGCAAGGGCTTGGTGCGGCTTACGCCAAAGTCCAAGGCGTACACACAGACAATGACGTTTACTTTCGCCTAGATAAAGAAATTCATTTATGAATTCCCTACCGTAAAGGTAAAGCCAGAGACGCATGAAAATGCATTGGCATTGGCCTTATGGCCTTAAACCCTTTAAGGACAAGGGTAAGTTGGAGGCAGTGTGGAAGCTAAGTTAGCTGCGTCATGCTCCACGAGCATGCTTGCAAGGGCAATTGGACATGCATTTGCCTAGCTTTGAGGCAGGATCGTAGCTTCATCATGGCGCACCGGAGATTGCCCCTGAGATAACGCGCCAAAGGCGTAATTTTCCGGTCAAATCACAGAGATGGTATCGAGCAAGTTAGAAAACTCTAGGGACTTGTGCGGAGTGGACTCATTGGCGAGTATTTTCCTTAATCGGAAAAACTTTAAGTTGGAGAGTAGGCCAACTTATGGGCGGAAAGAGTTGTAGCTACTATGCCGATTACATTGCGAATCGAGTTGAGCTTGTATAAGTCTTTGTGAGTTTGCCAGGCCTCGTGGGCACCCGCTTACGAGCATCCGGAAGGTGCTGGGACGGTGGGTAGACAATGGGATCTGATCATCCCCCACACGTTGGCACCGGCCAAGGGTGTGCGTTGTCGAGCCCGGCTAGCATCCCACTTACGAGTGGCACCCCAAATCCGTCGAGGCGGGTGGCTTGCATCCAAATCGCACCGGGGCATTAGAGATTGGTCCTCACGGTGTTGCGTTTTGAGTTTTGCCTTGTCATTTCGATGACATCTTTCAACTTGTGAACTTTAGGGACTTCGAGTGCGTGGTATGGGATGCGCATTCGGGATACCGGTCGAGATATCCTCTTGGCACCGCCAATTGCGATTCTTGGTTTTGTTATAGGCACTTGGAGTTCTGGGCAGGTGGTATGGGACATGTGCTCAGAAGGTCTAAGCTGTTTGTTCATGACAACTTGAAGAAACCGTGATTTCCGAGCATCCGGTATGGGACTTTTGCTCGGAAATCCAACCTCGAAGAGATTGTCCACAATAGCTTTTGGTTTTGAATTTGGGGACGAAAATTCTTCAAGGTGTGATAATGTAACACCGTGTTTAAAGATGGCGCATGCTAAAAGATGCGCCATTTGCTTGTGATGAAGCTTTCATCCAAAGCTCAAGCGGCGTGAAAAAGGTGGATTGGCTTAAGGCCAATACCGCGCCAAAAATGGCGCATTATGTTTGGCATTTGGCCAGGGCCAATGTTGCATCATCATGATGCATTAAGCGATTGGGTAGGTGGGCTCGATCTTAAATAAATCATTGTGCAATAAACGAGGAGTCAGAGAAGACCGGGTGGTGCGCAATCATTGTATGCAATCGTTGTGTGTAATCATTGTGCAACGAGCAAGAACAAGTGGTGCACAATCATTGTGGCAGCATTTTAACAGTGGTGCACAATCATTGTGCAACGAGAACGGAGACTTCGGCAATCATTGCCGGTCATTCGAAAATTCATGGTAACGGCCATGAATAGTGAAGCATGTCAATATGCTCCCCTTTTCATACTTGTAGAAATTCCATTAAGACATATATAGGGAAGGGTAGTTGGTTGAAGGTGCATATGCGACTATGTACCAAGTAAGCTTCATAGCTTAGCCAGGAAGGTTATAAATGATGCCTAAGGCTCATTTATAGTTAAGTAACCTTTCGAAGAGGGTATTTGATGCGTTGACATCACTATGCCACGGCGCGGACCCGATGATGCATAATCATTATGCATCTTGGCGGAATGGCCTATACGGACAGGTCATTACTGCTTTTGCCAGGCCACGCCTTGCAAACGATTTGGTTTAAGTTTCCGTCCCTTCATGGATGAACTACGATCTGTGCTTGATCCCTTTAGGTAGGGAAGGGTACGAGGCAGCCGCAATGAGTTGCAGCATTGCCGGCCCAAAGACTTTGTCGCTCATATCATCTAATCGGAGATGATTGCGATAATCTGCCGCCCTCATATCATCTAAGCTCGGTAGCTCGACACAAGAGATGATTGTGGCCATACTTGATGAGGCTTAGTTGCATGCCGGAAGTGATGCTCATTCTTCCTCCGAAGTTGTAAAGAGTTGGTAAGCGAGGTAACTTAGGAAATGGCAAGGGCTTGGTGCGGCCTACGCCAAAAGTCCAAGGCGTACACCAGACAATGCCCTGTTGCTCGGCTAGATAGGAAATTCATTTATGAATTCCTACGTAAAGGTAAAGCCAGAGACGCATGAAAATGCATTGGCATTGGCCTTATGGCCTTAAACCCTTTTGCGGGACAAGGGTAAGTTGGAACAGTGTGGAAGCTAAGTTAGGCTGCGTCATGCTCCACGAGCATGCTTGCAAGGGCGGGGCAATTGGACATGCATTTGCCTAGCTTTGAGGCCGGATCGTAGCTTCATCATGGCGCACCGGGAGATTCCGCCTGCGGGCAACGCGCGCAAAGGCGTAATTTTCAGTCCGTCACAAATAGGATATATCACTATAAGCACTAACCACAATTACGCTTACTTAGAATCGGGGATAAACAACGTTTTCGTATTGAAAACCCTAATATAGCTCTAGAGATGAACACAAATCGGATTGATTCCGGACTCAACCTAACAAGTTTTCAAATCTTATAACACTATTAATTGTGAATCACAAACAATAATTACTCGAGACAAAACTAATTCATTGAATCAAAAGCATGTTGAAAAATCAACTTTTATCCCATAACCAATAAGATGTTTAGCTACTCATAGCTATGGAGTTCATCATCATCAATATTCAATAATAAAACAAGGAAGAAGAAGAACAAAAGCAAACCCTAGAAGCGTAAACAAAACGGCTCTCCAAAATTCCCAAGAAAAAGATATATTATGTTGTAGAAGACCTTCCCTTTTATAGCTTTTATAATCTCCAACTTCTAAAATTAGGTCTAGTCTTCAAAGTCCATTAGGTGAGAATCCACCAAGCCCACAAGAATGAGAAACCCGTGTAGAAAATACGCCCCGAAAACGGTCGCCGGAAGTCCTGGGATTGTGGCGGAAATCGGCCTAGGAAAGTTGCGGAAAACAGCCCGACCGGCAAAGTCCGTGATCACCGGTCAACGAGTCAAAACAGTAGGGTCAATGGGTCGGAGGCGGATCGGATCGGGTCAAACCAGGGTCAGAACTAGATTGGATCGGGTGAGTCGGGTGTAGGCTGGTCTTCAGCTAGGCGAGTCGGGGCCTAGGCCATTTTGCACGGGCTAGTTGCCGGGCTCGACCTCTGCGGTGCAACCATTGCACTTGACCAAGATGGCTATAACTCCTCCTGCTAGTCTGCAATGCCCTGAGCCACTCTTCATTGCTTGCTTCCCTTCTTCTTAGCTCAAGACCACCACCAACACCAGCCACTGCCATGACACTGCAATCATTCCTCCATTCAGTTCCTACTCCAAGCCAACACCACAGCTACAGAGTCATCATATTCAGCGCAACATCATCTCTCGCTTCCATCTGAGCCACGAGAGTTCATCAGCAAGCTTCAAGTATTCCTCTCCTCTCTCGATCCAAACTCCATTTCAGGTACAACATCATTCACCAGTACCTGCAATCCAGTTCCAATGGCTTCTCTTCTCGATCACAGAGCATCACCAATCGAACCCAACTCTCAATTCGACCACATTCTTCTCCCCGAGCTAACTCCTGAGATCCATAGTACTGTTTCTCAATTTCTTCCTTCAAATCTCATTCTAAGCTCCTAGGTTGCATACCCCCATGAGAACTCCCAGATTCACTTGCTTCAAATCTCTGAGATTTAACTCAGCAGCCTTGGCTAATCCTCCCCTGAATGCTGCCATGGCTAGCTCTCTCTATCACCTTCTCCTGATGCTCAAACCCTTAGTTCGTCCTCATCAGACCAACAACATCAACCAGTCTCTCATGACCTAATCTGTAGCTTCAATTTCTCACATCTCTGTGAATCTCGACCACTTCTCTACTCTGCCATTGCACAACCACCTGAAACACCAACACATTGTACACCCGCATCTATCACATGACCATCAATTCCACCACTGCATTGCATATCTCCCATTTCTAAATCGCCACATCTTCACCAGCTTCACCCCGGCAACATCAACATCAGTTTCCATGTAAACCCAATTCCTTCAATTCCTCTACCATTTGCTCTTCTCGTGCCCATCGGTTCTTCAAGACAAATCCAGAGCTCATCGATTTAGCAATTCCCAGATCCATTTCTGGATTCAACAGCAGCACCAATCACCTCTCATAAAGTCTGTGTTGAACAACAGCAGTGATTTCCATCTCGATCTTCCCTGAATCTCTCCATTGCCTCCTCTGTGCTCGAGCTCATCCTCACAAATCTAGAGCAGCCACAAAATCCGTAGAAACCCCAACTCAGAATCATCAAATCCTCCTTGTTCTTCACAGTATCAACATCATCTTCCTCCCTTTCCTGGTACTCGATTCAATCATCAATTAACTTTTCTTTCCTCACAATTTTATCTCTCGGACCAACAACAACAACCATTTTTCTCATTTTCAGCTCTCACTTCTCTTTCACAGAAACAACAATTATAAGTGAGAACAATTTCTCGACCAAATGATAAGGTTGCCTGTACGGCCATTATTAGGGCACCCCGGATAATGGATATGGGCCACCAATAAATCTCTTTGTATTGTCAGTCCTGGGGAACTGACAAGCTTAATTGTTGACTTTGCTTACAACCTTCTCATACGGACCCGGAATGGCCTCGTTCTTTCGCCGATAGCTTCGCCTTTTTTGCTCCAATTGGGATGATTTCCGCTTCTTTTCCTCCGTGCGACTCCAGAGTACCTAATAACTCAAAAGCACGCGTAAAGTACATAATTCACAAGAAAAATAGCAAAGAAAGCATAAACTCTATATAGTAAATACGGTGTATTCTACACCTATCACACATCCTTAACTGGAAATAGCAACAACGACACTCGTTCGCTCTCTATTGTCTCACTGCCATCATCTCGATCATCAACCTCCAGCGATCCTCATTGGATGCAGCTAAATCCCAATATACCCAAACCGCATTCGTCCCGACCTTCGAACGTCCATCATCGTCATTGTTGTGATCAACAAATGGCAGCAGCGACCTGTTGTATTAAAATCCATTTTAATCACGACCTAAGTATTCTATCTTCCCAGCTCCATCATCTAATGCCAAAGACTATCAAGCTTTCATCATTTCCCTCGGCAGCAGCAACATTTGCCATCGTTCGGGCGTTTAGTCAAGCACCTTGTGTGCATTTTTGGTGGTGAAGAAGATGACTTCTCCATTTGAACTCTAACCCTTTTATCCATCTCCTTCCCCACCCAATTGAGACAAACCCATAGTTTTAAACATTCATTCATTCTAAATCAAAGACTTTGAATCCTCAAATACCAATGGCAGCAACATCAACTTTCAATGGCAACGAGCTCTTCTTCATCCCTGTCTTGTCTCGGCTAATAACCATATCTAAATCTTCTCCAGGTTCTCAATATAACACACAATGCCTTCGCCTTAACTGATGAGCCATCGTAACATAAGGCTTTCCGGCGAGAAGGACTTGGTGCAGAGGTGGTCTTCAAGATTGGTTTGGAACAGGGAACACTGAGTTATGAAAATCTCGACCAACTTCTGTAGTTATAGGAAGTAAAGTAGAAGCAGGTGGCCCTTAGTAAATTGATTGGGTGCCTATAACAGTTCTGTAGGTTCTCTAGTTTTCGACAACTTCTGCTTGCTTCAGATGCTTCAGATTCTTCATACGATGTCGGATTGACTCCACTCTTTCGCCATTGGCTTCGTCTTTTTGTGCTCTTCGAGATGATGAGAAGAAATCTTGGATTTGAGCGAGTTCCACTTCCTTTTGGCCCAATGACTCCAAAACACCTATAAAACTCAAAAGCAAACATTAGATACATAATTTACATGAAAACTCACAAAGAAAGCATCAATAATGGATAAATATTATCAAATTCCCCCACACTTAGACTTTGATAGTCCTCGAGCAAATCAAACAAAACTTATTCTAAAACATACATACAACTCCGTGTCGTCGAGGCTACGGTCACACTTAGCATGTATAACAAGCCTTTGAACCCCTAGGTGTCCCTAGTGGACGAGTTATAGTCTCGTGAGGGTTTACTAGAGATATACCCACAAAACCTACTTTTCCAACTTACTAGTTCTCAGAAATGATAGCATCCAACGCGCTAAGAAGACATAGAGATTCTGCACACTAGTCATAAGAAGTTAGACACATATATGAACACAACCTCATCCTTAAAAGTTGAGAGAGAAATAACCATCCCTTATCGAAAGAAATTCGGGTTCGGAGTGATCAAAAGTCTCGACTCGCCTCACAAGAAAGGGTTTTATGAAGTTGTTCTCAATAATAAACAACTTTTTTATGGGTCACACATGTGTCCAGGTAGGAATGAAAGAGAATCTTGCGACACGTTGAATGGTAGGAAGGCAAAACCTTCCGAATTGTTTTGAAAACCCACATCTTTTATAATTTTGAAAACCCATTTTTTCGACGATCTCTAAGAAAGGAAATCAACCATTTAACGAAGGTGGGAATATGTTTACTTACCTCGTTATCCGTTCGACGTCAGCTAGCACCACTCTCATGACATCCATAGAAACGTCTTCGGTCTTCAATCGGTGTCTTCATCCTCGTCTTCGGTCTTCAACTCTTGATGATAATTCTTGAACTTCGTAGAATCTTGACAATGTAACTCTATTCCTCTAAATCCTTATTGCTTGAAACTTCATTGTAGATATTCCTTCTTCCATTGGCTTTATTGAAAGAATACAAAACTAAAAACGAACTATACAAACCCAGAATATGATACAATAAATTTTTCTTGTCTCTCTTTTTTTTCTTTTTTTTTTTTTTTTTATGAGACAAGAAAAATAAAACAAATACAAAATGAAAACAAAACAAAACAATAAAACTAGTAATGAACCTAAAGAAATTTTCTCTTTTCTCTTTTTTTTCTCTTTTTTTTTTCTTATTTTTTTTTAGACAAGAGAAAATAAAATACAAATAAGATAAAATAAAATAAAAATATAAGTACAAAGGCCATGGTGTAAGTACTTTACCGCTCAATTCTTCACAACTTGTATGTCTCGATATCATAAACTTCTCAAATTCTCATATTAATAATCTTCACTCTTATACAATAGTCTTCAACTTGTAAAAATTCTGCTCCTTGTCTTGTTGCTTTACTTGAATCTGAAATCTGCTCATTTTTGTGATGTTGCTTGTAAACCTTGAACGTCTTCAACTTTCCTTCGAATTTGTGATTCTCCTCTTGTTGATGATGATGGTGTTTCTATGGACTGTTGGTGTAGAGAGAGATAAAGTGGATGGTGCTAACTGCGAACAAGAATACAAGTGGTATGTAAGTTAGCAATTCGATGTCACCATCATGATTGATAAAAATAGCACTCAAGAGATCAAAGTAGTGCTTCTATGGTGGGAGGTTGGGCAGCTCACCATTCTGCCTTGAGAATTAACGTGACGGTGACACACACTCTAAAAGCACATATTTAGACAGTACAAAAGAATTGAAGGTCGATGCCTCACATTATGTAACATGGGTAGTCTCCACTATAGGGGACCACTATTCTAATACCGAATTTGATCTGCACCTTATTTGCCACTGGCATGGTTAAATCCAACTTTAACTCTCATACAATTAAGAAACCCGATCATGTTCTCTGTCATCTCTAAGTTCAGATCACTATTGTGAGATTCTCGATGTAATCTTAGTGACATGTATACTATGTGACTCTAAACTAACTACAAGTTGGAGTTTTCTTATTCACTAGTTCACAAAAAAAGTTGAAAAATTGCAAAAATTTACAACATAAACCACTCCCCCACACTTAAACTTTACATTGTCCTCAATGTAAATTGAATCGTCCAAAGTAAGTCAAGGTGGGAAATCCTAGCAAGAAATCAGCAAAAACAAAGTAAACACAAAACAAGAAAAACTAAAAACAAGAAAAAGAAATAAATACAAGCCAAGAAATACTCATCCGTTGGGTTGCCTCCCAATTAGCGCTTGGTTTAAAGTCGTCAGCCCGACTATCTCCTTGCTTTCTATGACTCCTCCGGAGGAGCACATCCACAAAGTTAACTCCTTCCACCACTTCGGAAGTGAAGTTCTCATAATATGGTTTCAACCGGTGCCCATTAACTTTAAGTTCTTTCCCCGTAGCTATACTACGAATTTCCACCGCACCATGAGAAAACACATTTGTAACAATAAAAGGTCCGATCCATCGTGACCTTAATTTTGAAATAAATGCAAGCGAGAATTAAACAAAAGCACTTTACGCCCAATGCAAAATTGTTTCTAGAAATCATGTTATCATGGAATGCTTTCGTCTTTTCTTTGTAAATCCGTGAACTCTCGAATGCATCATTGCGAAGCTCCTCTAGCTCTTGGAGTTGTAACTTCCTTTGCTTTCCAGCCCCATCCATCTCCATGTTGCATTGTTTAATAGCCCAAAACGCCTTATGCTCAATTTCCACGGGTAAGTGACAAGGTTTACCATACACAAGCCTAAAAGGAGACATTCCAATAGGTGTTTTGTATGCGGTTCTATACGCCCACAAAGCATCATTAAGTCGCATGCTCCAATCCTTCCTTGTCGGGTTCACCGTCTTTTCTAGAATTGATTTCACCTCCAGGTTAGACACCTCGGCTTGTCCATTGGTTTGTGGATGATAAGGTGTTGCAATCTTATGCGACACATTGTACTTCCTTAACAAGCTTTGCAGAGAACATTTTTGAAGTGAGAACCCCCATCGCTAATTATCGCCCTTGGAATTCCAAACCTTGCAAAAATATTAGCTTGCACGAAATCAAACAACTTTAGAATCATTAGTTGGGGTGGCTTTAGCTTCCACCCATTTCGAGACATAATCAACCGCAAGTAAGATATAAAAATTCCCATGGAGTTGACAAAAGGCCCCATAAAATCAATACCCCATACATCAAAAACTTCAATAAATTGAATAAAAGTTTGTGGCATTTGATTTCGGACACCTAGATAGCCGGTTCTTTGACAACTATCACAAGTTGTACAAAATATATGTGCATCCTTAAACAAAGTTGGCCAATAAAAACCACTTTCAAGTACCTTGTGCGCGGTTCTCTTACTCCCAAAATGTCCTCCGCAAGCATAAGAGTGACAAAAAGACAAGATAGAGTTAAATTGATTCGGGCACGCACCTTCAGTATTACTTGGTCACTACCATGTTTCCATAAGTATGGATCATCCCATATGTATTGGTTCCCTAACCTCTTAAGTTTGTCCCTCTCAAGACGAGACAAGTTCGTGGGATTTGTTTAGAAACTAAGTAATTGACAATATCGGCATACCATGGTTCTCCAAGGGCAATCGAGAAAAGTTGCTCATCAGGGAAACTTTGACGCAACGGGATAGTCTCCTTGTCCACAGCAAGTCGGCTCAAGTGATCCCATAACGGTGTTCTCAATCCCTTTCTTGTCTTTGATTTCAATATCAAACTCTTGCAAGAGTAAAATCCACCGTATGAGCCTCGGTTTCGCCTCTTTCTTTGTAAGCAAGTACTTAAGCGCTGCATGATCAGAAAAGACAACAACTTTTGTACCAATTAGATAAGAGCGAAACTTTTCCAAAGCAAAAACAATAGCTAATAACTCTTTTTCAGTGGTTGTGTAGTTTTGTTGAGCCTCATTTAACGTTCTAGAAGCATAATAGATAGCATGAGGAAGCTTCCCCACTCGTTGCCCAAGCACCGCACCAACCGTATAATCACTAGCATCACACATGAGTTCAAACGGCTTACTCCAATCCGGTGGTTTAATGATAGGGGCTGAAATCAAAAGTTCTTTCAAACGATTGAATGCCGCCATACATTTCTCATCAAAGTTAAAAACCACATCTTTTTGCAATAAGTTACAAAGTAGTGATGCTATCTTAGAAAAGTCCTTGATGAATCTACGATAGAAACCTGCATGACCAAGAAAAGAACGTATCTCCCTCACCGTAGTGGGAGGGGTTAGAGCACGAATAAGGTCTATCTTAGATTTATCGACTTCCAAACCTTTAGAAGATATTATATGGCCTAAAACTATGCCATGAGTTACCATGAAATGGCACTTCTCCCAATTTAGCACAAGATTTGTTTCAACACATCGTTCAAGGATTAGAGACAAGTTGTTCAAGCAAAGGTCAAATGAATCACCAAAGTCACTAAAGTCATCCATGAACACTTCGATTATGTTTTCAACATATTCCGAAAAGATACTCACCATACACCTTTGAAAAGTAGCCGGAGCATTGCATAGGCCAAAAGGCATCCTTCTATAAGCAAAAGTACCAAAAGGACAAGTGAAAGTGGTTTTCTCTTGGTCCTCCGGTGCTATCACAATCTGATTATAACCTGAATAGCCATCAAGAAAGCAATAGTAAGAGTGTCCAGCTAAACGTTCAAGCATTTGATCAATAAAAGGTAAAGGAAAGTGATCTTTTCTAGTGGTGGCATTCAATTTTCTATAATCAATACAAACCCTCCAACCGGTTTGCACACGAGTTGGGACAAGTTCATTCTTATCATTCTCCACCACCGTCACACCCGATTTCTTTGGTACTACTTGTACCGGCTTACCCACTTGCTATCGGATATGGGGTAGATAACACCCACTTCCAAAAGCTTGAGTATCTCCTTTTTCACAACTTCCATCATGGGAGGATTCAAAACGTTGCGCGTCCCTTTTAGGCTTTGCATCATCCTCCAAACGAATTTTGTGCATACAAACGGCGTGGCTAATACCCTTGATATCGGCAATTGTCCATCCTATGGCCGTCTTGTACTTCCTTAGCACCCTTAGAAGTTTTTGCTCCTGTAAATCATTAAGCTCATTAGAAACAATCACAGGTAACTCTTCATTATCACCCAAGTACAAGTACTTAAGGTGGTCGGGAAGAGGTTTCAATTCTAAAATCGGAGATTTAACAATTGAAGGTACAAGCTTTTCATCACTGCATGGTAAAGAAATAAAAGAGATATTATGAGTTTCCGGGCATCCTTAGAGTGAATTAAGATCACCAAGAGCTTCCTTGACTTCATTACCACACTCTACACCATTATCTATGGATGTAGTTAACACGGTTTCCAAAGCATCATCACCGTTTAATTCAAACATTTGTTGTGCCAATGTATCCATAACATCAATGGAGAAACAAGAGTGGACATCGCTAGGATATCGCATCGTCTCGAAAATGTTGAAACGTATTGTTTCTCCATCAAACTCCATAGTTAGCGTTCCCTTATCCACATCAATTATGGTTTTCGCCCGTTTTCATGAAGGGACGCCTAAGAAGCAATGGAAGAGATGAGTCCGGTGCACTTTCATCCATCTCTAACACACAAAAGTCCACTGGAAATACAAGTTGATTAACTCCGCACAAGAACATCCTCAACAATACCCATTGGGTAAACATTAGAGCGATCGGCTAATTGCAATACAATTTCAGCCTTTTTAAGAGGACCAAGATCAAGTGAATTATACATTGACGCGGGCATAACATTAAGCAAGCACCTAAGTCCAACATAGCTTTGTTAAAAGTTGTGTTACCAATTGTGTGGGAATGTCAAAACTACCCGGATCCTTGCACTTAAGTGGGAGTTTGTGTTGTAAGATTGCCGAGGCATTCTCCCCCACACTAAGCACTTCATTACCTTTGAGCCTTTGTTTGTTGGTACACAAGTCCTTCAACACCTTTGCATACTTTGGAACTTGCTTGATAGCATCAATGAGTGGTATGTTCACATGGATCTTTTTTAGAACGTCTAAAATCTCCTTTTCGATCCGCCTTCTTAGAACTTGCAAATGCTGCGAGGGAAAGGTAGAGGAGGAACATAAGTAGAAACCGGAGTTTTAGAGTTAGAAATAGGTACCTCAGAAGTTTGGGGAGAATCCTCGACTTTCTCCTCCAAAACAGGTTCCTTTGGTGTTTCCACCACTTAGAATCAAGCAACTTCGGGTTGCACAAGTTGTGTACCGCTTCTCAACGTAATAGCATTGACACCCTCTTTTGGGTTAATAGGTTGAGAAGGAAGTTTCCCACTATTTTGTGCCTTCAAATTGTTGATATCAACCGCCATGGAGCCCATTTGTGTTTGCAACTCCTTAATAGCACTCTTAGTCTCTTGTTGACTTTCCTTGAACATGGTGGAAATACCTTGCATAAAAGTTTGAAGCTTTGCATCAATATCGGCACCTTGAGTTTGCATTGATTGTTGTGCTTGAGGTTCTTTGAAATTGTTGTTGTTGTGGTTGAAATCCACTAGGACGGTTGAAAGTAGGTTGTTGAATGGCTCCTTGCTTGTTAGCATAACTAAAATTGGGGTGATCTCTCCATCCCGGATTGTAAGTGTTGGAGTAGGGATCATACCGTCTTGGTTGATTCGGAAAGATCGCATTAGCTTGCTCGTCTTCATAAGATTGAGGAGAAGTTGGTATAACCGCGGATGCAACTTGTTGCAACATTGCTGTCATGTTACCCATTTGTTGTGAAGTTCCTCCACCTCGCTCACTTCACTCACCCTTCTTAGAATCACATCCGACCCACGACTTAAGAATTGTTGTGAGTTCGCTGCCATGTTTTCAATCAACTCTCTAGCTTGTGCCACCGTCTTACTAACTAGTGCACCACCACCCCAGCGTCAATAAGATTCCTATCACTTGATTGGAGTCCTTCATAGAAGTATTGGATGATCATAGCGTCACTAAATTGGTGGTGAGGGCAGCTTGCAACCAATCTCTTGAACCGTTCCCAACATTCATATAAGGATTCTCCCACGTTTTGCTTCATCCCACAAATTTCTTTGCGAATTTGAGTAGCCTTGGATGCAGGAAAATATCTCTCCAAAAAGAGTTTCTTCAACCCATTCCATGTTGTGACACTTCCGGGAGGTAAATAGTACAACCAATCCTTAGCACTATCCATTAAAGAGAAACGGAAAACCTTCAACATTGCACCATCCGCCTCAACATTTTTGGAAGCATAGCCGTGACAATGGTGTGGAAATCCAAAAGATGTTTGTTAGGATCTTCATTCACCATGCCATGGAATTTTGGTAATTCTCTAAGCAACCCCGGCTTTATTTCAAAAGTAGAGTTCGTTTGAATACACCCTTGTTGTGTATCAAGCCTATGAGAAGCTAAGTCCTTGAGTGAACGATTTGCATCACCCATTTCTTCTTCTTCTCGTTGTCGGAAAATCTCTTCTCCTACTTCCTCCTCGTGCTCGTCCGTTGTGTCTTTACTTGGTTGGAGTATTGTGCCGCGTCTAGTAGCTATCCCGCACCTTGGATAATTCCAATCCTTAGAAGCCAGAGATTATGCACCTGCAAAACAATTCTAAAACAAGTGAGAAACAAGACAAGAATCAAAAGCAAAGATAAAAGCGAGAAATTGTAAAAAGAAACTAAAACTCAATAACAAGCCGTGTGCCTCCCCTAACAACGGCGCCAAAATTTGATCGTGTGTCAATCCGTCAAAAATAATGTCACTTTCTTACGCACTAAATTTAAATGAAGCACAAGGTAAGGAAGAGTTCGTATCCACAGAGAGGCGTTTGTTGTTATAAACTTTTAGTTTCTAAAGTAACCCAAGGTATGTTTGTTGAATTTAAGCAAATAAAAGTAATTAAAAGCAAAGTAAGTAATTTGAGAAATCAATAAGGAGAAGATATTGGTCAAGGGATAGTATCATTCACAAACATGTATTTTCATCAATGATTAGAATTGGTATTTTAATCTCGTATTTATTAAAAGTCCTAGGATATCTTGATCGCAAGTATAACCCGTTAATTCCTGTTTTCATCACAACCACATTAAAAGATGCATATGTGAATTCTTGGTCGAAAGCAACCTAAAGTGTAAAAGCACAATTAAGTTTAACTCCCTAAAAGCATTAAGATTTATGGAATAAGACTCATCAATGCAAACGAATGTGTAAAAGCACTAAACGTTTTAACAAAAGTTATGATTCACTTGTGACTAATAGGATATATCACTATAAGCACTAACCACAATTACGCTACTTAGAATCGGGGATAAACAACGTTTTCGTATTGAAAACCCTAATATAGCTCTAGAGATGAACACAAATCGGATTGATTCCGGACTCAACCTAACAAGTTTTCAAATCTTATAACACTATTAATTGTGAATCACAAACAATAATTATCGAGACAAAACTAATTCATTGAATCAAAAGCATGTTGAAAAATCAACTTTTATCCCATAACCAATAAGATGTTTAGCTACTCATAGCTATGGAGTTCATCATCATCAATATTCAATAATAAAACAATGAAGAAGAAGAACAAAACCAAACCCTAGAAGCGTAAACAAAACGGCTCTCCAAAATTCCAAGAAAAAGATATATTATGTTGTAGAAGACCTTCCCTTTTATAGCTTTTATAATCTCCAACTTCTAAAATTAGGTCTAGTCTTCAAAGTCCATTAGGTGAGAATCCACCAAGCCCACAAGAATGAGAAACCCAGAGAAAATACGCCCAAAACGGTCGCGGAAGTCGGGATTGTGGCCGGGAAATCGGCCGGAAAGTTCCGGAAAAACAGCCCCGGTGTCGGCAAAGTCCGCCTGATCACCGGTCAACGAAGTCAAAACGGCCGGGTCAACGGTCGTCGAATCGGATCGGATCGGGTCAAACCGGGTCGAACTAGATTGGATCGGGTGAGTCGGGTGTAGGGGTCTTCCGCTGCCGAGTCGGGCCTAGGCCATTTTGCCCGTGCTAGTTGCCGGGTTCGACCTCTGCGGTGCAACCATTGCACTTGACCAAGATGGCTATAACTCCTCCTCGCTAGTCTGCAATGCCCCGAGCCACTCTTCATTGCTTGCTTCCCTTCTTCTTAGCTCAAGACCACCACCAACACCAGCCACTGCCATGACACTGCAATCATTCCTCCATTCAGTTCCTACTCCAAGCCAACACCACAGCTACAGAGTCATCATATTCAGCGCAACATCATCTCTCGCTTCCATCTGAGCCACGAGAGTTCATCAGCAAGCTTCAAGTATTCCTCTCCTCTCTCGATCCAAACTCCATTTCAGGTACAACATCATTCACCAAGACTCAAATCCGGCCCAATGGCTTCTCTTCTCGATCACGAGCATCACCAATCGAACCCAACTCTCAATTCGACCACATTCTTCTCCCGAGCTAACTCACAGATCCATAGTACTGTTTCTCAATTTCTTCTTTCAAATCTCATTCTAAGCTCCTAGGTTGCATACCCCCATGAGAACTCCCGGATTCACTTGCTTCAAATCTCCGAGATTTAACTCGGCAGCCTTGGCTAATCCTCCCCCGAATGCCTGCCATGGCTAGCTCTCTCTATCACCTTCTCCCGATGCTCAAACCCTTAGTTCGTCCTCATCGGACCAACAACATCAACCACTCTCTCATGACCTAATCTGTAGCTTCAATTTCTCACATCTCTCGTGAATCTCGACCACTTCTCTACTCGCCATTGCACAACCACCGAAACACCAACACATTGTACTACCCGCATCTATCACAGCCATCAATTCCACCACTTGCATTGCATATCTCCCATTTCTAAATCGCCACATCTTCACTGACTTCACCCGGCAACATCAACATCAGTTTCCATGTAAACCCAATTCCTTCAATTCCTCTACCATTTGCTCTTCTCGTGCCCATCGGTTCTTCAAGACAAATCCAGAGCTCATCGATTTAGCAATTCCCAGATCCATTTCTGGATTCAACAGCAGCACCAATCACCTCTCATAAAGTCTCGTGTTGAACAACAAGCGGTGATTTCCATCTCGATCTTCCTGAATCTCTCCATTGCCTCCTCGTGCTCGAGCTCATCCTCACAAATCTAGAGCAGCCACAAAATCCGTAGAAACCCCAACTCAGTAATCATCAAATCCTCCTTGTTCTTCATGATATCAACATCATCTTCCTCCCTTTCTCGGTACTCGATTCAATCATCAATTAACTTTTCTTTCCTCACAATTTTATCTCTCGGACCAACAACAGCAGCCCATTTTTCTCATTTTCAGCTCTCACTTCTCTTTCACAGAAACAACAATTCTGAGGCGAGAACAATTTCTCGACCAAATGATAAGGTTGCCTGTCGACCATTATTAGGGCACCGGATAATGGATATGGGCCACCAATAAATCTCTTTGTATTGTCAGTCTGGGGAACTGACATGCTTAATTGTTGACTTTGCTTACAACCTTCTCATACGGACCGGAATGGCCTCGTTCTTTCGCCGATAGCTTCGCCTTTTTTTGCTCCAATTGGGATGATTTCCGCTTCTTTTCCTCCGTGCGACTCCAGTACCTAACTCAAAAGCACGCGTAAAGTACATAATTCACAAGAAAAATAGCAAAGAAAGCATAAACTCTATATAGTAAATACGGTGTATTCTACACCTATCACACATCCTTAACTGGAAATAGCAACAACGACACTCGTTCGCTCTCTATTGTCTCACTGCCATCATCTCGATCATCAACCTCCAGCGATCCTCATTGGATGCAGCTAAATCCCAATATACCACAGAACTGCATTCTGTCCTGACCTTCGAACGTCCATCATCGTCATTGTTGTGATCAACAAATGGCAGCAGCAGAACCGCTGTATTAAAATCCATTTTAATCACGACCTAAGTATTCTATCTTCCCCAGCTCCATCATCTAATGCCAAAGACTATCAAGCTTTCATCATTTCCCCTCGGCAGCAGCAACACTGCCATCGTTCAGGCGTTTAGTCAAGCACCTTGTGTGCATTTTTTGGTGGTGAAGAAGATGACTTCTCCGCTGAACTCTAACCCTTTTATCCATCTCCTTCCCTGCAATTGAGACAAACCCATAGTTTTAAACATTCATTCATTCTAAATCAGCACTGAATCCTCAAATACCAATGGCAGCAACATCAACTTTCAATGGCAACGAGCTCTTCTTCATCCCCTGTCTTGTCTCGGCTAATAAACATATCTAAATCTTCACCAGGTTCTCAATATAACACACAATGCCTTCGCCTTAACTGATGAGCCATCGTAACATAAGGCTTTCCGGCGAGAAGGACTTGGTGCAGAGGTGGTCTTCAAGATTGAGCTGGAACGGGAACACCGAGTTATGAAAATCTCGACCAACTTCTGTAGTTATAGGAAGTAAAGTAGAAGCAGGTGGCCCTTAGTAAATTGATTGGGTGCCTATAACAGTTCTGTAGGTTCTATAGTTTTCGACAACTCTGCTTGCTTCAGATGCTTCCAGATTCTTCATACGATGTCGGATTGACTCCACTCTTTCGCCATTGGCTTCGTCTTTTTGTGCTCTTCGAGATGATGAGAAGAAATCTTGGATTTGAGCGAGTTCCACTTCCTTTTGGCCCAATGACTCCAAAACACCTATAAAACTCAAAAGCAAACATTAGATACATAATTTACATGAAAACTCACAAAGAAAGCATCAATAATGGATAAATATTATCAAATTCCCCCACACTTAGACTTTGCTAGTCCTCGAGCAAATCAAACAAAACTTATTCTAAAACATACATACAACTCCGTGTCGTCGAGGCTACGGTCACACTTAGCATGTATAACAAGCCTTTGAACCCCTAGGTGTCCCTAGTGGACGAGTTATAGTCTCGTGAGGGTTTACTAGAGATATACCCACAAAACCTACTTTTCCAACTTACTAGTTCTCCGAAATGATAGCATCCAACGCGCTAAGAAGACATAGAGATTCTGCACACTAGTCATAAGAAGTTAGACACATATATGAACACAACCTCATCCTTAAAAGTTGAGAGAGAAATAACCATCCCTTATCGAAAGAAATTCGGGTTCGGAGTGATCAAAAGTCTCGACTCTGCCTCACAAGAAAGGGTTTTATGAAGTTGTTCTCAATAATAAACAACTTTTTTATGGGTCACACATGTGTCCAGGTAGGAATGAAGAGAGAATCTTGCGACACGTTGAATGGTAGGAAGGCAAAACCTTTCGAATTGTTTTGAAAACCCACATCTTTTATAATTTTGAAAACCCATTTTTTCTGACGATCTCTAAGAAAGGAAATCAACCATTTAACGAAGGTGGGAATATGTTTACTTACCTCGTTATCCGTTCGACGTGCAGCTAGCACCACTCTCACAGCATCCATAGAAACGTCTTCGGTCTTCAATCGGTGTCTTCATCCTCGTCTTCGGTCTTCAACTCTTGATGATAATTCTTGAACTTCGTAGAATCTTGACAATGTAACTCTATTCCTCTAAATCCTTATTGCTTGAAACTTCATTGTAGATATTCCTTCTTCCATTGGCTTTATTGAAAGAATACAAAACTAAAAACGAACTATACAAACCCAGAATATGATACAATAAATTTTTCTTGTCTCTCTTTTTTTTTCTCTTTTTTTTTTTTTTTTTTTTATGAGACAAGAAAAATAAAACAAATACAAAATGAAAACAAAACAAAACAATAAAACTAGTAATGAACCTAAAGAAATTTTCTCTTGTCTCTTTTTTTTTTTTTCTCTTATTTTTTTTTTTTGTGGACTAGAGAAAATAAAATACAAATAAGATAAAATAAAATAAAATATAAGTACAAAGGCCATGGTGTAAGTACTTTACCGCTCAATTCTTCACAACTTGTATGTCTCGATATCATAAACTTCTCAAATTCTCATATTAATAATCTTCACTCTTATACAATAGTCTTCAACTTGTAAAAATTCTGCTCCTTGTCTTGTTGCTTTACTTGAATCAAATCTGCTCATTTTTGTGATGTTGCTTGTAAACCTTGAACGTCTTCAACTTTCCTTGAATTTGTGATTCTCCTCTTGTTGATGATGATGGTGTTTCTATGGACCTGTTGGTGTAGAGAGAGATAAAGTGGATGGTGCTAGCTGCGAACAAGAATACAAGTGGTATGTAAGTTAGCAATTCGATGTCACCATCATGATTGATAAAAATAGCACTCAAGAGATCAAAGTAGTGCTTCTATGGTGGGAGGTTGGGCAGCTCACCATTCTGCCCAGAATTAACGTACGGTGACACACACTCTAAAAGCACATATTTAGACAGGTACAAAGAATTGAAGGTCGATGCCTCACATTATGTAACATGGGTAGTCTCCACTATAGGGGACCACTATTCTAATACCGAATTCAGTCTGCACCTTATTTGCCCTTTGGCATGGTTAAATCCAACTTTAACTCTCATACAATTAAGAAACCCGATCATGTTCTCTGTCATCTCTAAGTTCAGTCACTCTTATGAGATTCTCGATGTAATCTTAGCGACATGTATACTATGTGACTCTAAACTAACCACAAGTTGGAGTTTTTTTTATTCACTATTTTACACAAAAGTAGAAAATTTTGAAAAAATTTACAATGCAATACTTAACCACTCCCCCACACTTAAACTTTACATTGTCCTCAATGTAAATTGAATCGTCCAAAGAAAATCAAGATGGGAAATCAAGCGAAAAGTGACAAAAAACCGAGAAAAAGTAAAAAACATGACAAGAAAAATAAATAAAAGATAAGAGATACAAAACCTATGGGTTGCCTCCCATGCAGCGCTTGGTTTAAAGTCGTCAGCCCGACTTGCAAGATCAATTCCCCATACACCAATAACCTGAAAAGTTGAGGATCCTTCCATAGAACCTGTTTTGCAAACACTAGCTTCACACAAATATTAGTAATATAAAATAGAAACGAAGCTATTAACCGATAAAATTTTCCCCACACTTATTCTTGTCCACACTTGGAAGTGTATAAAGAATATAGAAGTCGGGTACTTCCACGGTTTCTTGTTAGAAACCCTGCATAGTATGAGAATCAAGTATATCTAATGGTGGATATCGAGAAACAAAGTCATTCAACAATATTCTCGAGAAGCACATACATTCAAACCAATAAGAGGTAAAGGAGAAGAATCAATATGCAAAGGGTTAGACAAACATATCACAATCTCTTGTATTACGGAATCCTCTTCATCCTTGAAAACCTCAAGTGAATTATTCACCTCTTGTATATCATGGTCCTCTATCAAACCTTGCAACCATTCTTCATCCGTTTCGCTTTAACCAAAGTCTCGACATTAACATCATCATTACAATCATATGCAAGCTCAATTGGGTCTTCCACAATAGTGGTCATAACGGTCTCATTCTCAACACACTCCTTTTTGTTGAAAGGCACATACTCTTTTGCGGATCCAAATCTCGTTATAAGGAACTTTTTTGAACACTCGACAATGCATCATCCTCAAGCTCCACCCTTTGAATAGGCTCTTGATCATTATTAAGATCAATGCTTGAGTAATCTACACAAGTGTCGACATATTCCTCTTCGTCTTCACCTTGATCGAAAAAAGACTCCATTGTACACTCCTCGGGGATGTCACCATGAGTTGGTTCAAGCAATATATCATAATCACCGTCACTATCATAGTCAACATAAGATTGGTCCTCGCTGAATTTAGTGTTGCTAATCTCGAACTCATCCTTTTGAATGGGTGAATGATCATTATTACGATCAAGAGTTGAGTTAACTACACAATTATCAACGAAAGTCCCCAAAGGTTCGCCTTGTTCAACATAATTATTCATTTCCTCTATGTATTCATCAATGCCATTTCTTACGTCGGAAACACCTCTTTGAAGCTCTTGGAGTGATCCGTCCAAATTCTGGATATAGTGTTTCATTTGTTTGTAAAGCTCGTTCGACAAGGCAAAAGTAGAATTACTTACTTCAGTATTATTAGGCCAATTATCTTCCCTTTGAATGGGTGAATGATCATAACTACGATCAGAAATTGGGCCAAACATACTATGAGCACATTCGGTCGATGAAACTGGTTCCATGCTTGGTTGTCCACAAAATGACTCCATGTTGTCCATAAATTGTTGCATTTCATCTACCAAACTAGAAGAAATATTAATAGGAGTACAAGTACCATCCCCTCTTTGTGGTTGCTCACTTACATACCCACCGTAAGAAGGTTGGAATGTATGAGAATAACTAAAAGGGTACGTGGAGTATTGATCATAACCAAAGGATTGGTTTTGATTGTACTCCCCGTAAGGGTGATAGTTGTCATATTGTTGAGGTTGAAAGCCATATTGATTGCTCCAATATGCTCCGTCCATAGAAATTAATTTTTTGAAACGAGATTCTCAAAACTCGGTTAAGAACCAAAGAATAAGAAAAAGTAAAACTAAACTAAAAACAAAAATAAGAAACCAAAAACAAGTGACAACCGCTGCCTCCCCGTCAACGGCGCCAAAATTTGATCGCTGTCGTAGGCGTCAAAAATAAATTACACTTTCTCAGTACTCAAAATATATAATGAAGCAAGGGCAAGAAAGGATCGTCCCCACGAGAGAGGTCTTGGGTTGTCAATATGTTTTGGTTTCCTAAAGATAACAAGGGGGTTTTCTGATTTTTATAAAATTAAAAAATAAAAGCAAAGCACGCAAATCAAGGTTGTGAAATATTGGATAAAGGTTTCATCTTCATTAGCAAACAAGTTTTGAATGTATGATTAGAATTCGTATTTAATCTCGCTATCATCAAAAGCCCTAGAATATCTTATTGCAAGAATATTCCATAAATTTCCTAAGTCATCAACACACACATTAGAGCTGCGTATGTGAATTCTACCTAAAGAATAACCTAACGCCTTGCGCTAATTAAGCTCAATTCCTAGGAGCATTAAGTTTCAGAAATAGGCTAATCAATGCAATTGTAATACATTGCGCACACAATTCGAACAAAGGTCGATTTCTACATATGACTACAAGGATGTATCACTACAACCGTAATCATATCATGCTACCCGTATTCAAGGTTATCGCTCGATGATGAACCCTAAATTATCTATAGATATGGATGTGAGTTCAATCAATTCTAGACTTAACTAAACAAACATTCAATCATATTGCAATACATCAATCATGCAATTATTATAACCCATAGAAATCAAACGATAATATTGAGAGAAAACTAATTCATAAAAATCATCACTTGGTTGCAAAATCCAACTACATCTTTAACCAATAAAAATAAATCAACTACTTGGGTTTTGGAAATCATCACAAAGAGTTTAGAAGAATCTATCATGTGAAACCCTAGAAAACAAGTAGAAGCCTCCTAATGGAGATATTAGGTTTAGAGAAAGAGTTTTCTATTTATATGCTTCTACCATTCCAAAAGGATACTCTTTCCAAATATAGGTCTTCTTAAAACCCATCTCCAAGTAGTCCACCAAGCCCATAAAACCCAAATGTGAAAATAACTTATCCTGGAAATTCGAGTCAAAAGCGGGTCGCCGTCTTGTTGATGTCATCAGGAATCCGGTCACGAATTTGTTTCTTAGGAAAACTACCCCCGACCACCCGAACCTGTATCCGACTACCATAACTCCCACCAACTCACTATCCTTCTCTGCAGTTCATACACTCACAATTCAGAGCAATACATCACATATGAACCATCTAACCCAATTCTTGAATTCTTGCGAAAACGTGCCTAAAAGCGCAACTCCAAACTCATATATGCCGCGGCCGAATCTTGCATTCGACTCACACCCCCTTCATGATTCAGTGAAACATTATGATTCATACTTTAACTTCCGAAATCCGACAACCGGAAGTAGCACCACCGGCTCGCCATTCTCGCTCACTTTTCGCACAGTTTCTGCATTCTCATTCCATTCAAGCATAACTCAATCAACTCATTGCAACACAAAGCTTCCTGCATCAGTATCACTCACCAACCTCTCTACTCATATCTTGCAGCACAAGACCAATTCAGTCCATTATTCCCCAGCCTCAATTCATGCCTTTTGTAGCTTCAAATTACAGCTGCCCTGCATCTTCTTTACACATTTCCATTCTCCTTAACGCGCAATATTGAGTTCCAGTCACAACTCATACAACTGCAGTTCCATTCTCCAATCTATAATTCACCCATTTTTCCATGTCTGCGGCAGCATTAAGACCTGCAACCTTAGTAATCAACAACTCCTTTTCCTCCAGCTCAAACCACCCTTAGCGGCAACACACAGCTACAAACTGCGCACCACTCCAGCCATACTTCTGCCATTACTGCATTGCAATTTCATTTGTTCACTACATTTATCTCCATTTTCTTGCAATAACCACCGCAACTCTCACCAAGCTTTAACCGACCATCTTATCGAGTCGTACACCGCAATTTAGTTGAGAAACAAGATACGACTTGGGCCAATCTCCATAACCTGCAAAGATCGCTGCGACTCCATCTCGATTCATACTCTTCCTGATTTTCACAGTAACCCATCGGCACAGCAGCTACAGAGACCCCCATTACCATCTTCTTTATGGCAGCAGCAACTCCATGTCTTCACACCAAGAACCCATAACCGCACCTGCAACTGCTCATACATTCTTTGACCCTAAATTCCATCACCAGAACTAATATTCATCACCGTCAAACCCATGACAATCACGAATTACCACTGCTTCCATTCAATTCAGCTCCGTCTCTGCCTCATGTGCATCATCACGACCATCTCACTGCCATTATTACGTACAACCGATTCTGCTCCATTCTCACCTACAACTCCAACTTGAATCAGTAGCAACTCGAGCTCTCTGTCCATCACATCCTTCACTAGAAATAGAAACAACGACACTCGTTCGCTCTCTATTGTCTCACTGCCATCATCTCGATCATCAACCTCCAGCGATCCTCATTGGATGCAGCTAAATCCCAATATACCACAGAACCGCATTCTGTCCTGACCTTCGAACGTCCATCATGTCATTGTTGTGATCAACAAATGGCAGCAGTAGCACCGCTGTATTAAAATCCATTTTAATCACGACCCAAGTATTTTATCTTCCCCAGCTCCATCATCTCTTGCCAAAGACGATCAAGCTTTCATCATTTCCCCTCGGCAGCAACAACACTGCCATCGTTCAGGCGTTTAGTCAAGCACCTTGTGTGCAGTTTTTGGTGGTGAAGAAGATGACTTCTCCGCTGAACTCTAACCCTTTTATCCATCTCCTTCCCTGCAATTGAGACAAACCCATAGTTCTAAACATTCATTCATTCTAAATCAGCACTGAATCCTCAAATACCAATGGCAGCAACATCAACTTTCAATGGCAACGAGCTCTTCTTCATCCCTGTCTTGTCTCGGCTAAACACCATATTTGAATCTTCTCCAGGTTCTCAATATAACACACAATGCCTTCGCCTTAACTGATGAGCCATCATGACATAAGGCTTTCCGGCGAGAAGGACTTGGTGCAGAGGTGGTCTTCATGATTGAGCTGGAACGGGAACACTGATTTATGAAAATCTCGACCAACTTCTGTAGTTATAGGAAGTAAAGTAGAAGCAGGTGGCCCTTAGGAAATTGATTGGGTGCCTATAACAGTTCTGTAGGTTCTCTAGTTTTCGACAACTTCTGCTTGCTTGGATGCTTCCAGATTCTTCATACGATGTTGGATTGACTCCACTCTTTCGCCATTGGCTTCGTCTTTTCGTGCTCTTCGAGATGGTGAGAAGAAATCTTGTATTTGAGCGAGTTCCACTTCCTTTTGCCCCAATGACTCCAAAACACCGATAAAACTCAAAAGCAAACATAAGATAATAATTTACATGAAAACTCGCAAAGAAAGCATCAATAATGGATAAATATCAAGGTGTTTACAACACCTATCAAGGAGCTTTAGATCTTGGATGTAATACTTGGTTAAGTGCAAAGTCTGTAAGGATTAGGGAGCAGAGACGGTGGTTAGGTTGTTAACTTAAACCGTATATTCTACAATTCAAGGTCAAAATTGTTTGCACTAGTACTACAAGAAATGTTAAAGAACGGAAGGACAATCTTGCAATGAGCGAGATCACTTAAATATGATCTATCTGGCTGGGATTGTACACAAAGTAGATGCCGAAAACACGGTGAGAAATAAACTTGTCCTTTTGCAATCGACCACTCGATGTCTATAAGATCAGTAGCGGTAAGTAATGTAGCTGGCCAAGCTAATGCTGCCAAAAGCGTGCTTAACACAGTCATCGTGGCACCTAGTTTCATCAACTCGAACGCAATTCCTACAACATAACAAAAGCAATGTAAATGCTTAGGTTGCACCTTCACGAACAAGTTCAACATGATGACCAACCAAAACTAGAGCTGCACATGAGCCGGTACAATCCGATTTTCTATTGGAACCGGTACCTGTACCTGGAGTTGACCGCTTCCTCATTTTTAGAACCGGTACCTAGACTTGTACCTGTACCTGTAAGACCGGTCCGGTACCGGTTTTTTACCTGAATTTTGAAATACACAGTAACAGCTAGACTAACATCAAACTCAACATATTAGAAACTGACTGTTCAAAGTTTGACATTACAACTGAAGTTCAAAATAAACAAAGGTTTAAAACAACATCACACACTTAAGTTCAAAGTTCAACATTACAAAATAGTACTAAAAACAATTTTTCCATAAGTCTGCGACACGAAATGAAATGCAATCATCTTGCAAAGCATCCAATATAACTGCAAAATGCAACAAAAAGGATGGGGGACTTCTCAAACAATGGCACTGGCAGCACTGACATGGAGTTTACTTCAAGCTTTTAGCAGAGAATCCCATATGGCTGCAACAGGCAAAAAAAAAAAAAACAACACGAAAGTAAGTATCAAATTACCATTTACCAATACAAGAAACATGAAAAGTAAGTACTCTTAAATACAAGAACAACTAATATATTACCATCCTCATCTTCAACATCATCATCAGGTATATAATCACATAGAAGATCAAGAGCAATGGGCTTTTCAAGAAAGCTTTGTGTACGAGCAATGCCTGTTGTCCTTGTAGACAAAGAAGCTCTCCATGGAGTCAACACGCGCTTCCGGTGCTAAAAGATGATTCAGAGGCCACTGAAGACACAAGCATGGCTAATATATCTCTTGCCATGTATGAAAGTATCTTATACCTGCTTGCATTAGCTTGCCACCAAGCCAATATGTCAAACTGGTCAGGTTGACCTATTTCACGCATTCCACCATCAATCACATCTCGTCAAATACCTATCGAGCTCGTTGTTCTTGCCTCTTCAACACAACTTGGGATGTCCCAATCATTGTTTCCTCCTTGATTGAATTCTAGCAAACAGACCATGAGATTGCACACTAACTGGATTGGCAACAGTATGAGCATCACTACTTGACCCCTCCTCATGAACTGAATACAAGGACTCATAATCTTCAAAGAGTTCCTGAAATTCTAATTTCACCTTTCTCATAACTCTTTGAACCTCCCATGTATTATTCTCATACAAACAATTAAGAGTAAATTCTAACCCCTTTGTTTTTCTCTTGGATCCAACGGATGAGCAAAAACATTACGAGTTCATTGTTTCATTCACACCCCAATACTTATGGTACTTAGCACACATTAGACGAGACATACGAGCAATAAAAGGATCTGATGCTACATTGTTTCTAAATTCTACTAATTGTTCATTGATGAGTAACAATTTCCATAAGAACATATGAGTAGTGACTTGTGTAGATACTGAGAAAAATTGAAGTAGCATCGAAGAATACCTTTAGACACTTCACAAGACCTCTAGCATATTTCCAATCTTCTTTATAAGGAGCATGTTGATTAGGAATCAGTTTCTTCTTATTCTTCATCTTTGCCTTGTTCTTGCCTGTTGGATCTAACTCCTCAACCTCTTCTTCCATATATATTTCCTCAACCTCTTCCTCTTCTTCTATATCCTCAAACACTTCTTCTATGTTAACATCACTAGCTATAGCTTCATCAATATCGCATCGTAGGTAAAACAGATTGCTTTTCTTGCTCAAAAATAAACTTATGTTGAAAGTCCTTATCAATCTGTGCTAACATTTCAAAAAAAATTTCATATTTTTCAGCAGCATCTAACATCAAGTAAGTGCTATTCCATCTTGTGTAGACATCTAAAATTAGAGATTTCTTGCATTCTACCTTTGCTAGGGAAGCACATTGTTTAAATTTTTCGTACCTAGAAGGAGAACTAAGAACGTATTTTACAACTGACCTTATTCTTCTTACTGATACATTAAAGAGCCGCACTGCATCTTTTATGACAAGAGCAAGAACATGGGCTGCACATCTCACTGAAAAGAAATAATCAAGAAAAATTAAGAATGCGCAAGAGCATATGAGAGTATTATGAAAAAATGTTTAAAAGCTTGATGTAGTCTTTTGAAATTGACTTCACATGATAAGAATGTAACATGGAATGCAAAACATGATATAATGTAACATGGAATCTTACATGTAAATATTTGGCTCTAATTGGTGATCTGTCCACTTAGTAACAACATTCTTCAAATGATCAATCGCTACTTTGTTGGCGCTTGACATTGTCTAGTGTGACACCAGATACATCTTCTAGACCCCAATCCTTTAAACAATTCACCATCTTCTCACCGATTGCATTACCAGTGTGACCTTCAACTTGACGAACATGAGTATTCTCTTTTGTAGTTTCCATTCGATCAACATAGTGAACGGTTACACAAATATAATTATAATTATTTGGTGATGTCCATGTGTCCGTTGTCAAAGATACCCTCTGCTTAGATGTCAAGAAGTAAGTTTTTTAATTTATTTTCTCGTCAATATACATCTTTAACACATCCCTATAAATTGTCATACGACACGGAACCTTGAACCTAGGCTCTGCTACCGCATCATTGCCACAAAGCCTGACCCTTCTATTGATCTAAAAGCCATTTCATCCTTAATAATCCACTCAACAAGAGCCCTTCTTAACCTATCATAACTGTAAGTATGAGCAACAAGTTTACCATCCTCACCTGGTTTTGGGGGTGGCATCAACGAGTTTGTTGTCCCTTGTCTTTCTTCTGTTAGGATTTTTCGGATATCTGTTCAAATGCTTTTTTATCGGAAGTGCCATGTATATCATTGTCGGCCAACATAGAATCTCTTGCAATGATTACATTGAGCTTGAGCTTCATCTATCTGGTCATCTCCAACCAAACTTTAGATCTCACTTTGCCATGCTTCTTTTTGCTTGCACCATCTTCGGTTGTACTTGTTGGCGTGGGTTCGGCTCCATTTGTGTGAGATGCGACTTGAGAAGATGATCCAACTTCTGTTTGTTGAGTTGTAGTTGGAGTTGGAGTTGAACTTGGTGGTGTAGTCATCTAACAAACATTACACGAAACAAAATGTAAGACAAAGTGAGTGATGCTCAACACTAAAAAGAGGATATGCTATCACAGATTAAAAGCAGTTTCTTTTGGTCTTACACTAATGCTATTATTGGAATCATACGGTGCTTTGCGCTTCCCCATTTAGAACCTCAAAGGCCTGCAAGAGAACATATGCATCATATTAGTTTCTCTACGTAATTTTGTTTGACAATACTCTAACATGAACTACATTACCCAAGCACAAGACTTCACCATCAATATATGTCAGAGCAGGCACTGATTCAGTCCCAAAGTCTACTTGCACTAGACAGAGTTGAGAAGAAAAAAATGAAGAAAAATTCAAACATACGACCCTTTGTGTGTTTCTGTCCAATTAATTTAACACATAGTTAGACCCAAAACAACAAAAATTAGAACAAAAAATTAACACAAGTTACACAACATTAGGTCAGCTTAATTCCTACTAAATCATTCACTGATTACCTTGAAATTTGTTTTGTTTATTTCCAATCATACAAATTGATATCGAACAGACAAAATTAGAGGAACAAATTAACACAAAATCAAACTAATTTTATGATTTCTGTATAATAACACTATAAATCATCATCAACAAGAACAGATAAACAAACAAGCTAGGGTTTAATCACAAGTCTTGTAAATCTTACATGGGTGATAAAAACCTAATTCAATCTCAAATAAAACACTAATTCACACGATTATAAATCCATTTCCCAGTATCGCACGATTCAAATTTCAAACCCTAGTTTAATCCATGAGAGTTACAACTTACAAATCTAAGAAGAAGAAAAAGAAGAATTACGACTCAATCGAGTTCGGAGATGGTGAACAAGAAGAAGAAGAATAAGTGAATCCTTATTCCTTAACAAATCGAACGGCTATATGATGAATCGATGATGGTGGTGGTGATAGAGCGGCTGCTTTGCTCTTGAGCTCTTGAGATAAAAAAAAGAAAACTAAAATGAAAGTTCTCGATAGAGAATTAGAGATAGATAGGAATTCTATACCTAGGAGGGACGGTCGGGATGTAAAATTGCCAAAGATATCTACGGCTATAATTAACAAGGACATATGGTCCGGGGACAGGCCGAGACTACCCAGCAACCAATGTTTGTACCGACCTACTCGGGTATCAACTTTCGAAGCAGGTACATGTACTCGGTAACTCCAGTCCGGTCGGTACAACTCCGGTTCTTTCGGTTCGGACCGTGCACGGGGTAAAATGGATGGGTCTTGTGCAGCTCTAACCAAAACCACTTACTTGAAGTTAAGCGAGTCCTGAATCGCAGTCTTGAGTGATATCAAATTTTGGACTCCAGTTTTGTAATGCATACCTGAATAATTAATACACAAGTGTCAAAATAACATACAAAATAAAATTGTTGTCTCATTTATTTTATATTAATAGCGTGAGAGTTGCACCTCTTTAAGTTACCCTTTTCTTCCCATGGTTTCATAAAATCTTCCTCCTCGAAAACAAATCCGACCAAGATGCCAGCCCATGGCAGCTGGAAAAAGTTTTCGAGAAAAGATCTCAATAAAATTACCGAAAGAACGAGAAAGATCTTGATCAATGATGTCGTATAGACTCCAAAAAGTTGGAAAAACTAGACAACTTACTCCTTGATTATGATTGTCTCCAACGGGTTTAATTTCAAATTCATCAACGCTTCCGATCTATTAGCCATTTTGACCCGAAAGTCCAGCTCCAAGAGGTAGGTTGCACCAATCAAGTGTGAGTTAAAAGATCCAAAAATACTTTCCTGGAGAGTTTACACATAGTAACATGATATAAAATTGAGCAAGGAAAGGTTTCTTTCACCGGTAAATCTCTTTTTAAATAACCTAACATATTCCTAGACACGGGTGATGTTAAAACATTATATGAAAAATTTCCTAAGAAGCAAAGACAGGACAAAAAGAAATCTTAAAAAACAACACATGCTCATTAATAAGATCTGACTTTACGAGGTTCTCGAGTACTCTCTCCACAACGTAGTCGAAAAACCTAATTCTTAGACGCTGATAAAGGGGTCTACATCACCCCTTAACGAGTAACCAACTATACCTACCTGCCCACACACCTTTTACATATAATGTCAACAATACATCCTCGTATAAGGGATGGTGACCTTAACTAAATGGAACACTTCCAAGGGAGAAATTGCTTAGTTTCTTGATCTTTGTCTTGCAAGTAAAAAGAAGCTCAAAAAATGACCAAGGAACGTACAACAACAGCATCAAAGCCACATTCAATAATTAAAATAATATATTTACTTATCTGTGCTATCGATAGAGAAAGTGATAAACTATGAATCACTACAACAACAACATCAAAGCCACATTCAATAATTAGAATAATATATTTACTTATCTGTGCTATCAATAAGGAAAGTGATAAACTATGAATCACAAATCATGAGTAAAACATACACAGCCAAAAGCAGAAAAGAGAAGTCGTTGGAAATGCCCTATCAGAAAGTTCTTACCATTATCTGCCTGCATACTGAACCCCTCCTCACCCCAACAAGTACCTTGTCGCGAATTCCTCTAGAGAGCATGTGAGAAGCTTTGCCGATAGTTGTATGTTTGGCTTCTTTTGCGTAATTCTGTACACAGAACAGAACAAAACTCATTAAAAAAGAACTTAATGAGTTGCATCCTTCTTAGAAATCTGTTAAGAATGCAAAGTAAAATGAAAATCAGCTGCACTAGCAGTATCTGAAACTTGAAACGAAGAAAAAACAAGAAACAAAGAGAACTGAAACGAAGAAAAAACTAACAAGTGAAAAAAAAGAAGGTGAATGATTTTAAAATGAAGTAATGGCAATTTTAAAATGAAGTAATCTCGAGTTAGTGGAACGATATCTATCCAATTTCAATCTTTAAATGCTTGGAACGGTTTTGACCGAATGAACGCTTCGAGTATTGCTTTCTCTTCATCAAGCTTTTTCTTCTCTTCTGCACTTATGGGTTTGACTTTTCTCTTCTCTTCCAAAATCCATTTGTAGAGCTCAAGCTGCTGTTCAGGGGGGATGGGAGTCTCCGGCTTCACAAGGTGTGCAATGGGCTTCACAAGCTCAGTGACGGTTTGTTCAGAAATTGGAGCAGTTTTAGTTGTAGTTGCACTGGGAGGGGAGAAATGGCAACTTCATCGTCCTTTGCAACCGAGTCTTTTCTTTTGTACTGACCTCACAAATGGTAAACTACAAAAGTTGCAACAAACAAGTAAATCGAACAACCTTTGAAACGAAACTTGTGACATGCATTCAAAAAAAGAATTAAAACCTACACGAAGAAGAATTGAGACCAAAAGTGACATAAAACTCTAGCGAGTCAGGAATGAAATCAAACACCATGTCAAGTAAAGTATGCTCAAAGTTCAAGCGCAAGAATATGAAAAACCAATCTACTAACCATCAGCAAACCCTAGTCACTGTAAGCACAAAACAACATCAGATTCACATCCAAATAACATCCTAAGAGCTTCACATTCATCATAGTGTAGGTGTTGTACCTATGTCCTAACTTTCCCTTCTCATCAATAATAACTCCCCGGGAATTCCATCTACGCCTTTAGACTAGATCGAAGTATTAATAACTCATACAAAAATCAAAAGAGGAAGAAGAGAGTACTACACCCTACAGTACTACACCATGTCATGCTATCTCGACACACCCAGTACCAACATTAATGATTCAAAAACTATATTGAGCATTATCACTCTGTTATGCAATGAGGAAATGATGAAAGGAACTGTAATTTCTCAATGCCCAATTGGCTGCGTGAATTTAACATCAATTATAGCAAAAATTCATTTGCTACTAATACACCTATCTTGAAAAAATCAGCTTGTAGCACGCAACCAAGAACATTAATCTGAAACCAAATACCCAACGTCAATACTTGGATCCAAATGACAATTAAATCTCAATCTGCCATGGTGTTGGTTTTAGAGCTGAAAGAACAATATCTGAGACACCAAATACCCAATATCAATCGTCCTTTGCTTATATTTCAACGTTGTAAAACTGAAAGTGAAAGAAGAAATTAAAAAACTAAATCGTACTAAAACAGATTCACAAATGAAACTAAACTGAAATCAAACATTAAACCCTAAAAACGAAAAACTTAAATGGAACCCTAGGATTCGATAAACTTAAATCAAAATCTCTAAATCCTATAAATCAAATCTACGAACCATAGAAATCAAAATAAGGAAACCCTAGAAATAGAAATCTATAAACCCTAAAAACTATTTCAAAAATTATACACGATGATATACGGTTCGCACGATGTGGATCTTAGAGATTGAGAGGAAAAAAACTTGACTAGAAGAGCAGATCGTGATAGAAATGGAGATGGACACAAGAGGAGAAGGAGGAGGGCGAGTCTCCGGTTTCGGCGGAGAAAAATGAAGAGGGTAGTCGACTCTTGGAAGGATATACCTTAGACCTGGATTAAGGGTGGAAAAAAAAAAGAGGTCTTGACCGAAGTTTGACTGAGGCGTGTTTATCAGCTCTAGTGTTCCGAACAAGCAAGTGGTTCGCACGCTTGAGGCGAGGACGATTTACAATTCGCAACCTTGCTGTGAGGTTGCAAAATTCGCAACGGCATATCCTCGTTGCGAAAAATTAATAACTAGGATTCGCAACCGAAATTTTTGCAACCGACCTCACTGTAGTTGCAAATCCTAGTTACGAATCCTTTAAAATGGTGTAGTGATTGGTTCATGCTTGATGAATTTCGGTTAAGAATAACTTATTGTTTGCAATCAAAATTGTGACTCAAGTTTATCATTCGAAAATAGCATGGAAGTATGGAACAGTGATATGTGTCATTGATGTTATTCGGGAATGTTTCGAATTGATTTAGAGAAAAATATTGAACTAATGTATTCGGATTACAAGACAGTGATATGTCCGAAGTCAGTATTACATATACTCGTACACATAGCGGAGTAGCTATATAGACTTACAAATTGTGTGATACGCATATTCGTATGCACATCATGGGGAAATCTTCTTGATTCGTGATCCGGATTAGTATGCATATTCATATGCAAACCATTTTGGAACTGTGGTTTTGGAACCGGGTTTAAGTATCCAAACCGGTATGCGAACAAAAACAGTTTTGTGTTCCTGAACTCGTTTAGTACCCAAACCAATACGCAAACTTAAAAAGTTCCGTAGACTACGGAACCGGTGAAAGTCTTAGGATTTCCAAACCGGTGTGCGAACTTAAAAAGTTCTGTCAACTCTGGAGCTCGGTTTAGCTCTTTAGGTTATGATAGGCACGTTAGTGCGACGCATTTTCACCCATAACTACATTATCTAGGACTCATTATATCTCTAATAAACTTGTTTTATGTATTTTTTTAAGGATATAAGCTCTTGTGGAGAATGTTGCTCGAAAAGTTGTATTTGCACCAGGAGGAGGACAAACCGCTAAACGGACTCTCAGTTTGGATAAGGGGCACCTAGTTGATAAGGGGTGCCCAGTTAATAAGGGCACCCTCTTTACTATCCACAAACAACTGCCAAAGGCACCCCAGCTGATTGGATAAGGGCTGACCTTCTTCTTCCTCGTGAAGAACTCTTTTTGGCTAGAAAAGTGTTTTGAAAAGAACCAATTTCCTGTTCGATTTGTGGAGGAATTGTCGAGAGACTAAATGGCTGGAATTAATTGGGTCATCTCTATTGGGTATAACAAGCCTGGTATGGGCGACATAACCAACAGAATTGGGCTAGATAATCACGTTGAAGAAAACAGGGAAGAAGTGAAAAATACGATATTTCTGTGAAGAATTTTCGGGAGTTTTAGCAAGATTTAATCACCCCAATGAGTTGTAATCACCCTATTACGGTTTAACATAGGTTCTAATGTCTTTTGTTTCGATAAACTTGGGATGTATCGTTGGATTGAAGCAAACGGAGGTCACGAGTTTTCACGGGGGTCTGTTTGAGTTACAATGTTTTCATAACATGATCTGCATGTGTTTAGAGTATGTTGAGTCAATGCATAAATGGTGGAGAAGTTAAACAAGGAAGGTTTAGCAGCTGTAGACGCGTGAAACAACAAGAAGGGAAATATTCGCATTTACTGGAGAGATATCGATCCTGTGGAGTATATAAAGAGTTTTTGGGGGTCATAGAAGAGGATATAGAGAGTCTGGGGCCGTTAGTGAGCGTAAAATAGGAAGTTGTAGAGTGAACCATCACATGCAGGAAGAAGAAGCCATGAAGAACATAACACTGCAAACAACAGTCGTTATTTCTAGTGTCTTATTTTTCCAACATCCTAGCGTCTTAATTTTTTAGATCTTTGTAATAGTCCATTTGTGACAAATAGCTTCAGTTTGCAACAAATATTGTAACAGTGTGTTTTGTGACCCGAAAAAGTGTTATGAATCTCTGTTGTATCTTATTTATTCAATAAAACCACTTTTTGAGCAATGAAAGAATCTTTTGAGTGTGTTTTCACTTTGTGGAGCTAGACCCCTACACTGGGTCGACGGAGGAATCCGAATTTCATACATGGGTAAATTTATTTTATTCTCCATATGACTTTTGCACTAATTAAAATAGAATTATGATTTTGATTAATTAGTTATCATTTCATTTGATGGGTCATGCTTGCTTAGATGTTTTGATGTCCCATGCTTAGGATTTATAACTAATATTCTGAGAATCTACCTTGGCAAAAATAAGAGTCGATGTTATTTTATTTATTGAGCGATAATTGCTGAAGAATAAATGATTGAGCCTTATGATATGCTTTCGGTGGAATCGTAATCCCCGTAACTCTCCCTTTGGTTTATATTATATTTATTATTTTCATTAAATCTTTACAAGTCTTAGAGTTCGAATCATATTTACTACAACAATTAAAAATCACATCAATTTTTGGCGGCTGCGACGCGGACTTGTTTTTAGATTAATTGTTAGGTTTATTTTTATTTTGTACAGTAATTTCATTTCATTTTAGATTTTTTTTTCCTTTTTATGCGTTTTTTTTAGGGGGATTTTGTATTTCCCCCTCAAAATAAATAACTATTTTGCATTACCCCCTTTATAAATCACTAATAGGTAAAACCCCCTTCCATTAATACTATCCCGAACACCCTGTTAATTTAGCACGTGCGCTGCACGTGTGCGTAAAATACAAATAAAAACAAAAACATTATCTTTGAAATTCCATAGATGTCCTTCCACATAAAAGACATCATCTTCTTCACCTCCAACCAAACGAGAGGTTTGAGGCCAAGTACACAAAATTGGGCGATATTTTTGAAGTATATTGATTTCCAAAAACAAATTAAATGGGTATGCAATAAAAGATCTCCGGAGTTCAATTTTGTACTTGAGATCCGAAATCGGGTTACAAATTAGAGAGGAAAATTAGAATTCATTGAAGACAAACCCTATCTTTTGGGTAGTTAAGAACAATCGAGACAAGTGTAGAAGAAAATTAAAATAGCACCGAATTAAAATCCTCTTTACCGTTGGAGTTACGGGTAAGTTTAATTCCTAAGAAAAAAACTCTTGTCGAATGGATCATCCTTATAATATCGGGAAGTACCATGTGTGAAGTTAGTTTGGAGATCTCCACAAAAGTATAATTGATGCACCAAACAACCCATATCTTTATTGTTTGTATTGAAATATCTTAGATCCTACTTTGAACCACGTACGGTGGTCGTAGATGATGAGATTGATGCATAAAATTGAGTTGAATTTGATTACCTCCATCGATTTTGGTATTGATTATCCAAAACTGATAATATATGATTACCTCCATTGACTTTTTAATTTTGATCTTTGTGGCGATAATGAGTTTTGTGGTGGTGGAGTAGATTTAGTGCGCCACGAGATTTCTTCCCTGAATTAACTTCCCACTCATCAACGAGTGCTTGATAGTCCCGCACCTTCCTTAGCTAACTTATTCTACGCTTCTGCAGCGGCCAAACATCTATCCAAACAACAACGCATCCATACTGCAATCCCAGTGAATAACTTTATCGTGCACATGCTCAGCTGTCTTTCCAATCCCACGATGCAGCCAATTCTAACCTGGAAATATCGACCATACCATGCCCGTAGATGTCTCTTAACAAGTCATCCGAATGAATATCAGCCATTGAATCTCCTCTTTTCCAACACGCCCAAAATCCAACCCAAGAATCTGCCATACCTGTGAGTTTTTCTCCTACAAAACTGGATTTTTGAAATGGTAGGGATGACCTCCCCCTAACAGACATGTGGGGGGCGAATGCAGTGTGCCCAACTCGAGGTGCCCCTTATCCAAACCGAGGGTCCGGGACAACAAAATGTCTCCCGGGGTGTGCCTTCCGAGCAACTTTTCAGTTGAATTTTTCCAACAACCTTATTTCAAAAATACCTTACAAACACACAAACACCATAATAAGGACAAAAACGAGTACTAACAATACGAAACATTGAGGGACAAATTAGACATAAATGCGCCTCATCCATCGGGTAAGCATGTTTCCCAGCTTTTTTGATTGTGGCTGAGCCACTGGCCTCGGGTGACTAGTAGGGTGATGCTTTAATTTTTGTGTTTTAGTAGCCTGAAGTCCCAGAGCGCTCCTTCCGAGTCTCTCGTTCTTCGGAAGAGGGATGGGTTCTGGCGCAGGGAGCCGAGGAGGACACATGGAAGGTAACAAATGGCCGTTCTCTCGCAGTACATGTTCTCTGCCCCCATTTGGCTGCCTTTCTGAATGGTTCGACACCGGCCATGCAAGGTACGAGTAGTCGCACTGCAGCCGGGAGGTACGCCGCACTAAGCGACGGTAGACGATCTCGAGGATCGGCCGCCTTTTATCAGCATTTCGATGGTGCTGTCACGCCAAACTTCGACATTTCGCTTCTGCCCATGTAGGCGGGAAGCCCAAAGGGAAGGCGCGAGGAGACCAAGCGGCGACTCTATCCGCTTCCGAAAATCCAAGCTGCCCCAAAGCAGGCTGCAACCAGGTGAGGTGGATCGCTCCCTACGACGGCTGCCATGGTAATCTCGAATCTCGATGGTGATGATGTATGAGGATCTTTTTGGATGGAGAGGATGAGGTCGATGGTGGTGAAGAGGATCCAGGCTAAACGGAGAAGTCCTCAATGGTGGTGGAAAATGATGTGTGGTTACTCGTGGATGCAGAGAGATAATCAGCCTCCGGAGCGAGTAGGCCGGGAACCTCTTTCTCCTCGCAGGTTCCTAACTGCCAAGAAGTACCACCTCTTTGTACCGCCTTGCCCTAGCCCGCTGCACTCCCTTGGAGCTCTTAGGACATTTCTCCGTAATTTGCCTCTGACTACGAAGATAAGATCAAGGCCGTCTCGTTGTAGGATGCCGGTCCTCAAGAGCACCTGGGATCTCGCCGGTGAGTTGTGTGTCGATCAGTTATGCATTCACGCTCACGGGGTAGGTGCTAATGTTGTCGGTTTTCGTAGGATAATCAATCGCTCGTTGTTAAATACAAGGCCGTGGCCCGCCGCAAGGGAAGCCGCCGAGAGAGAGGGTCTTCTGCCTCTTTATTACGTTAGAAGAGGCGCGAGCGATCCTGGGCCGGAGAAGCAACTCAGCCGAGGACCCAAGCAGCATGTACTCAGACGTCAAGTGTTTATGATCGATTCTCGTAGCTCCAACATCCCGAGTTTAAGACTACCTTTCCTAGCTGAAACTTCTAGTGTGTGGAGGCCGATGCTGCCACGAGGTATCGCTTGTTGAAGAGGGAAATTGACATGGGACCCGGGTCATGTTTCGAACTTACAACATGTGTTGATTGTCAATGCGACGACAAGACTGACTGCCCGGGAAACCGAGATCGAAGGTCCGCAAACCCGCCGCATCGCTACGTGACTTTTGAGTATGTCCCCGAGAAGATCGAGCAATCTTAGGGCGAGTTTGTCTCTGGCCTGGTGGGTATCGCCATCACTAATGTGCTAAGCTATCGGTTGATAACTTAGAAAGTCGCGTGTGGACTCTGCTATAGGCTTCAAGTCCGAGATTTGCACGCAGATCGCTTCTCTTCAGCACTCGGGGAGAAGAGTGTTGCCGAGTGTGTAGCTGCAAGAATATCTTGAGAAGCTTGTAGAGAGTCTATGAAAGTTTCTGAGGAGTCTGGAGCGGGTTCCGAGCTCAACCATCGTGTTTGCAGTATAGCACACTCCTCAGCGAGAGCCGAACGGAGTGATCATAAGAAATACTACCCTCCAATGAGTTTAACGAGCAACGCTATCCGTAACTTTCTCTCTTTAAGATATCTTCCCTTGAGTGTAGCTTGTCTCGAGTCCGAAGAGACCGTTAGAGTAGTCACCCCTTTACTTGAAGGTGGTGTCCCTTTGTATTGTGTTTTCCTTGTTGTTTTCCTAATGTTGTTGTTATGTTATCGACTTCTCCCGTGTTTTGGCAGCACCGGCAAAGGAAGGTAAAGATCAGCTGGAGAGGAGAATGCCCGATTGAATGGAAAGGAGGTGGAGCTGTCGGCAAGGGAACTCACTACTCTGGGCGGTGGCCACCATGAGGACGTTGCCGATGCACTGCATACTACCGACCTGCTTCGAAAAGGCGAAGTTTAATGATGAGCCTGCAGAAAGTCAAAGCCTGTGGTAAAGGCTGTACTTGATAAGAGCTGAGCTGATGCTGCCGCCAAGAGGGCGGTTCCTATGCCATGTCCTCCAAAGAGTAGGCTCATCCTTTGTAGCGCCGCGTCGCTTATTTCGCCCTTTGCATTGGGTTGTAATCCGTTCTCGAACACCTTATTTTCTCATAAATTTTCTTTTAATCGGGCACGTGCGCCGCCAATACGGTTGTTTTTCTTGCTTTCGACATTGGCGCTTATGTTAACGTTCTTACTTGTGTTGTGCCAAGTGACATGTGGTTTATTTTTACGATCAATTTGTGTATAGCCGCATAAAATGAGTAGACGGGCTAGCATAAATGCCGCTTCCGTCGAACACACTCAACTGGGAGGTCACTGCCCAATGCCAGGTCCCGATTGGGAGGCATCTCATCACTGTCTTCAAGATCTATGGTAGGGTATTTGGTCCTCCTCGATTTCTATGGGATCGACATCCCAAGAAGTTATCAATTAACTCCTTGGGCAAGTGATTTCGGCCACTTGCGTAGGGGAGCAATGTTACCGCGCCGACCGTCGAGTACTCATGCCTCGACAATCGCCACCGGTTTCACAACCACCAGGGCTCTAGAACCACCTCTGCACTTGCACACCGCCATCGCCCGAGTTCGAATAGCCCGTCTTAATAAGTCGCCCGCACTTGCACAATGCCATCGTCCTCGGTCTCGAAATGACCATCTGAGTGTGAGCCGCCTACACTTGGATACAATGCCATCGCCTGGCTCGGAAACGGCCATTTAGACGCAATTTGTCATATTCCCAACCCCACGTGGCCTTTCAAGGAAATAGATGACAATATATCATACCTGCTCTCATGGGTGATATATCTTTAACCGCTTAGCATTCCACGGTCGTGGTCTCTGGTGTTCCGTCCGGCTTTAGTATCTTGTACGCTCCTTCACCGACCTTCTCGACAATGGTGTAGGGTCCTCCCATCGTGCCGCTAGTTTTCCGTCTTTTTTATCACGTTCATAACCGGGTAGGTCCTTTAGCACCAATCGTCCCGGATGGAACCTCTTGGTCTGGACCCGCCCGTTATACTCTCGTTGTATTCTTCGCTGTAATTTTACATCTTTTGTGGAGCCATCTCTCTTGTTTCTTCTAGGTAATCGAGCTTGGCTGTGATAAGATCCGCCGAGATATTTCGCTCCACGCCTCGGTCCTTGTTGTAGGTATCATTGCTCTGCTGAAGGATAGCTTCCGGTCCCATATGTCAACATGAAAGGTGATAATGCGTGTTGCCTATCTCGCGAGTTGTCCTATATGCCCACAAAACGCTCATGAAGCTCTTCACACCATTCTCCGTATTCTCCATCGCAGCTTCTTCTTCAGTTGTCTAGTGATGGTTTTGTTTGTGATCTCAGACTTGTCCATTACTCTGAGGTTAAAGTGGGTGTTGACTTGCTCTTTCTGGATGTTGTAGGTATCAATAGCAAGTCGATATTCCTGCCCCGTAGCTGTCTTTCCATCGTCCGAGACGATTGCCGCCGGTACTCCAAAGCGATGCATGATGTGCTCCCAAATGAATCGAAAAACATCTCTATCCCGAATATACTTTAATGGAGCGGCTTCTACCCATTTAGTAAAGTAGCTCGGTAGCTCACAATTAAGTATTTTCTCCGTCTCTCGATCCGACATGCAACGGTCCCACGTACGTCGATCCCCCATTTGGAGAAAGGCCAAGTGGCCGATCACCGTAGTTTAATGTCACCGTCGGCTGCATGTATCTTTTTCCGAACTTCTCGACATTCGCCGCATGAGGGCCATATGCTTTGCATCCTCGCTCATGTAAGGCCTGAAATATCCCATAGCCTTGTTCACGCCGCTAGGCTACCACCCTGAGCCGTGGTTTCCCGCGCACCCATAATGCAATTCGTTCAGATTGTGTGCCCTCTTCTTTACTCGGCACCTTAATAATGGTCCTAGGTATGATTTTCCAGACAGAGTGACGCCTCTGAGCTCGTGAGGTAGTCGCTTTGCTTTTGATTTTGTTGATCTCGGTCGCTCCCTTGGGCAGCTTCCTGCTTCTAGATATTCGTGGATAGGCTTTGCACAATCATTGGCCTTATATTGATCGGTCGTTGTTGGCCGCCAAGTGCGCGCTGATGCGTCGATCGTCTGTGTACTCGATGGCATTAAGATTCGTATAATCTCGATGCCTTCAACACTTGCATCCGTTAAGCATGGAAGCAATGTAGCTAGAGCGTCCGAGCGACGTGTTATCTTTCCTGGCGCATATGCCGAACTTGATGTTTGGTATCCTGTCGATGTAAAATTGGGCGAGCTCCCAATATTTCAGTAACTAGGGTCGTGTATAGCGTACTTCCTGCCGATTTGCTCAAGACCAGCTCGAGAGTCACTTGTTAATCTTACATCTTGAATTCCCATCTCCACTATCGGCCGCAGAGCGTGTATCACAGCCTTTCGTATTCCGTGATGTTATCGAGTTGCCTTAAATTCCGAGTCTAAATGAGTGGACCATCTTTTTTCCTTTTGGCGTTGTGAAGACCAATCTCGAGGCTTCGACCCATCCTCATTGGATGATCCATCCACAAAACTTCCTCATCGTGGTCGGTTACAGTGTCTCGAGTAAGTCTGACGATCCTCTTGGTCTTCCCTCCATTCCTGGGATGTCTTCTACTTCATCTTCGTCGCTCAAGGGGAAGTCTCGCTGTAAAGCCCGCCACACGCCCGTGCTTTTTACCGTTGTTCTCATCTCGTAGAAGATATCGAACCGCTGATCTCGTACTTCCACTCTGAGATCTCGCCCCGACCTTGCTACATTGTCGAGTACCGACTCTATGGAGGATTTTGTGAGCACCCGAATTTTGTGAGTCTAGAAATACGCTCGAAGTTTTTGTGTTGCAAACACCAATGCTAATATCAGCCGCTCAATTCTCGTATAGTTCTTCTCCTGCTGTCTATGGTTTTGCTTATGAAATACACCTGCTTTTCCTCCCTCCTCACGTTCTCGACTAGGACGACACTAATGGCATAACTGGTCGCCCCAAGATATAGGGTCAAGCACTTCCTGCTCTGGCTCTGTAATACTCTAAGGCTCGCGAGACGCTGCTTAATCTTCCGAAAGCTTTCGATTCGCATTCCTCGCTCCATTCGAACTTCTCTCTTTCTTTAATGTCCCAAGAAGTCCTTGCACTTGTCGATGATCGAGAGATGAACCGCCCTAAGGCTGCCAAGTTCCCGCTTTAACCGTTGTACGTCTCTAATCGTCACATGTGATGGCGATCTCTACGATCGACTATGACTTTATCCTGGCCGCCTTCGATACCTTTGTTCGTAATTATGTACCCTAGAAACTTGCTCGAGGTAACCCGTAAAGTGCACTTATGCAGATTCACCTCATCTTGTATCTTCTCATGGTTTGAAATATGTCTCGAGGTCGTCGATGGGATTGGTGGCCACCTTGCTTTGACCAAGCATGTCGTCCACATATACCTCAATGGTGTTGTGTATTTTATCTTCAAACATGTCTTCTACTAATCTTTGGTAGGTGGCGCCTGCGCTTCTCACCAAACAAAGATTTTGTGTAACAATATAACCCTCTGGGTGTGAAGAAAGATGTGTGCTCTGGTCCTCGAGGGCCGGGAATCTGTCAGGAGCCGAGTACCCGTCCATGAGCGTTATTGCCTTGTATCCAACTATGGATTCTACTAGCCGATCGATGCCGGGATGGGGAAGCTATCTTTCGGGCACGCTTTATTCAAGTTGTTAAAGTCGATGCACTCGAACACCTCCATTCCTTTTAGGGACTATCACCATGTTAGATATTCATCAAGGGTATTGAGCTTTTCGAATGATTCCTTCTACTTGGAACTTCTTTAGTCTCGGCCTCCACCGCCGCTTGTAGTCTCTGGGTGCAATTCTCCTCATCTTTGTCGCATCGGCTTGAACTTGGGATCTATTCTCAAGTGGTGTGAGTAGTACTCTGGGTCAATTCCTCCATATCGTGCATTTGCCAAGAGAATACGTCCACGTGTTCTTTTTCAAAAGTGTTATCAATCACTGTATTTGTTCATCCGTCAATAAGGTCCCTATTCTCACAATTTTAGGCTCTTCCTCGACCTAAATTGATTTGTCGCGTGTAGATTCTAAGGCCGAGAAATTGGGCTTTTGGTTCATCGACTCATAGTCGGCTCCTTTGATTTCTATAAGATCTCCTTTCTCGCCAGCTTCATAGGTGGTGGACGGCTTGTGATATCACCTTTTCTAGTTCTTCTCCCGCCCTTGTCTCCTTGGCTTTGCTCTTTTTCGCACTTCTCGATCGCTTTCTTCGTCTCCGCCGATATCTATCTCGTACGCATTGTCGCTCCGCCTGGGGATCGCCTCAACACCTCCACTACCACTTGATAGATGGAACCGCAGCCCTTTGACGGTATGCCGAGGCTACTCCTTCGATAACGGCCAGAGCTGGTGGTCTACCAAGGATTGCTTCGTAAGGTGACACAAACGTCTACTACGTGTATGTGGTGAGTGTGTCTAGGAACCCTCCCCTGTCCGAAACTCTAAGGTTGACTTCTCCCTTGGCACCGCTGCGACTGTGAAGCCGTAGATTCGAGTAGGTCGACTGGGATTAAGATGTCATCGATAACTCTATTCTCTTGAAGGTATCGTAAAAGAGGACTCCCATCGAACCGTCATCGATCCATTAGTATCCTTCTGACACCCCATTCTTCGATAAGTAAGGTTATCACTAGGGATCTCTATGTGCTTGACCATTCGACGGACGCTCTTTTGCCGAGAAAGTGATCGGCTGCATCATCCAAGGTTCCATGGGCGTAGTCTTGGCCACACCGAATATTTCCTTTCCCGCTCGATCTCTTTTATGAATCCTTGAAGTGATACCGTACCCAAGTCAAACTCTTGAGTCGCTGAAAGTGAGATAGTATTGCAAGCGAACCGGGTACCGCGATTGATTCTTATTTGATGCATTGGTGCGTCTGGCCGAACGGGTGCCTGACGATGTCTTAACAAAATGTCGCAAGTATCCATCTCTGATCGATGCCGGATGATATCTTTTACCTCCCGACAATCATTGGTCGTAATGGCTACTGAAATCATGTGGTAATGGCAAAACTCAGGATGGTTCCTTGTTTCATCAAACTGGATTCCCTCGTTTCAGGTATCCGATGTCGTTCCTTTTTTCTACTTCCTTGAATATTTCTTCCAATGGTGCATTTAGTGGAGTGTAGGATATGGGTTCGCAAGCAGGCTTCTTTCCTTTCTGACCCAAATTTTCTGTCTCGACTTGTGATGTTGTGTGTCTCGACCTTTTCAGTGTCGCTAGGATCTTCTCGTGGGATTGCCTCTACTATAATGTTTGCTTCTTGTATTCCCATGTCTTGTGCTCCTTCCCCGTATTTCTTCTGTAGCGATGTGGTGTTCTTGCATCTTCCGATTTCCCTTAACGCTTTAGGTTTCTGTACATTGCTATCCAAATAGGATATGACTTCCTCAATGAATTTTCAAACCCAAGATCTCGCTGATCGACCAGCACCTTCCTCGATGTCAGCACACAACTTCCTACATCCTGTTCGCCGAGACCGCAATGGTTCCCCGAATCTCCGTGGCAAGCGAAAAGAGCTTATTAACTCTGGGCCGAGCTATACCGCATGCATGTAAGTTTCAAGGAAGGTTTCCACCAAGACTGCATAATTGCCAACTGGATTCACTCTGAAGGGTGTGAAACCAGCTTCTTCGCCTCACCTTCCAGACTTGCCTGGAAGAATTTCGTACATGCCCACATCGTAATTCTTCCATTGTAACAAGGACATGATGTATATTTTGATATGCTCTCCAAGATCGCTCGTAGGCACAAACCTATGATGGGAAGATCGACAACGTATACTTTGGCTGAAAGGAGTCCGATCCACCCCTAGTAAATGGTGTCTTCTCAGTGCTCGCTGACTACTTCGCCAACTTATCGTCCCTCGCCATTCCGTCGCTTGCTTAACCATCCGCTCAAGCCGCTCGATCTTTTGCGCTCGGCTTGCCGCATCCGTACTTCTCATTTGTCGCCTCTTCCCTGCCGAAGAACTTTCGGTGGACCATACCTCCCCTTGATCGATTAGGGGCCTGCATGCGCTCCCGGCTCGGGGATGGGGTTGGAGTAGCTTCACTGGTGTGATCACGTAGAAGCGCCGACTTGACGACCCTCTGACCCGCCGTCTCCTGGCTAGTGAGTTGGTAGTTTTGCGTGCTCTAATGCCAGGTTCCTTCTTCCAGCCTCTCCACAAAGTCTCCTTCCTTCTTTGGCTCGCCAAGATAGCAAGTAACATTGATCGTGCTTCATGGCTGGGAGTGGCTGCTCACTTGGTTTCCTGCTACATTGGGGGCGCAGAGGAGGTCCTCGCCGGGGATAACGGGGAACGACTGAGCCACTGAGGATCACCAGCCATCGCGTGGATGTCCTCGCTGAGGTCGCCCATTCCTAAGCGCACCTGCCTAAGCCTTTCTCCTTCTTGTTCTAGTGCAAGCCGATACTCCATCGGTTGTCTTTTCGCCTCCGTTCTCCCGCATCATTTGCACTTCCTCCTTTTCCTCGCATCCGCCATGCGCTCTTCCGTCCACCATGTCCCCTCGCATCATCCGACTCTGGGTTGATCCTCGCATTCCGGGTGATAGATCGTTGTCTCGGCCTAGATCGACTTCCTCGTCAAAAGTAGCCATGCCTTTGCCCGGTGCCCCGAGTCTCGCCTTGATGATTTTGCCGACGGTCTTCGTGGCCTGAATCCGTCTGGCCCTTCTTGTACACTAGATCCCGTCAGGCCCGGTTCCCGAGAATCCTACTCGTCCTCGAGGTGCTCGCCATCACCTTCAGTGTTGCTCTTGTGCCTCTGGCTCGTCCGTCCGTCCCTACCTACGCTGCAAAAGTACACATCACTTACTTAACTAGCTTAAAGGGTTAAGGATGTAAGTACAATAGCTTCACGGTAAGGAGGAAAACGTTTTTGTAGTATAATTCCATTTGTGCTAGCGTGTTGATCTCAGCAATCAAGTGGTTTTGACCGTAAAGGACAATCTTTGAAAAGTCGTCTCGACACATCGATTTCTAGCATTTTCTCTATGCATTAATCATTATTTGTCCTAACATTCCTAGTGTCTAAGTCATTAATCATCCATAATGCTAGATAGGAAGATTTCTTTCTGACTATGGCCGATAATAATGTCAACCTTCACCAACCGTCATGCCGACGGTCTAGCTATGGATTACCGGAAATCCTCGACGACAACCAGCACCATAGGATTCCTTGGTTTTCTACCGATGTCGTGAGGCTTTAGTGTAGTATCAATATGAGATTTATTAACGAAGCGCTCACTATGCTCCCTCCAACTGAAGCTTTCTAAAACTAAAATCGATAACTTTGAGTTAGTTTTGCCTCCACCACTATTGTACTTTGTTTAACTCAATCGAGAAGGCTTAAACCGACGAAATAACGCTTCAACTTAGCTTTCTACCGATCATCGAAGATGATCCATTCGGGAGCTTTGAGGTGTTATAACGGTTAATTTAGATCGATGCGCGAGGCGTATCTTTAATCAAGAAGCTTCGACTCAATAGAAAACACTTAACTCGACGTAAGAAGATTAATCAACTTTCCCGACTCTTAATCCCTCACTCATAATGTAAGAGATCTCAGGGCACTTACTCGAAGAAATTAAGACTGTGAAAATAACTAAACAAGCTTTTTCTTTAAACTAAAATTCCGTAAGCTTTTCATGGATTAAGTAAGTGAAAACAAATGTAACGAAATCGAGCTTTTAATCACAGTAGGTAGACTTTAAACAATAAATATAGCAACTTATGCATTTCAACCATTAGAGTCTTTCACTTAGCATCGACTATCATCAATAGATGTTTATGAGAGCCGCTGAATCTCTCTTTAATGATGTTGATGTTATTTTTGACTAAGCAACAACCTTAAAGTCTTGAGATGAAAAGGTGGTCACCGAGGTGGAATTTCACTCTAGCTTCTACCAACATCAAAAGATGTTATTTTGGTAGCTTATTGATCTTCTAATAACTCTCTTAGACAACTCAAGCAAACAGCCTAGTTTGATGATTTAATCTTGACAACTCGAATTATCCGATAGCAAAAGGATTGGTGCTATTAAAAATAGATCCTACATCAAAACATAACAAGGTTTTACTAAGAAAATCGCTTTATAAAACAAAAATTCCTTGCCGCTTTGCCTACCAACACATTTAACCAAAAGAGTTTCTCCTTAGCTTCAACTAACACGCAAGGTGACTTAGGAGCTTGGATTTCTCTCTTTGAGTGACCGATTTCAAGGTATCCGAAGATGTTAGACGGTCCCCTTAGTCTGCGCTGTAATGTAGATGTAGTAAATCCTACCACTACATCCAAAGGATCACAAACATAACAACGAAGTAAACAAGTAAGAGAGATAGAAGAACATAAGATGTACGTGGTTCTGAGATGATTACCTACGTCCACTGGGGTAAAGATATGATCTTATTACTTGATTCAAGGTTACAATGTGGTTGATTTTTCTCAATACTCTAGGTATACTCTCCTTCCTCACTTCTCACTTGGGTTTTACCTCTCTACATGGTCTCTATTTATAGTCACAGATGGTGATACATCAACACTACGATGTTGGGCCCGGTGTAGCTTCCTTGATGTTCTTCTCAGCGACTCAACTGATGCTTCAACTCGATATTCTTATTTGCTCAAGTCGAGATATCTAGCCGAGCCGAGTGGTGTCCTCATCCGATGTCGTTTGTTTGGTGGAGATGACCGACGTCGCCATTTAGGTCCCCTGACCGAGTCTCACTTTGACCGAGCTCTTCTTATCTCTTCACCAACTTTGTCAGCTGCATTTATTATCCTCGAATCCGATGAGCATCACATCGAGCTTTTCTTCCTTTATGTCGACTTCACGAGCCGCCTCGATTCCTCTTTCTCGCGC
>JAJJWW010007541.1:600000-893451 GCA_023531295.1 Papaver armeniacum
ACAGGAAGGATAAAATCCATTATTCTCTCCCTGTTTCTAGCGCATATGTAGTTGCAGGAAATCCCACACTACACCCCTCATAATATTTTGTAGATCTAAATCTTATTAATCACTTAAATTTCAAATATAAGTGCTAGAAATATAAATTGACACAAGGATTTTTTACATGGTTCGATCAATGTGATCTACATCCATGGTTCTTCACTATGATTGTTGAGGTTACATTAGCATTACATTTACAATCTCCATTAATGGATATTTTGTAGAGCTCTAGATCTAATTATTTGGGGAAGAAGATGATAAAGAAAATAAATCTTTCTAGCGCATATGTAGTTGCAGGAAATCCCACACTACACCCCTCATAATATTTTGTAGATCTAAATCTTATTAATCACCTAAATTTCAAATATAAGTGCTAGAAATATAAATTGACACAAGGATTTTTTACATGGTTCGATCAATGTGATCTACATCCATGGTTCTTCACTATGATTGTTGAGGTTACATTAGCATTACATTTACAATCTCCATTAATGGATATTTTGTAGAGCTCTAGATCTAATTATTTGGGGAAGAAGATGATAAAGAAAATAAATCTTTCTCTAAAAATATCTCTCTCCTAAAATTATCTCTCTCCTACTAAAAGTATCCTCCCTTTCTCTCTCCTGCTCTCCTCTTTATATAGTGTTTACATAGTGGATGACAGCTCATGTACAACTAATATTTACCTTAATTTCGGATTTACCTTGCGACATCCTCGCAAGAATATAAATGTTAAGTCTCGCAGACACTCTAACTCTTGCAAGATCCTCGCACTTTCTTAATGTTTACGTTATCTTCATTTGTTATGTCATTTCTGAAATTACTTTGCGACGGCTTCGCGACGTTGTTAATGAAGATTCCGCAAGTGTGTTGTTGTTGCGATACTTGGATCCTACAGTTGATGTTAGTCTTCATGCCGAGCATACTGCCTTGGTTAAAGATATGATATCTGACAGAGAAGGTTGTTTATTATACTTTACTGCTCCTTACTTCTGTAGTATTGTTATTGAATTGTTAACCCATTGTTATATGTTTTGCAGAATCCGAGAAGAGATTTCAAACAAGGATTGAAGAACTTGAGTCTGAAAAAGAACAACTCGCACAAGACTTTTCTCTTCGCAACAATAAGTATTCTAAGTTGAAGAAACAATCGCAAGCTACGTAAGAGCGAACTTCAACAACTATGTTGTTCGCTCGCAATCAAACTATTGAGACAGCTTTTGCAATGACCACAAGATTCCTCTTAGTTCATACCCTTGTCTTCTTGATAATATTCCTGAAGATATGCCTTTCTCTCGATGTTTCGATAGCGAAGCTAGTGAAGAAGAAGAGTCCAAGCGGAGAAGAATGATGAAACCAAGAACGATAAAGAAGAAGAATCTTCCAAGAAATAACTTCCTTTTCTTCTTTCATTTCTTGTAATATCTGTATATATATCCTTTTAATCTTCTATTTCTATAAACTTTCATTGTAAATTTCTTGGATTTCTCAATATAAATTCAACCTTTGTTTTCTTTACTTGCGCATACTAATCAAGCAATTCTTCTTTGTAGTACATTATCATTTATTTTCTTGTTTCCTTTATGCATAAATCTATCATATGAAAATGAATAACAAAATTTCATCACATGCATTCCCATACTTGCCTCTGTTATTTATTTGCAAATGAGAGATTTATTTTGAAGTTCATCATCGCGACAAGATCGCAGGATATCATCATAAATGAAGAAATCTATTGATCTTGCCTTAACATTTCTTGTGCGGTCTTATTTTGCCTTCCTAATTAAAGGTCTTATTTCACACACCTCGTTGCGACAAAATCGCAGGACGTCTTTACATTTTTATGTAATGACCCATTGACCTTGTCTTATCATTTCTTAAGTATTTTTGCCTCTGCAGGATATTTTATTTGCGACAATATGACAGGTTTAAACACTCTTGCGAATGTAAAATCCCATGACATTGCCGTCTTCGCGACGAAATCGCAGGACGTCTTTACATTTTTATGTAAAAACCCATTAATCTCGCCTTATCCTTGCGTTAGTATTATTGCCTCTACAGGATCATCGCACAAATATGACAAGCCTAAATTTCCTTGCGAAAATAAAGCCTCATGACATTTGCGTCTTTTGACACTTATCAGCTCCCTAATGGAGGGTGCCGCCTTATCTTCTCCCCCGGTTGCCCCTTCAAGGAGGCGTACATCGGCCATACAAGACTAGCTCCTCCCATCCGGTCTTAACAACAACCAGCTTGTTTTCGCAGCCTCTTATCCCTTATACCTATATGATTTATGGTTACGAGACCGCACCCTAAGTGGAGTTTTCTTCGGGCCGAAAAGACATACCAAGACTTGCCAAGAATGGCCGAGACACTTCAAATGCCCCATGCACTCTCGGATCAACCGTGTACCCCGGCGCCTTGAGCATATACTCGACTCCTTGGAAGAGACCCAAGCGCCCAACTGGTATAACCATATATATATAGTTGGAAATCCAAGGTATCTCCCAGGATAGGCTTTCATGGGCCCCCAATTTCCATGACTCGAAGTTCCAGGAGCGGTGTAACCTTTTCACCGAGCCATGTCAAGAGATACCCCTTATATGACGCACTTTAGGTCTTACATTTGCCTCTTGCGAAATTTCATTCGCGAACTAGGGTGTACGCCATAAAGGTTCGTCCCATTCACTCACTCTTTCATTTTTGTTAATTCATTCAATCATTCATTTTGCTTGCGAAGCTATCTCGCAATCTTACATTGTTTAATCATTTTTGTGTTTTCAATTCTTCAATCAAATTGTCATACATTCTTGATGGCGAGATCCTCGCATATTTCTTCTTCAATTATTTTTTCTTCTTCTTACCCTTAACAAGCTTTTGTTACCGCCTTTAATGATTACTCACTTCTTACACTTTTTGCTCCTGCTACTTTCTGCCTCTGCACCATTCAAATCTCTTAATGATTTCTTTCCATCATAATTTTCAACTGTTTCCATGCATCTGTTTCGCAATGTATCTTCTCCTCTTACATCAATGGCATCTACCATCAATCTTTCTCTTCTTTGTTCATCTTTTGCATGTTGCTTCCAACTCTTTCCTTTCGCAGCTCTCTCTTCGCAACTCTCCACGTCGATCTCATAACATTTTTGCCCTTCCATCCAGTCTCCCTTTATGATTCCAACACCACTAGGATGAGGAAACTTTATACACTGATGATATGTTGACGCTACACCCATAATTTCATGCAACCATGGCCTTCCGATCAATGCATTATAAGGGGATTCCACATCGACCACACATAACAGAAAATCAGTAGATAATCCTTGCAAGGGTATTCTCATATGAACTTCTCCTTTAGGCTTGTTTGATGTGCCATTGAAACCATATATTTTGTATGTTGAAGGTATCAATTCTTCATCCTTTCCCCCCATAGTCTTGTAAGTATGGTAAAAGAGGATGTTTACCGATCTTCCAAAGATCAATTAATATTCTATTGATTGCCCAGCAATTTTCTCGCTTCATCATCTTCGCCATCAACAAAAGTTTTGGATTAATTTCCAGTTTTACAACCAATGGGCTATCATGTATTTCTCTACCTTTCGGTATTTCTTCACAGAGAAAGAAATAATTTGCGTTGTTACTCTTTTTAATTGCGATATCCTCGCAATATTCAACACTTCTTTATCATCAACATCCTCGCAAAAACTCTACTGAGTATGTTATCATGAAAATATTCAATTGTACGATATGAGTGAACAATGGAGTTGCAAAATAAATTTTTAGCTTTCGCTCCAACTTCTATTACGAACGTTTCTTTCCCTTTGATGGTGGTGGCGCAACGGTTGAACTTTCTCTTCACTTTTTAGAAAGTGATTCAAATTTTCCTGATCAATCATTCTAAGGATGATTCTTTTTATGTTTTGCAGTCATTTGTCGATGTCCATGAAAACGGTGGTAAGAGCAGCACTGTGACTTCTATCACCTGGTGGTGGTTCATTCCCCATGTTCCATGGTGCAGGTATGTTTTCCATCAAGAGTATAGCTTCCCATATCTTTTCCACACTAGTATTCAGTGGTGGCATCTTGATTTCTTCCCATACTACTCTATGACGTCGCCACCCTCTCTGATAATTCTGCTTTTTGACTTCCATAGGTTTCTTTCGAGTGATCAAGTCTCTCGAATTTTGTTATTGCCGCCACGGTTGTAGTAGTTTCTTTCTCTTTCAAACTCTTCTTGATCTCGGCTTCCCATGGCTACTAACTTTGGCTGTCCATCATCTATCACTCTTTCTTGTTGCCCTTGCGAGGTACTCGCCACTGTGTATTAATTTGGGTAACAAACTTGCATTCGCAGCATTTGAACTTGTATTCGCAACCGGTACGACTCCACCTCATTTTGCCTTTCTTCTAAAGCAATATATTCCTCTTGCGATTCTCGCAGCCTCCGTCATCGTGATTGTATTCTTGACTCTAAAATTTGAATATATAGCAAATTGGTTATAACATAGCGCGTTTATAAATGATAAAATGAGATATCTTTCATCCACTCTTCCGGCCATCTCGCTACACATCGTCTTCCATCTCACGCTTAGGTGTCTTAAACTTTCGCCAACTCTTTGTTTCAGCCTCAAATACATCTTCAATTCCTGGTCGCGAGGAGTTGTTACTTATGTATGCCCCTAAGAATATAGCTTGTAGATGGTTGAATGACGTGATGGTGTTTCTTGGTAAACCTTCAAACCACTTCGTGCTTCTCCCGTTAAACTTGATGCGAAATATTTGCACAATATAGCGTCATGATTTTCCCACCGTAACATACATCTTACATACGCTTTGATGTGTTGTATTGCGTAAGTTGTTCCATCAAAATGCTGGTTAATGCAGGTAAATTGCACTTTGGGGGTATTCCTCCTAACTCGAACCTCTAGTGTAAAGGGATTTTTCGCAGCTTCTTCGATTGCCTCATCCAATTGTCTTCTTCCTCCTCCTCTTCTATTGTTCAACATTCCTCTCATTTCTGACAACTCTTTTAAGATTTGTTCGTTTACATCAGGGTTCGAATTTATTGGTCTTTTTAGTTCCGTTTCTCTCCTTCTTCGTTCATGTCTATCTTGATTTTCTCGTTCAGCATTTTCTTCTATCCTTTCTCTGCGACTTTCTTCTCCATCTCGTTCTCGGATTCGCACGCCATTGTATCTATCATTTTCTCTTCTTGGTTGTCTATCAGCTCTCCTTTGTATTCTTTCATACTCTTCGTTGATATTCCCATTGTTGCGATTTTGCTCGCGCCTTCTTTCTCGATTGTCATGATTATTCTGCCGGATTGCCTCTTCCAATTCTCGTTCTTCCATTTCTACTCTTAATCTTTCCCTTTCGCGAGCTAGACGCGCTTGTTCAATATAATGCCTTTCAATATCATCTTCAATCTCCTTTTGTTTCCTCCGTGTTTCTCTTCCATGCAAGATTCTTCTTCCTTCTTCCGCATTTTCTTCATCAATTGGATTATTCTCACGCCTATTTCCTTGATTTCCAATATTTTGGTCACCTGTAAAATCTCTTGACGCGGAATACACACCATTTCCCTTTTTTCACAGTATCCTTCACCGAGATTTAGCTCTCTTTCTAAATTTTCTTCATTAACATTTTCTACAGGTAACATTCTCCTTCTATCATCTCTAATCGATCCTGATCTTGACCTGGTATTATTTCTCGACCTCCCATTTTGCAACCTCATATTTTCCATTCTTAACTCATGGTTTTGCCTTGTTAAATTTGCACGTTCTTCCGCTTCTAATCGTCTTTCTTCATGTATTGTTTGTCTCAACGTTTCTAATGCTACCATTTCTTCATTTCTATGAGCTGTTTCTCCCATTTCTTCTCGATTTCTCTCCTCTTGTTCATTATTTATCAATTGTTGCACTTCTTGTCTTTCTTCCACAGGATCTTATCTCCATGTATGCACGCTCACCCTATCATAATCTATTACTCTATTCGGTGCTGGTTGAATTTGTGGTTGAATTGGTGGTTGAATTTGACCTTCTTCTCTATCTCTTGCGTTTACTCTTGATGGTTCACCTACTTCATTTCTCCTTTCTCCAGCTAATCTCCCACTTCTCCTCACAATTGTTGGTTGTTCGATGCATTCCTTCTTCTAGCCATTTCTCAATTTTAGTAAATTGTTTGAAAATTATTCAAAATTTCTTTCTCGTTATTCCGGATTCTTTCAATTCACAAGATTAATCTTCTTCTCAGTCCCTGTTTCTAGCGCCATATGTAGTTGCAGGATTTCCTACACTACACCCTTCATTAGACTCAACACAATTAATATATTTAAAGATGAATAACTATGAATTTGATTGATTATTTTCTTGAAATGTCTACAAAGAATGATAGAACAGAATTAAGGAAATTACAATCACTCTAGATTTTCTCTCTCCTAATGACTTGCTTAACAATTCAAAAAGACCCCTCTTTACCACGGATTTACTCAACCCTTTATATAGGGTATTACATAGTGGATGACAGCTATGTTGTCCTTTATTTTCGGGAATGACTCGCGAAGTATTGCAAGTGTATAAATATTCATCTTCGCGACACTCCTAAATCTCGCCAAGTCTTCACACTTTTCTCATGTTCTGGCTGTCGTCATCCATTGCGTCATTTATGTTATTTCCCTGCGACACCTTCGCAGTACTGTCGTTTATTGATCTCGCAAGATATTGATGTCGCGATATTCTGATCCTACAAGGTTTTCAAAGCACTAAACGGAAATCGTTCAAGGAGGACACTCACGCAAATAAGGGAAAGGTACGCTTATTTATACAATGAATGCGCATCATTGAGAAACGAATTGAAAGCTCGTAAGGACGCTATGCCAAACGAAGACCGCATGAGTAGAGTAAGTTTGTGAATCAATAGGCCGTTCATCAAAAATTATTTATTTGGTTATGATTATTCAACAACGCTGACTTATTAAAATAATTGTTTTTCCAGTTGTTCTTTGGGTCGGACTCAATACGAATTAAGGTACTGGTCATGAGTTTCGCACGAGGACTGCTACACTCTCTTGAGGAAGTTGAATGGCAATTCGCCCAATATAATTAAACTCGTAGAGAATCCCTAGCGCGATGTATTGAACCAGTTACGTATTTCGTAAGGTTTTGTGGGTATACCTCTATGTAAGCCCTCACGAGACTATAACTCGTCCACTTGGGCCACAAAGTGGTTTAAAGGCTTGATGCACGTGCTAAGTGCATTCGTTGTTCCGTCGACAAGGATAACGTTCGAAATAAATTATAGTTCCGGCTTAGTATGTAAACATATTTCAATTGCCTAATGATTCCGGCTTAGTATGTAGTATATTAATCTATGCCGGTACCCAGTGCCGGCATTTAGGTTAAGTTTATACCAATGCCGGAATGTTCAAAAATCAGTGCCCAACGGCTATTTTTTTGAACCATAAACCGGCTTCAGAGTGCCGGCATTGATTGTAGGTCACCGGCAATGCCGGCACTAAATAGCCGTTGTGCAATCATCTATATAATGCAATGGATTCACCCATTGCACTTGATACCTCCAATGGAAAATCCATCATCAACTACTGATTCCATCATTGCCATGGAAAAAGAAAAACTCAAGAAGAATAAACTATCCACTCCGTTGGGAAATCAATTATCAACCACCAACTCAGTTTCCCTTATACTAGAAAAACTTAAAAGGAAAGGGAGAAACCACCAAGTCAATTGCCGCAATGGAAGAAGAGATACTTAAGAGAAAAAGAGAAGAAGAAGAGGAAGAAAAGCTTGAACATTATCGCAAAGAAGCTAAAGAAATCCTTAAACGCCAAAAACAATCTAAGATAGAAGCGGATGTCGAGGAAGAAACCGAGTGGATTAAAAATTACTACATAGTATCCGATTTCCAGGAAGATCACCGCCCTTCGAATCTTTTTTGGGGTTTTGTTAGGACTGGTCCTTACAAGAATAACTACTTGGAAGGTAAGAAAGGCCGAATGGATTACGGTGATCTCTATGTACAAAATCGAACAATTGCACTCATAAAGTTATGTCGCAAATACAACGAGTTTCTTGCAAGATACAAAGGGAATAGGTTTCAAGCTCAGGACGCATATACCAAATGGAGAAAAGAGCCTTTTAGGCATTTCGAAGCTGCTATGCTTATTGAATCTCGTTCCAAGAAATGATGTTAGTTGCAATTAGTTTGAGTTAATGTTTTTAAGTTTATTTCCTTAAGTTTATGTGGTCTATGTTATTTATTTCATCAATTTTCTTTCCTTATCCGTCATCGAAAAATAAACCAAATACTATACCGTTACTTGTGCCTCCGTTGAATTCTGCTCACCAAATACTTATTGTCAGAATACCGACATTGAATTGTTCCATTTTTTAATGCCGCATTTGGACGATTTATAAACACAAGTTATGTGGCGAGTTACAAAACTCATTCATTCCACTTATTTGACGGTTACAAACTATTTTATCCCACTTAGTTGAGGGTTACAAACTCCTTCATTCTATTTAAGTGGCGGTTATAGAAAGGAAATCATTCATTCCCCATTTTTATTCAATCTCCTATTTTGTTTCATCTTCTATATCAAAGCCAATGGGTAGTCGTAAAAACCGTGAAAACCCATACCCAATCCCTGAAAAATCTGTTGATGAAGGTGGTAAATCGAAATCAAAAGCGCAAGAACTCACCAAGAGTCCGATGGTGAGGCGAGAATAACAAATTTGCTTAGGTAAGTGATGTATATGTTTAATTGAAGTTTTTAATTTTAGGGTTTATCCCATAGCAGAAAGCACAAAGTGAAATCATGTTGTTTAGTCTTTCTACTACACTAAAAGTAATTTTTAAAATTGTTCCATGTTTGATTGGCGGTAAAATACAATTTGAAAATCATGCCAGAATATATGTCCTGAATCCAGATTTTATTGCATGCCTTTACCGGCATACATATTTAATTGAATACCAAGCCGGTTTTCTCAGACTGGCTTTGTATATTTCATCAATACTATGCCGTTTTCATTAGCCTATTTTGTTAAAATCTCTCGTACTAAAATCCCACAAGCACGGCATTTAAGCTTTCTATACAACAATGCCGGTTCTCGGTCGGCGTTGTCGATATGTTAACTTACTATGCCGGTTTTTCGTTGCAAAAATGTTCATTCTCCGTCTAAAATTCAAAAACAACCGGCATGGTATTTGAATTGATTAGAATGCCCGCACTTATGCCGGAACTTATGTTACGTTCGATTTCTATGCCGGTTGTCATTATATAACTCAGTTTACATATTGGAATACAGGTCTAGAGCAGCAGAAAAGAACAAAGGAAAAGGCAAAGTTGTTTTAGAAGCAAAAAGTAAGTCTTCTCGACGTAGCCGTCCTGATCCGGCTACTGCCAAGGTCACAATTCGGGATCAACCTATAAGCTACCCAACCAGCAGTGATGATGATGATGAGTGGGAAACATATCCTGTACCCGATAGAGCTGGTGTCTCTTCCTCACAAGCAGGTGGCTTAGGACAGATCGATGTTGGAGTTGAAGCCCCTGAGGATAATGAAAAGGCACCCCCAGCCCACTTTCCTGATAAGTATGACATGATTCCAGACCGCGATGATGGCAAACATTGGGGTGAACCGATAAACCCGCAACTCTTATTTGCCTACAAACACTCTTGGGCTCGTCGGATATATCAAACTTATGTAAGACGTTTGCATCTTGTTATTATATTATTTATTTGTGATCAAGTGAATGTAATTTACTTCGGTGTGTTTTTATAGGACCACAAGAATGCCTTCCGTGTTAGCCGCCATCAACAATCGGATGTATGGCCTTTGAAGCTTGAGTGTGATTGTTAAAGTCGTAGTCAAAGCATCCGGGTTGTATCCCGCGATAAAAATTATGTGGCCACCGATACCGAAAAATCACGGCAAACCGCTTTTGGAGAGGTTTTATGGTGAAACTGATACCATGCATTTTCCTTTCGGCGAGATGACCATCATCCCTGAAGATGTCCAAAGGATAATAGGTCTTGAGGTTCTTGGGAAACCCGTTAAGGTAGGAGATGACTCTAAGGACTTGGAATGGGACAAGATCTATGAACTGACTAAAACGTTGTTTGGATGGGACAAGGAAACCACTTTGGCAAATATGTACAAGACTAGGCGTTCCCAGACAAAGACTATCACATTCGTCAAACTCGTTGAATTGTTTAGGAACACGAAGAACAAGGAATTGAATCCCGAACAAGTCCAAAGAAACCGCCGCGGCTTATATGTTGTTCATCTTGGGCACGACTATATTCCCCGACGCCAATGGTAATAGGGTGCATATGAACAACCTACAATACTTGGATCCTTTGGAAAAGGTTCATGAGTATTCATGGGGCACTGCTTTCTTGGCACATTTTTGGCAGAAATGCTTCGAGCATCTAAGGCGAACGCCCGTCAATTTAATGGGAATTTCACTGTACTCCAGGTATAGTCAACTACTTATTTTTTTGATTGTTGTGATTAAATTTATTATTTTCCAATTATTAATTTTCTTATACATCTCATTGGAACGATCTTTCATTGGCGTAGGTGTGGGCTTATGAACACTTCACAAAATTGTTCACACGGTATAAAGGATTGAAGATTTTCACTGAATATCAAGAGAATAGGCCTCTAGGTTAGAAATACTACTTCAACAATACCCCAAGGCCCAATAACAAAAACCGGTTATTAGCAATGAGATTGGCTTTGGACTCGGTGGAGGTCCAAGATGTAGTGTTTGATCCATATAGGAATGCCAGAGGAGTTCACTTTCAACGGCGTGACAATGTTTCATTTTACAACGGACCGTTATTTCATCCAAAAAGATTTGTTATGCACAACCCTCGCCCGTGTAATGCGCCAACTTGGGTACAAGCAGAAAGATCTCATGGATACATCTTATTAGAAATTCTCTCATGACTTTCCTCAATTCCAATCAAGTGAGAACCATACTATGGTAGTTTACGACCCAAAACCTATTCTTGCACATTGGAGTGAAAGGGAAGAAAAATGACTTGTGTTGGATAGGGATGATTGGGAATTGGCTGAAATCGGTTATGAGAGCGAACCAACCTTCCTAAGAGGTCATCGGAAGTTCTCGCATCCTTATGTTGTACGCCCAGATATAGTAGTTGTTCCTCCACCACCAAAGCACATGCCTCCACAACTCCGAAACCGTACCCGCACTTGTACATCTCGTTACGTTGTTGGTACGTACGTCTTGTTCATTGCCATTCTTTTAATCTATGTCTATGAACTTATACAATCGAACATACTAAGTACATGTTTAAAATTTCCTTAACAACGTCAGCGGATTGAAATTTGTCAAAGTTCTTTAAGAAAAGAACAAGAAAGGAGAGGTCTTGAGCCGTAAAGAAATGGAGAACGTCGAGCAAAAGATGGACAAAATTGAAGATCCGAAGGCAAAAGACTTGTGGGGCGAAAGGAAGAAGAGGGTACAAAAGAAGCCAAGAACCGAGTGATCGTGTGTTTATTCTATAGTATTAGTTTGGTTTGAACAATCTAGTGTTGTTTTATGTTTGTTTGTGAGTCTTGAACAATGTGTTTGCTTGTGTGTCTTCCTAAACTCTTTGCTTAACTTGGTTTATTATTGATTTGTTTTCGGTTTGGAACCACAAAACTTAGGAGTTTGTTCTTGTATACAATCTAGTATTTGTTTACATAGTTTGATTGATTGTGCCCAGATCACCTAAATTTTTAAGTTTTTCTTGATAACCGGCATGCTCGAGAACAGTAAACACACTGCCGGTTCTCTAAATGACGAGTTCCCGCATTTATTTGTTTGGATACTATGCCGGTTTCGTAATCTCCATGATAAATATGATTTTGACAAAACCCAAGACAAAGAATGAGGTTAATGTCAATGCCGGAAATGTCACTGATTTCTCTGGAGGTTTTTTCATCATATCCGGCATGGTTTAAAACAAGATTCTACGCCGGTACACAAGTTCCGGAGTAGCCAATATAAAACATAACTATGCCGGCACGGGCATCAAAATATGATTTAATGTTTACAATTCACACTTCAAAAAAAAAGAAAATGTTGCGTACTAGTGAACCACATACATCAAAATTACTCATCGTCGCTTCCACACGTATGAAGTTGCATCTTCTCCTCTTGGAGAGGTTTTTTTGATAAGGCCAACGCATCCCAAAATTGGTGATTCTCCTCATACAATACCATCCATCCCTTCCAGATATTGGGATCTAGAGGCTTGTTTTTAACCATCCCACAAACAGGTGGCAATGGACAATTTTCTTTGAGTTTTAGAATAACGAAATGATTACCGTTCACGAACGCCAAAACAACTCTTCCCTTCTTAAAGGATCCTTCGCATTTTTGCCACTTAGGGGTAAATGTACATTCTACGGTGGGGGTAAAATAATGAACAACACATCTAAATGTATCCGCCACCAGATGCCCACAAAGCGTCATTCTCATCCAATATTCAGAAGGAAGAAAGTTCATCTGTTGTTCGGGCCCCAATACTTGAGCATGCATATCATCAAACCCCTCGCCTACACCAACCAATTGCTCATAAAAGCTCCTTTTGTTGACAAGTTGTTCGGCCATCCTCATTCTAGCATATTGGCATGGTGTCATACCTCTACTAACCGCCGTGTCAAAGATTCCTAATTGTTCAGTCACAACATGATAGCCACAATTTCCATCTCCGTCGACATCATCCGTATATAAAATATACTCGCGAATAACCTCATGAAGTTGGTCTATGTAAGATCAGTATCTTGGTATGATAACTTCTAATTGTCCTACCTGTTCGGGATCCTTATACATCTTCATATTACCATTTTGTAACAATAATATATCCAAACCATCCTCTCGCAATCTCTACACTTGCAATGTCTTCGATATGTGATGGGAGTCCGTACTTCCTTGGCCTACCCTTCTCCTTCGAACTAAAACTACGTCCCAACTTTGCTATCACTTTGGTTTGTCACCACCTTAGCCTCGTCACCTCGTTGTTCTTTGTCACTTGATGATGATACCTTTGGCAGCCTACCCCTTTCCTTGGAACCTCCGCTAGATCGACTATGGGTATGGCTTCGTAGAATGCTCACCTTGTTGTTCTTTGTCACTAGATGATGTTACCTTTGGCGGCCTACCCCTTTTCCTTGGAACCTCCGCTAGATCGACTATGGGTATGGCTTCGAAATGCTCACCTTGTTGTTCTTTGTCACTAGATGATGTTACCTTTGGCGGCCTACCCCTTTTCCTTGGAACCTCCGCTAGATCGACTATGGGTATGGCTTCGGAATGCTCACCTTGTTGCTCTTTGTCACTGGATAATGATACCTTTGGCGGCCTACCCTCTTATTTGGAACCTCCGCGAGAGTTGGCTTTTGGTGTGGATAATGATTCTGCGTTTGTTGTTGACTTAGCGGTTCCTTCCTCGGCCTACCTCTTTTGTTTGGAACCTGCGCTTCCACGAACCTTTGTTCCGAAATCTCACATGCGGTTAGATCTCGTTTCTTACTTGCCGCGAGTTCTTCTTCACGTTGAGTCATTTCTTTCAATTCTACCCTTTGTTTTTTTCCTTTTGTTTTAGTTTGTGGTCTTCCTGTTGGATCTCCCTTTCTTAGCTCTTCGCTTTGTGCGATCCATGGACGAGTAATTAGACTTAGTTGGCTCAACAAGACTTGTCGGCTTACCGAGGTGCCACGTGAGTAAGCATCGAAGAATTCCTTTGCTTCGTTCGTATCCCATGGAGATTGCCCGGGATCTCCCGAAGGGGGAGGGTCGAAAGATAGTTGCTTCCAAAACGGATCAATAACCTCAATAGGTATCAGTTCTTCAAACTTCACAAGCATATGACGACATGGAAGCCCCAATGAAGACATGTCGGGACAAATACACACATCACCCGGTTTTCCGTAATTTTTCTCATATTCCATTTGTCTCATCATATGTTTTATTGCCCAATGAGAGACGTTGAATTCTATTCCTTGGAGAAAGTTACCATAACGAAGAAATGGAGTCATCCTTTCCATTGAGCTTTTCTCAAAAGCCTCCTTGATCCTATTGATATCTTACTTAAAGTATTGCTCCATTGCCTCGGTGACCGTAACCACATTGCCTTGACCGGACTGGATGAGATCTTTAAATCTCCCATGAGCGGCCTCAGCTGCACTAGTTGCTTCCGTCTTGAAGTGTCTATACCGGTTTGTCCATGCATGTACAAATTTTTCCTTGAACTTATCCAACCATTGAGTCCGACAATACTGCACGGTCGGATAAACTTCGTTCCAATCGGCAATAAACTTCTCCAATCTCTTTTCGTACATAACCTCGGTAAGAGATCAATAAACTTTCTCCCAATCTATTAGAAATTCCAACCACTTTTTATGATTTTCCGCATGTTCTTTGTCCCTCGCTCCTTTATCTTGCCTCTCTCATCTTCTTCTTCTTCGGGGGATAGTTTGTTCTTTCGAACATCTTCCTCTAGTTGTACCATCATTCTCTTCTTAATATCCGCCTTTGCGGGTTCAAACAAGGCATGGCAAGTTTTTATCACATTATTACGTATATGATATGTACATAGGAAATTTTGTGCGTCCGGGAAGACGTCGGATATTGCTTTCATTAATACGGCCCGTTATCGATACGATGACCCTCGGAAGCTGATTTTCCGGAAGAACAACTTCAATTGTCGTAATGCCCAATGATAATTATGGTCCCTCTCGTTTTCCATTAAACACCAAGCCAATGTGAATGTTACCTTGTCCGAGGTTTGCCCCACGATGTTGAACAACGACATATTGTATTTGTTTGTCTTGTAGGTGCAATCCATCAAAAGAACACCACAACATGTATTTGCCAACCGTGGAAAGCAAAGGATGCGAAATGAATATTTGAAGGGGCTTCTCGTCCGGTCCTCTTTTAATGATACGCGTGTAGTTGTGATCCCAAACTATCTTCTCAAATTCTTGCATAACGCTCCTCCTTCCCATTCCACCCTTCTAATAGTTGCTTGTGCAAAAGATAAATTGTACGTAGAGAAGACACGTTAGTCTCGTCCTTTTCCTTGAAGCCTCTGAGAATTTGTCTCGGTTTGATAAGTGCTTTGGTCAATCTCTTTACATCCTCGAACTCGTCAGGTTTTATCTTCGCAACTAAGGAGTGACAAACAAAATCTTTCGGATCCCGATGGTTATGACAGCCACACAAAACCTCACAATCCCAATTGTTCATGTCATTTAAACGGAATACAAGCTTAAAAGGGCAATCATTCTTCCTCGTACGAGTCTTGTATACCCTATTAGTCTTCTTTGGATATACATAATCATTTTTCTTGTGGCTATTCTTCTCATTGTATTTCCCACTTCTCTCGCAAGCCATCTCAAAACGCCTCTTCGAACGTTCGGTATTCCTCACCAACACACACATGTTCTTAAGAGCCGTCTCTTTAGCCCAAGCGATTGCTTCCTTTCGATCTGTTATTCCCTACATAAGAACAATTTCGCATTCATTAGAAGGTTCATTACTAGCAATCCATTAGTAATGTTCAAGATACTAGGTGAAAAGTATTATTTGGTCACATACCGGAGGGATTTTATAGTATTCCGACGTATCCCGATAAAGCGGCTTTGCATTTTTTGGATCAATATATGTCACCACCTAAGGATCGAATTGAAAATTAGTTCCAAACAACATTAAAACACTATGCCGGAAACCATTACCGGCATGCTCGACCATTGTTCCGGCATAGTCTAAGATAACAAAAACGGAAGACCAAATTTGAAACCTATTCCGGCATATGTGTTTCATAAGAAAACAACGCCGGAAGCAAGGATGCCGGCATTATCGTAACCTATTGTTCCAAACCGGTACACGATCCGGCATTGAAAATAATTGATATTGAATGCCGGAATTTAGCTTTGGAAAAAATTAATTCCTGCATGTTTTTTTGTAGGTGCCGGCATTGTAAAGTTGTAATCGAACAACGCCGGTTTTACTCGGCATTGTCAATATTAATGGTACCATGCCGTAACTAATTCCGGCGTTGATGTTTATTAAGTTGCAATGCCGGTTTTGGTTTGGGATGGAATTGTTTCTGTATGTTTTTCATTCAAGAGAAGGCATGGTAGACGATCAATGAAACCATCTGGTTGAATATTCCGTAGTATATTCCTTGTTAGGTAAAAAGGTTAACTATGTACCGCAAGCATAGTTTTTGGTAGAATTCTATGCCGGTTTATAATTCAAATTGGGGATATCGGTTTACCGGCATGGTCGTAGTATGAATACAATGCCGGGCAGTGACTACCGGCATGGTATTCATACAACTACCATGCCGGCATCGAGGTTTTTCGAGTTGAAAAAATGGTGGGTTTAAAGAAAAATTCGATTTTTACTCATCTTAGCAGCTTTTACTCGTGTGTTGGGGATGCTACTATGTTGTGCAAGTTTACTTTCTTGTGTTGGTTCTTCAAGAAACTCTCCATACTCGTCAAAATCATCATTTAAGGGTGTTGGCTCAACAAAGAGTTGCAATTGTGAGTTGTTGTCGTTAGCTGGAGATTCAAGATATGCTCCTTGTTGTAGTTGAGCTAAAGATTTCAAGCAAAGAACAATCCTCTCTTCACAATCATCCTCCATTTTCCCCAAAAAAGTTCCTTCAAATTTTTTTTTCTCTCCTTCTACTCCCACCTCACTCACCCAAAATCAAATAAAACACACACTAATCATTTATAAAAAATCTTATGATTTTATTAATTATTATTAACCACTAAACCTGATTAGTGAGGGGTAGATTAGGATTTAAAAAAAATACTTAGATAAGGGGTGTCCCCGAATTGATATATGGATCCAGTTTTTATCCTTTTCTTGTATCCCCCAATTCCTTTTTTTATCCCACAATTTCGCGTTCTATGAAAAGCCACCTTGAACTATCACTAAACCCATTTTTTTTTTTTTACTTTTATTTGCTCGAACGTTCACTTTCATTGAATGAAATGCTTACTTTATTGAAAGAGAAAAAGACCACAATAGCAGCTGTTCACAAGGCTGTTATTCTTCTTCAAAAACAACAAGATTTTCAATGAATGGGCCGGGCTCCGAATCGTCTAAACCAAAAATTTCCCTCCCCTCTGCGTCAGCCATTGAATGGACGCCACGTGTTCATTTTTCAACATACGATGGGGAGTGTCCTCAGTTAGATGAAATTGCTACCGTCGGGCCAGAGTTTTGCATCGTTATTTATAATCTTAAAGTTGTAGTTGTTTGGGTCTTCATTTCCACTTGCGGAATGACTTGAATTGAATTGTGAAATTATCTTGGGTGAGTTTGATTCCAAGTTTAAATAGTTAGATGGATGAAATGGAATCATACAATTTATTATTAGAGTATTATCATTGTGACTTCTTTAAGTGCTGCTAGTGAATTATATTTTTCTTCAAAAAAAGAAAAAAAAACTGCAACTTCTGTCAAGTTGTGTCGACCGGCATAGACCGACATCCTTAACGTCTCAATAAAAAGAAAAGATTGATTTATATCACCATTTTCCCACTGTAGTTTGTAATATATCTGTATCATGATATATGAATGAAAAATCGAAACATATGTTGGCCATTTTATTAAGGGGAGCTTGAGGTATATGGCTCTTGGCTATTAACAAGATCCTGTGAGATCAACCATTTTCTGCATGCTACCATCTTTATAAATGTAGAAAACTAATAGTTACTGTAGCCGATTTCAACCAGGCAACATTTCAGTATGCAAAGTCATTAACATTTATTTTTTTTGAAAATTACTTGCATTGAAACAAAAGAAAGTTACACCAGGTTTTCCAAACTGTTGGTTTGCCTTATCTCTTCTAACTGGGTAGAGATATTGGTGTCTACCAACAGATTGTTACCCTTAATTTGAAAGCTAGAATTAAAAACTGAATTTGAAAAACATACATCCTTCGATAAAACAGAAATAAGGAAATGCGGCATTATCAACCATTGTTGTTTATGTATGACCTGTTTACGCGCTTCGTTTGCCAGAGTGTCTGCAACTTCATTGCCTTTTCTATTCTTAAATAGAAACCCCAAAAAAATTTCACAAGTCCTCAGAACTTTCACTGCTTCTGCGACTAATCCTAGGTTACTCCAAAATATGTTACTTTGCTTGTCTTGAGCATAATAAATCAACCTCTGGCAATCACCTTCCACCCAAAAGTTCTTTAATTCCATGCTCTTTGCCCACGTTGTTGTTTCCAACAGACTCAGAGCCTCTGCTTCTTCTGTTGTGGCTGCACTGAAAGTCTCAGCTGTAGCTTGTATGGCATCACCTGTATCACAACGAAGAATTATACCATATCCAGCATGAGTACAAGAATCAGTCCACGAGGCATCAAAGTTAATTTTTAATTGATTTTCTTGAGGTTTTGACCATCCTCTATTATCTGGGTCATTCTGAGTTTGAACTACAGATGAGGAGATAGAAATTACTCCCTGGTTTAAGTGTCTCAGGGAAGCCCAAAATGCCATATGTCTCTGCACAACAAGTGAGAGTTGTAAACTAGTGGTTGATTTGGATTGGAAGATTCGAAGACATCTTTCCTTCCAAATCAACCAACATTTTGTGGCCATAACTTCTATTGCATAATTTTCATACACCCCTGCTATCAAGTTAGAGTACATTTGTGCAAAGGAGAAATCCAAGTCATTACTAGCATTTATACCTACCACAGGATGCAACAAGGAAACATATTTCGCATATGGGCATTCAAAGAACAGATGCTTTAGAGACTCACAATCATGCTCACAGAAAATACACCGCATGTCTATGTTTGTCTTGTGCTCAGCTAGTTTTTTCCTAAGAGGTAGAGCATTATGTATACACTTCCATAAGAAATTTTTTAATCGTTGAGAAACGTTTAAGTTCCAAAAAGATTTCCAAAAGAGTTTAATATCAGGATCAATAATATCTATCGCAGGATTTTTAAGTTTTCTACATTGACTTAACAGTAAAGTTCCCATCATTAGTAAGTAACCATCTTAGTCTATCACTTTTCAGTTTACCATTTGTATCAGTGAAGATTCTAATTCCTAAAATCTTGTCTGCAATTTCCGGAGCAAAATTGTTTCTGACTTTCGTAACATTCCACTTTTTGGTATTTGAGTTTATCAACTCAGATACAAGTGTTAAAATATTTAGTTGACTACCACAATAATTTGTCCATATGTGGATTGACTTACCGTCGCCTACCTCCCAGCAACTGAATTTGTGAATCAGAGAGACTCCCTGCATAATGCATCCCCATATCCACGAAGCATTATAATGCTTCTTGGAATGAAAGATAGTTGAGTGTTTAAAGTATTTGTTCTTAAGAACAGTACCTAAGAGGGTGTTCTAATGAGTTGCTATCCTCCAAGCAAGCTTAGAAATCATCGCTTTATTCATTTTATTTGCTTCTTTAAAGCCTAGACCACCAACTTCTACTGGTTCGCACATGAAACCCCAACTAATAGGATAATAGCCCTTAGAGTTTTTTTGTTTACCCCACCAAAAAAATTTTGAACTGCATCTATCTTGTCTGTAATTTTTTGAGGCAAAGAAAAGCACCCCGTTTGATAGATAGGTAAACTAGACAACACAGAATTAATTAGGACCTTTTTACTTGCCTGAACCAAAGTTGTACCATTCCAACTTTGCTCTTTGTTTTCCATATTAGTGACAATCTTATCAAAAGTCTTAATTTTTGATCTATCTACAAATAAGGGGGCGCCTAAGTAAGAGTCAGTAATGCTTATTTTCTTTATTTTCAAGAGCCTAATCATAATTCTTTGATGTTTAGAATGGATTCTTCTACTAAAAAAAATACCTGACTTAGAGAAGTTTATGAGCTGACCTGAAGCCTTACTAAATTGATTTATGATGTTTAAGAGATTTTTACAACTCACAAGGCTCGCCTTTGAGAATAGCAGACAATCGCCTGCAAAGAGGAGATGAGAAATAGGGATACTATGCCTAGATATTTTTATTCCAGTTATATGTTTGGTTTTTTTCCTTAGCAGAAAAGAGCCTAGAGAAAACATCCATACAGATTAGGAATAGGTAAGGAGATAACGGATCTCCCTTCCTTAACCCTCTAGTAGGAGTGAAAAATTCGCCAGGCGAACCATCTAAAAGAACTGCGATGGAGGCAGTAGAGACACATTGGTGTATTAAACTGCACCACTCATTACTAAAACCAAAAGCAGATAAAGTTTGAATTAAAAAATTCCAATTGACCGTCGAAGGCCTTGGACATGTCAATTTTAATACCTAGTCCTCCATTTTTTGTTTTCATTTTCTTAATTGAGTGGACTACCTCATGAGCCACCACTATGTTGTCTGCAATTTGTCTGGAAGACAAGAAAGCAGATTGGAAGGGAGAAATCATGTTTTCTAAATGAACTTTTAATCTATTTGCTAATAGTTTGGAAAGAATTTTATAGGGGTATTACTCGGTCAATTGGTCCAAGTCACTAGGAGATTTAGGTTGTTTTATTTTGGGAATCAAGAAAAGAAAGGTCTCATTCAACTTTGGGTTAATTTTTTTTCGTTATAAAAACATTTTGAATTATAGCAACCATTTGGTTCCCAACTAGAGACCATTATGTTTGAAGAAACTCACCGGGAAACCATCTGGTCCCGGAGATTTATTCGATTTCATTGATTTAACTACCTTCCAAACTTCATCTGAAGTTGGTATTTTTAAAAAGTCTATATTATCCTGTTCAGATATAACTCTAGGAATTAGGCTCATCAGTTCTTGGTCAGGCACAGTCGGAGATTCAGTAAAGAGAGTTTCGAAGTGAGATTTTAATTCCTCAGCAATTTGGGATTTATGTTTCAAAATTTCCCCATTTTGGTTTAGAAGACAATCTATTTGATTGCGTTTCCTTCTTTTTAAAGTTTTTATATGGAAATACTTTGTATTTATTTCTCCAAGTTGTACAAAGTTGTCTCTGGACAACTGTTTAGCGATTTCCTCTTGAGTATCGTATAGTTTTTCTAAGTCCAAAAGTTTCTGGTTTAGAAGTTGTTGTTTATTCTGGTCTCTATTAGACGACTGAATTAAATCAATACTAGTTAGTAACTTTTTGATTTTCTTTTCAGGAATTCCAAAAACATCTTTGCGCCAAGTAGTAAGATTTTCTCCTAAGAGTTTTAGATTGTTTAGAACTACATCAGTAACATTGAGCTAAAAGAAGAATCCCAAGTATTCATGATTAATTGAATACAAGAATGTTCTTTAAGCCAAGTGTCAAAGAACTTAAAAGGGAAATTAATATTATGCGCCGAAAACGGAAAAAAGGTCCAGCCTAATTGGACAATGATCAGATCCAAAAGAAGGAAGATGGGTTAAGAAAGATTCAGGAAAATGAGATATCCATTCATCATTTATATAGGCCTTGTCAAGCCTTTCCTGAATGTTTCTATTGCCCTCTCTATGGTTATTCCAAGTGAAAGAGTTCCCTTGAAAGCCTAGATCCGATAAAGCCGCTCTTTGAAGCATCCTTTTGAAAGGTTCAGCTTCCATACTATTGAAAGGAAGCCCTCCCATTTTCTCAGCAGGGCTAAGAACCGGATTGTAATCGCCAATTACAACCCATGGCATACTTGAGTGTGCTATTCTAGAGGATATATCTTCTAGAAATTCCCAAGACTCAAGTTTCGTAGGTTTATAAGGATTTCCATAAAACGCAGTCAAAATCTAAAAGTTATCATAGAAGTTAGTTTTGATCAAAATATTTAACATATTTGTGTTTGAATGCACAATTTCAAAGTGAATACCATCGACCCATGCCAAAGCAAGACCACCTGCTATACCAATTGGGTCTACAAAGTAGCAATTAGGAAAATCGATCAAGTAGTTTTTTTAAAAAGTACCTCCGTGACTTAGTCTCGAGATAAAAATAAGATTTCTGGTTTTTCTATTTTTATTATATGATCTAAATGTTGCTTAGTTTTCTTTGTTCCACACCCTTGAGTATTCCAAGCTATAATCTTCATTATGTAAAACCGAAAACTTTTAAATAAACTAAAAAGCTAAGTGAGTTATGACCCTTATGTAAAGATCAAACGAATGTAGAGAAACAAGAAAACACACAATATGGTATCAGGTAACAAGTCTACAGTTATTGATGTAGTTGTAGAAGTGGTAAATAAGATGTCGTTCTCTCGAACTTGTGAAGGATCTTTTTAGACTTAAATTCAAAACTAAAATAGAAAACTCAAATAAAAATTATAGCAAACTTAGACAAAGATGATATCAATATTAAAAGAAACACTGAGGCTAAGATTCCACTATTTTCCAAGTTAAAAGTGATTAAACCAATCCTTGTATTTATGCAATTTTCTTGTTTAATTTGATTCTAAAATATTGCAACAAGTAGATTTTCAAAAGTAATAATTGTAAATACCAAGTATGAAGCATCAAAAGTCTTAAAACTAAGCATACTCCATCAAAATAGATCACAATCACTCAAATAAAAATCATATTCAATAATAGTTCAAGGCAAATAATCATATAATAATTGCAAATAAAAAGATAAAATAGAATATACCACTTTTTGTTGGAAAAATAGCTTCCTCTATTGCCTCAGCAACGGGGTTTAGCTCATCATATTAATCATGTCTCAAAATATGTGTTTGTTTCTCAAAAGTTGATTAAAAGAGTGAAAAGTAATAACACAGACTGTTTGCAACGGTGTATCGGCGTTACAAAACAACTGTTACAATGGAACTGTCACGGAAGACTGTTGTAAACACTGTTGGTAAACGATACTTAGGTTCTGCTGTTGAATAGCGATAGTTGTCTGCGACAGTTCCTTATGCGTCTTATGTTCTTCGTGTTCTTGGTATTGCAGCAGCAAAAATAAAACTCCAACTCGTGATTTCAGCGTTTTGTTATCTTCTAAACTTCCCCCAAAGTATCTGTAACCTTTTTTGTGACTTGACCCAAGCTATATATACATAACAATAACCCTAAATCCCGATTAAATCTCCTCTTTTCTTTGGCAGAAAGTCTCGGAATTTTCAACTTTCCAAACTCTTCTCTACGCGTTCTGAGCCGTACAGGTCATTCCAGTCCCTCTATTAGATTGATATGAATCTCAAGAAAGATTATCTTGCCTCAAATCTCCAGAATCGCCAAATATAATCAAATAAAATCCCGTGAAAAACTTCACCTCCTGTTTTGCTCCAACTCGAGTTCTAGCCAACTTGGATTCAAACAAACGACTATACCAGGCACGTTAGGCTCTAACAGTCCACCACCAAAATCCCGTGATTGAATCTCCTTAAATCCTCCCAAAAATGTGAACCCTAATCTGCTTCCCGTCTGCAAAAGTTTTCTCGCCAATTTGATATTTGAATTTGGGAAGAAAGGTGGTCCCCCCTATCCAGAGTGGGGGTGCGAATAGCAGGTGTCTTTGGGGGTTCCCCTTAGGTTGCCCCTTATCCAAACTTGGGGTCCGTTTAGCAAATGCTCTCCGGGGTGCTTTTGACAACTTTTCGAGCCGATTTTTTCCAAAAATGTTTATTGGCCAAAAATACCTACACACACACATAAAACACCATAATAAGTACAAAAATGAGCACTATCAATATAAAGAAGCGAGACAAATTAGACACAATCAAATACCCCCCAACTTATTATTTGCTAGTCCTCGAGCAAAAATAACACTAAAATAAAATCCTAACTCACTGTCGCAGGCATCGTCGACTGCATTTAACGTATGCAATAAGCCTTTAAACCCCTAGGTGTACCTAGTGGCCGAGTTATAGTATCGGGAGGGTTTACCAGAGGTGTGCCCACAAAACCTTTTACTCCAGACCCTAGCTATCTACGCAGAACCCTGGAAGGCACTAAAGAATCTCCTTGGTTGGCATACTTATTGACTACAGGAGGAAGTACCATGATGCGAAATTCCAATTGTTGTACACGAGTTTGCACTCAAGCATACTAAAATTCATATATAAGTCAGAGAGATCTACTCGAGATAGTCGCACTATGGACATCAATACCTAGAGTCAAAACTAATCACATGGATAGATCAAGAAGATGGATATAGAGGAAAAACATAGATGGTTTTGATGTTTACCGAGTGAACGGTGTTTCCCATATCTGTCTGAAGGCCTCCGCCAAAATGAACCTATCCTAATGGACTGAGATACTAGTCTGACTAATATCAACACACTGGCATACACAAGGGAACCAGTGGTTGATAATCATAACTCTAGGTCAACACAACTGGCATATACAAGGGTACCAGTGGCCGACTTTATTGAATTTATTCCGGTTGGTCTAATGGTCTGGTCTGGTCTTTTTTTTTTTTTTTTGGTATCTCAATCACTCTAATTCACCCTAGCATTGGTAACAACTTGATTCGTGGGCCCCACCTAATCACTTAGAGAAACATAGTTTAAAAACAAAACAAAATAAAAATGTAAGTGAAAAGGACTCAACGAGATATGGTGAAACTATCATGTTATTTCTAACACCCGAGCTCTGTGCTTTTATGAATAGACTCTTTAGATGTTTCCATCTAATCGATTGGTTCCTCAACTCCTACAACCAAAATGCTTCCATCCACTTAGATTGGTTAGTGCCATCCTTAATAAGCATAAATTTCTAGGCTCGGAGTTTATTTATTGTAACAAAAAGGTAACAAAAGTTTCTACCCCACCCCCAAACTTAAATCTAACATTGTCCTCAATGTTTCTAATTAAAAAACAGTACTAAAAATATAAGTAACATGAGGAAATAGTAAAGAGAAAAGTCAGAAAGATAATACCTGGGTGAAGTGTAACCAAAACCTACAAAAATAATATACAACATACAAACCGCCTCGATGGTCAATCAAGTAAACAGGGTCCCCCAGAGGGACCTCCTCAACATCACCCGTAGGAAAAGGCTCTAAAAAGGGCTTCAATCGCTGACCGTTAACCTTTGAAGAACTACTACCATCTCGGGTGTCTCAATCTCAATAGCGCCATGAGGAAAAACAAGACGGACCACAAAAGGACCGGTCCACCGAGAACGCAACTTCCCGGGAATAGATGCAAACGAGTGTCATCTGAGAAGAACTTTTTGACCTGGAGAAAATGACTTTCATAAAATATTCTTATCATGCACAAGTTTCATTTTGTTCTTATACTCCTTAGCACTATCGTATGCATCTCTACGAATCTCGTCCAACTCATTGACCTGGAGCTTTCTGTGAGCTCCTGCCTTGTCAAGTGAAAATTTTAGATGCTTAATAGCCCAATAGGCTCTATGCTATAACTCGACAGGAAGGTGACATGCCTTGCCAAATACTAGAAGATAAGGTGACATTCCAATGGGTATCTTAAACGCAGTACGATAAGCCCATAAGGAATCAGTAAGCCTCGACCAGTCTTTCCTATTGGGATTAACTATTTTCTCTAAAATACGCTTAATTTCCCTATTGGAGACCTCTACCTGACCACTAGTCTGTGGGTGATACGGGGTAGCTACTTTTTGGGTAATACCATATTGTTTCATTAAAAGAGCAAACGGTCTATTACAAAAGTGTGAACCTCCATCACTAATTATAGCTCGCGGCGTACCAAAACGTGTAAGTATGTTCTCTTTCAAAAATTGGACTCCGACCCTGTGGTCATTTGTTTTACACGGAACCGCCTCAACCCACTTAGACACATAGTCTACAGCGACAAGTATGTAAAGATAACCTAAAGAATTAGGAAATGGACCCACAAAATCAATGCTCCACACATCAAAGAACTCAATCACTAAAATAGGGTTCAAAGGCATCATATTTCTACGGGAAATGGTTCCTAACCTCTGGCAACGCTCACAAGAAACACAATGACTATGGGAGTCTTTAAACAACGAAGGCGAGTAAAAACCACACTGCAATATCTTAGCGGCAGTCTTCTTAGCACTAAAATGACCCCCACATGCATGTTCATGACAAAAGGAGATAATCTTGGACTGGTCACTCTCGGGTACACATCTCCTAATAACTGTCCGGACAATACTTAAACAGATAAGGATCGTCCCAAAAGAAATGCTTAACCTCGGCTAAAAACCTAGAACGATCTTGCTTACCCTAATGTTGAGGCATTCGACCAGTAACAAGATAATTCACTATATTCGCATACCAAGGTGATTGGGAAATAGAGAACAATTGTTCATCAGGAAAGCTATCCCTTATAGGAAGGGAATCATTAGGTTAACAACTAGCCTAGACAAGTGGTCTGCTACTACATTTTCGGCACCCTTTTTGTCTCTAATGTCTGGACAAAATTCTTGTAACAAAAGGATCCACCTAATCAATCTAGGTTTGGTATCCTTTTTAGACAAAAGGTATTTCAAAGCAGCATGATCAGTATAGATTACAATCTTAGAACCTAATAGGTAGGATCTAAACTTATCCAAGGCAAACACAATGGCTAACAGTTCCTTCTCGGTAGTTGTATAGTTAATTTGGGCATCATTCAGAGTTTTGCTAGCATAGTAAATCACATGAAATAATTTGTTTTCTCGCTGACCTAGCACAACACCTATAGCATAATCTGAAGCATCACACATAATTTCAAAGGGTAGGTTCCAGTTATGTGCCTGGACTATCAGGGCAGTAGTGAGTAAATTTTTAAGCTTCTCAAAAGCCTCTAAACAAGCATCATCAAAGATAAACTTAACATCTTTTGCAAGCAAATTGCAAAGAGGTCTAGAAATCAAGCTAAAATCCTTAATGAATCGGCGGTAAAAACCTGCATGCCCTAGGAATGACCTAATATCTTTTACGTTTTTTGGGACCTGTAAAGTCTTAATAAGGTCAACCTTGGCTTTGTCTACCTCTATACCCTTTGAAGAAACGATGTTCCCTAACACAATTCCTGATTTAACCATGAAATGGCATTTTTCCCAATTAAGCACTAAATTCTTTTCCTTACACCTAGTCAACACTAATGTCAAATGATGCAAGCACTCATCAAAAGATGAACCAAACACTGAAAAATCATCCATAAAGACCTCTAGAAACCGTTCTACCATATCGGAAAATATGCTCATCATACAACGCTGAAAAGTCGCAGGGGCATTACATAGCCCGAAAGGCATGCATCTATACGCAAAGGTACCAAAGGGACATGTAAAAGTGGTTTTCTCTTGGTCTTCTGGGGCAATAACGATCTGATTATAACAGGAGTAGCCATCTAAGAAGCAATAATGACTATGTCCAGCTAATCTCTCTAGCATTTGGTCGATAAAAGGAAGGGGAAAGTGATCCTTCCTTGTGACCTTGTTCAATTTCCTATAGTCGATACGAGACACGCCATCCCGTGGTCACTCGGGTTGGGATTAACTCATTATTATCATTACGGACTACGGTGATACCCGATTTCTTAGGGACAACACCGAAGGGCTGACCCACTTACTATCCGAAATTGGGTAGATAATACCCGCATCTAACAACTTAAGCACCTCTTTTCGAACTACCTCTTTCATGTTAGGGTTCAGTCGACGTTGCATCTCCCTAGAAGGTTTGGAGTCTTCTTCTAAATGAATCTGATGCATACACACAGTAGGACTTATGACCTTAATGTCTGCTATTGTCCACCCTAAAGCTTCCTTATTGTCTTGAAGTAATTTTACTAGCCTACTTTCATGACCATTATCCAAATCGGAAGCTACAATCACAGGTAAAGTCTCAGATGGGCCTAAAACCACATACTTTAGAGTGTCGGGTAGTGGTTTTAGGTCCAACTTAGGAGGCTCTTCTAAAGAAGGAATTAAGGTAGTCTCAGAAACTGGTAATGGTTCGAACCTAGATTTCCATCTATCGGTGTCTAACATGGGGTACAATCTAATAGAGCATTCACTTGTTCAATAGTGCTATCATCATCAAAATCTAAACCAAAATGGGATAGACAACTTTCTAATGGGTCTTCGGGGATAAAATGTTTGGTAATGACTCTGAACTAAGGCTTCTATCATGTTCACCTCTTCAACACATGTGTCATCTAGCTCATAAGGTAGCTTATCGACATTAAAAATGTTCATCTCCATAGTCATATTACCAAAAGATAAATTCATCACACCATTTCGACAGTTAATGATCGCATTAGACGTAGCTAAAAATGGGCGATCTAAAATCACAAGTATCTGGTTGGGTATCTAGGACCACGAAATCCACTAGATAAATAAACTTGTCGACCTCAATAAGAACATCCTCAATAACACCTCGAGGAATTTTAATAGACCTATCAACTAACTGCAATGTCATCTGAGTAGGTTTCATTTCACCAAGTCCTAGCTGTAAGTACACATGGTACGGCAGTAAGTTCACACCGGCTCCTAAGTCAAGTAAAGCTTTTTCTACCCGGTGTTTACCTATTGTACAAGCAATGGTAGGGAACCCGGGTCTTTGTACTTTGGAGTTGTGGTGTTCTGAATGATTGAACTTACGTGACTAGCTAAAAAGGCTTTCTTATGGACGCTAAGTTTTCACTTTCGCGTACACATATCCTTAAGGAACTTGGCATAAGCAGGAATTTGCCTAATTGCATCTAATAAAGGAAGGTTTATGGTAACTTGCTTAAAAATCTCCAATATGTCATTAAAGTTCGATTCCTTCTTTGTTGGTACTAATATTTGGGAAATGGGGCTCTAGGCACATAATCAGACCTCTCAGGAACCGAATTGGCATCATTAGAAATTTTATCAGTCTCCTCAGCTAGTGGTGGTCCTGAGGGGTGAGATCCCGAGGGGTGAACTACAGTATGTTCACTATCGGGTATGGTTACCTGATTGTCTACTACTCTACCAATCCTAAGGGTTCTAATAGCATTCAACTGATTCGATGGTTTTGCACCTACTTCATGAACTCCTCTAGGATTTGGATTAGTCTGACTAGGTAACCTTCCGTTATCTCTCTCACTTAAGGTCTTAGCTATTTGACCCACTTGAAGTTCTAACTTAGCAAGGCTCTGAGCATTAGTTTGAAAGTTCTGCTTGGTTTCCTGTTGAAAACTAACATGGCTCTGTGCTAACATTTCCTGAGTCTTTGCTAACATCTTAATAGATTCCTCTAAGCTAGCCGTTTTATTTTCTGGGCCTGAAGAATTCTTAGTGTAACCAAAACCTGGGGGAGCATTAGAATAACTAAAATGACCTTGACTCTGGCCCTTAGACCACGAAAAGTTCGGATGGTTTCTCCAACCAGGATTATAGGTTTCTGAATATGGGTCAAACTTTTGACGGTCATCAAATCTAGTGTTATTATAGAGAGCATTGGCTTGCTCTTCATTATTCTGGCCATCCCAAAAAGGCTCCAATCTACCACTAGTGTGACCCACTTCTAAAGCTTCTAATCTTTTTGCTATTGACAATTTTGGCATACGATTCAAAGCCTCCTTCTACCCTATTAACGTTTCCTCTACCTAGAAGAATTGTTTTCTGGGGTTCCCTATTATTTTCCCATTGTTGGGTCTTTTCGGCGATTTCATGTAAATATGTCATCGCCTCATCAACTGTTTGGTTTTCAAACCCACCTGTACACATAGATTCTACTGTGGTTGTAGTGGAATAATCTAAACCCTCATAAAGGATCTGAACTAACCTAACCTTTTCTAGACCATGATGAGGACATTGGGCTAATAGATCATTGAACCTTTCCAAATGCCTATACAAAGATTCTCCCTCCTGTTGAGAAAACGTGCAGATTTGCGTCCTAATAGACGATATTTTGTGCCTAGGGAAAAACTTGTTCAAAAAGGCAGATGTAAGTTGTTCATATGTTTCAATTGAACCAAAAGCCAAACTATATAGCCACGATTTGGATTTATCTTTCAAGGAAAAAGGGAATAAACCTGAGTTTCAAAGCATCATCATTAAGGTTTCTAATCTTTAGGGTACTACAAATTTCCTCAAAGTCCCTAACATGGAAATAGGGGTTTTCATTTTCTTTCCCTAAGAATATTGGGAGCAGCTGTAAGGTCCCAGGTTTAAGTTCATAATTTTCTTCTGTTTCAGCTAACCTGATGCACGAGGGACGAGTAGTCCTAGTCGGGTTCAACAAAGCTTTCAAAGTTGCCATTTCTGGCACTATCGGAATATTATGGATTGTCTCCCCAAACGGACGTTCAAAAACGGACTCTTCAAAAATCGGAATTTCTAAATTGAGGTAATCAAGACGCTTAGAACTACTAGGTTTCTCTTTAACAAATCTACCTAGGGCGTCTCTTTTACGTTTAGGAATGCAAAAGAATAATGAAGGGGATTCTATGCAATCACAAATCAAGGCCGACTCAACAAAAGCAAACCTAGAGATTTCTAGCAAAAAAAAAGCATGATGGCTCCACTTAGATTGTTTCTAAACCAGCTTCTAATCCTTCGAAAGGGAATTCGTTATAATTTAAGCAAACCCCTATGGAATCAATCCGAGTCAAAGAAAGTTGAATAGAGGCGAGGGAAGCTCAGTGGATCTTTGATACCCAAGGCCTCACCGGAATTACAAGGCGGCGCAATCACGCATTCAACTCACAGAAACCATCATGAACTTCGAAGTATGCTTAAAAGAGTAACCAATATTTTTCGAATGACTTTCCTATTAAGCTCATTACCCTATCGGTCTTGTTCTAGTCAGTATTTTAAACTTAGGTTCGCTGATGAGTGCCAAATATTTCATATTTCTACATCTATTTATTGGCATTTAACTCATCTTTTGTGCTCAGAAATCAGATATTATCCCAGATTCTGTATTTTCTTTGTTTTCAAGAATAAATATTTGTACTAATTAATTTTGTGTTTTTAGGTAGTAAATAAAGCTCGGAGAAACTGAGGAGCCAAAAGAGCAGAAAATTGGAGGCGAGCGTCTATGGAGCAGAAAGCCAAAGCCCACGCGCGTATCAGTTGCAACCCAACAAGCAGCAACCCATTTACAAGACATGGGCTAGAGCAACTCACGACCCGGATCCAAGCCCGGACCATTTGAGCCGTCAGATTTGTATCCAACGGCCGCATCAATCCACGCATCGGGTTCCCACGCATCTAACACTCGCTGCTTCCTTCCCATCAAATCTCGCTACTCCCGCTTCACACCGAAGACACCTATATCTTCACCCAAACCAAACACACCCCATTATCTTTCTCTTCTCTTTCTCTTCCTCCACCCGACAACACCAGAGAGCTCTCCCATACCTCCCCTTCTTCTCCATACCAGCTGCAGAACCATCACCACCATCCCCATCTGCTTACCACTGACACCAGCACCAACAACTCCATTACCACTGCTCCGCCTCCCTCTCTCGAGTTATCTCTTTCATAGCTTCTCCATACCCTAGAAGCTAGGTTAGAGATAATTAGAGCTAGGTTTCTCCAACAACCCATGCATGGTCGATTCGGAGGAGGAAGGAGGTTGGGGTCAGCTTTAATTGTAAGTTTTGAGTGTTTTGTGAGATATATAAATGGTTGTTCTTCATGTGAGAAAAAAAGGAAGTTTTTAGGGTTTAGTTTACATTTCAATTTTAATCTGTTTTCATCATGTTTGTAATGTTCTAATTTAATCTGCTAGGATTTAAAATGAAACCTTGATTCTCAGTTCTGTGGTTCAACTGTGTTTGAGTTGTTTTTGCATGCTTAAATTATAAGATATCTTCAATTCTAGTATTACAACACTTTACTCTCACAATGAATGCCTTGTATCCATTGTAGTTAGGCTAAAACTGTGTTGTCTGTAGCCCACTCAAGCCTTAGAGATAGTTGCTAATTCCCTTGACTAGTTGTGCTTAATTAGACACTTAGTGCTCGGGTTAGTACTTTAGTCGATAATTGAAGTATCACTTGGTGAAACTCCTTAGATGAGTGATTAACTTGACACATTATCCTTGTCTCATCACAGAACAAAACACTCAAACTAGTTGAATCCCATAACATGAATTAGTGGTGGATTTGATAATCCTAGTACCCTTTATACTCATTAATTGTATTTCATCTTGAATTCATTGTTACAACCTCCATCTTGTCGTAAAGACACTAAACAAACCCATATATTTGTGCCACCTTCCCTGAAATCAGTTAAGAAGCCTTTTGATCATTCACACACACTCCATTTCTCGTGGTTCGACTGTGCTTGCCACTTTGCCTCCAAAACCTTTGTGCACTTGCAGTATTACAAGTAGGCATAAAATAAATCACCATTCCCAAGCCTACCAAGTTTTTGGCGCCGCTGCCGGGGATTTGGTAGTGTGCTATATTGATTATTAGCTTGATTCACTGATTTTCACTTCAACCCTGTATATTTATGCTTTGCACTAGTGTTATTAGTCAGTATTAGTGTAACTTAATTATAGTTTTGCTATTTCGCCGCTTTTGCATCTCTCGCATATCATCATTGCATTTGTAGTCACTTATCTTATTGGTATATCTCTCGCATCATTGCTTCTTCTACTACATCTTGCTCTTGCATTTATAGTTGGCCTAAGTAGTTACTCATTAAGATAATTGCATTTATAGTTGTAACTTAGAGTAATCCATTCGCCTATTATTTTTGCATTTTGTTCATCTTAGTTGCATTTTAGCTAAATCCATTGTGTGCTCCATCCTTCATCATTATTGATTCACTTGCATTTGGATTCATCAATAATCTGTAGCTTACATTCATAAGCCATGTGCTCTTTCATTTCTTTTTGTTAAACTTTGCATATCTACATCATTGGATAAATATTTCATCCCCTGTAACTTGGTCTGCCCTGAACAGATAACCAAGTACAGTAGTTAATTCTCATACTACAAGTATTGCTCACCTGTTTTGAATCTAGTTCAGTCTTTTGAACTTGCTAGGTAGAGCTCTCTTGCTTTCATTTGTGCAATATTGAGAACTAAAACTCTCTCTTGAGTAGCAGGTACTTGTGGTGCTGCTGGAGCATAAGCCAAGGAGGAGAAAAAAAAGTGCAGAACCATTAGTGGATTTGCCTAAACCCAGTGTTATACTGGTGGTATTGTGTCTCAAACCTTGCTTACATGAATGTTGATATAGCATGCTTGTTGATGAATGAATGATATAACTTGTGAAAACTGACCCTGTGCTACTTTGCCTTAGCTACTTGACATCAATTAGGCTGGTTGATATCAACTGACCTAGTTGACTCTGTCAATTCTAAGCATACCCTGTGAAAACCAAGTGAAGTCAATCGAAATAGTTGACATCAATCGAAAAATATTGACATCAATCGAGTGAGTTGATGCCATGCACTCGTTGAACCAAATTGTTGACAGACCCCTTATGCATGCTAGACCTTGCTTGAGACTTTGTGTGAGACATCTACACCCTTGTGTGAGCTGTTGAGCCAAGTTGTAGCCAGACCCCTGCATCTGCTGCAACTAGTGAGTAAACCAGTGACCACCACAACCATCTTCCCTGCAATTGGTGGTGCATAAAGTTGTGAGCATTGAGGTCAACTGACCCTGTTGCTACCTTGCCTTAGCTAATTGCCATGAGAGCTTAGCTCTGAAATGGTGCTGTGATCACACAAAACCCGATATCTCGCATGTTTATGTATAATCTCTCGAGAATTGAAATCAATTAACCAAGTTGACACCACGAGCATGTGTAAAATACTAGCCTTGTTCATCTTTGTCATCTTGCCGATCTGTTAGCTTGTTGACACTCGGTGGTATATGTAAAATGCAAGCATTGTGTATTTTGATTAACTCCGTTAATGCTTGTGAAGTTTGTTAACCCCGCAAATATCTTGAGATTGTATATCCGCGCCGCTATATCTGTGTGTGCACCTTGGGTGATTGAATGAGTTGTTAAATAGCAAGAGTAGTGATAGCAATCGGCTTGGTTTTAAAATACACAACCCAAAGACATGCTTCACCATTGAGTGAGCACAACCATTTACCATGTGCACCTCACACAATTTTTGTTGATTTCTCTTGTGCACCCGCCAATATGGGCAGTTCAAGTCATGTGATGTATCTCTTTTGAGAGGTCAGTGCATAAGTCATCTTTGTGCACCTTAATCAAGTTGTGTTTTCCTTGCTCCTTTCGAATCATGCAAAACCAACCAGCACTTAATCATGTGCTTTGTCTTTGTGATCTCGCTAAGTCGTGTCTTGTGTAAGCGCCAACCTAGGGCTGAGGTGAGTTGCAAAAAGTGTGTTATCTCGTGCACATAAGTAGTGGGCTGCACATAAGCGAAGCCCAACCACCGAGCTCTACCTTTTGACCCGCAAAATCGGGCTAGAACCCGGTTCACCGGGCCTTGCACACAACCTGGGCTCTGCACACAAACTGAGCCCACATCATCTGGGCTGGAATCCACCTAATCAGTTGGGCTTAACAACATCAAAAAGCAATCTTTTGGGCTTGAGTCTTGTATTGGTGGGTCATTTTTGAGTTTTTGCTTTTCTGTAATGAACTTGATTGTTTGTAAACATGCTAGATGCGCAAGCTAGGCTATGATTGTGTCTTTTAGAGACCAAACAAATCGACTAGTTAGAATCCGCGGAGGAATTAAATCGTAAGCATACCCGGTTCTTCAAGAAAGCCCAAGCTCATCCGAAATAGAAACCATGGGTGATGAACAAAACCAACCCCGTAGTCTCAAGGACTACATGTACCCAACTAGGGCAAGCTTGAGCCCTCTTGCATCATTCTCACGGCTGATGCTTGTCAGTTTGAACCGAAAGCAAGCACCATTCATATGCTACCCGTGTTTAGAGGGGTCGATCTTTGAGAACCCCTACCATCACGTGAGAGATTTTGAGGATATTTGTGGGACTGCGTTTTAACCAAATGCCGAGGAGTCCCTCAAATTGAGATTGTTTCATTTTTCTCTCGAAAGAAAAAGCCAAGTCTTGGCTTCATGCTCTACAACCACAAGTCCATTAGAACATGGGATGACCTCACAAAAGAGTTTTTCAAAAAAAAATCCCAAACCATAAGACGGCGACAATTCGCCAAAGTCTAAATGGTTTTGTGCAATTAGAAGACGAAACTCTAGCAAAGTACTTGGAGAGATTCAATGAATTATTGCTCCAATGTCCCCACCATGGTTTTGAAAAATGGAGACTCGTGCAAATATAGTATGAGGGTCTAGATGTTAGAACCCGAACCACAGTCGAGTCGATGTGCAATGGTGCATTTATTGACAAGAGTGCTACTGACGCTTGGACTTTCTTAGTCGAAGTCGCTGAAAGACTCAACAGTGGGAGTCCATCCGTGAACCAAAAAGGACTACCCCTGTAGGTAATGTTCATAGAATCGAGTCTGACTTTGATGGAAATGCAAAAATGGCATCTTTGGCCCGGAGAATAGAAGTGCTTGAGTTGCAGAAGAATGTAAAATCTAATGCCCCTACTCTCCGTGACCAAATTGAAATGGTGATCGCTGTCGTAAGCGACACAAATATAATTACACTTTCTTACTACTCAAAATATAAATATAGCAAGGGCAAGAAAGGATCGATCCCACAGAGAGGTCTAGGTTGTCGAATTGTTATGGTTTCCTATATAAAACACAGGAAGAATTTCGATTGTGTAAATAAAAATAAACGAAAAGCAAATAAACAAAACACGCAAATCAAGAATGTGAAATATTGGATAAAGGTTTCATCTTCAATTGTAAACAAGTTTATGAATATATGAATAGAATTAAGTATTTAATCTCGCTATCATCAAAAGCCATGGAATACCTTATTGCAAGAATACTCCGTAAATTTCCAAAGTTATCAACACACACATTAGGGCTGCGTATGTGAAATCTACCTAAAGAATAACCTAACGCCTTGCGCTAATCAAGTTCAATTCCCGGAGCATTAAGTTTGAGAAATAGCTAATCAATGCAATTGTAATACATTGCGCAAACAATTCGAACAAAGGTCAATTTCTACATATGACTACGAGGATGTATCACTACAACCTAGCATCATATTATGCTACTCATATTCAAGGTTATCGCTCGATGAAAACCCTAAAATAGCTATAGATATGGATGTGAGTTCAATCAATTCTAGACTCGACTAAACAAACATTCAATCATATTGCAATCCATCAATCATGCAATTATTGTAACCGTAGAAATCAAACGACAATATTGAGAGAAAACTAATTCATAAAAATCATAACTTGGTTGCAAAATCCAACTACATCTTCAACCAATAATAAAACTAGGTACTCATATTCATGGAGTTCATCACAAGAAGAAAGAGAAGTTTCATGTTCTAAACCCTAGAAAACAAGTAGCGGAAAGATAATAATAAAACGTCCTGATAAAAGATATCCCCATAGATAATAAAAGTCTTCTCTTTATATAGCTCTACTCCTTCCAAAACTAGGTTTTGTCTTCAAAGTCCATTAGTTGGAAATTCACCCGGCCCACGATGGAGAGAAACCCGTGTAGAAATTTTGTCCCAAAAACGCTCGCCGGAAAACTGGGATTGTGGCCGGAATTTGGCCGGAATAGTCGCCGCCGGTAACCTGACTTCTCTTTCTCTGTCGACGGAATATTCCGTTTAGATTCTGTTATATATAACGGTTGACTAACGGTCCTTAACAGTTGACCGGGTCAAGGTCTAAGTCACTGAGTCAGAACCGAGTCAGCTAGCTAACTCATTTGATCGGTCCAGCTGGGCCACCGTGCACAAAGCCAAAATCTATGTTGCACCAAGATGGTGCATCATCATTTCATCCCGACCATAAGGGGCTGTACCACCCCGCATTTTCGCCAAAACCATTCTTTTACCTAATCTTCTCGGCCATGAGGGCTATTCCATTCAATCCTACATCAGGCAAAGACCACCTACAACTCAATATCACCGGTGCTAACTCATTCACCCGCAACCCATCAAAGAAACCACAAGCCACCACCACTTACAAATGACCCAAAGCTCACAAAGCCTTTGCAATTCCCGTAGTTCCATTCTTGCGCTGATTTTCGCACCCGCAACAAATCACTTCCACCGACCCTCGTCGCAGCCATACCGCAATGCATAGCTTAACACCCGAGCCATCATGAGCTCAACCCCACCGAACTCGGTACCACCACGAGACTTCCATCTACTCGGCAATTTCGGCTCCAACCATTGTGACAAGTCTTCGCCGAGAGCCAATGCATCACTGTATCAGCTCGGTTCCAACTACTTCGTGACTTCACATTCCCTTCTCGTCTCTTACACTTCGGCTCGCCCATCGGCATCACGGAGTGCCTCATTCCTCTCATTCTCAACATTTCAACTTCTCATTAATTGCAGACCACCAATTCCACCTCCAACTGCATCACAGAGCCGCACATCATCACCACTCATCTTGCAAAGAACAACTCAAACTTCGATTCTTAGCTTACGCCTCCGCCTGCTATGCAAGACTACCCCAACCATTAACACACAGACCCAAGCCAACACTGCACTCCAACTATTTCCCGTGATAATTCCTAGCATACATCTAGTTTTGCACAGCCAATCATTTCAAGCTCAACTATAAATTTTGGCATAGATAACCCGGTCTTCATACCATTCTCGGCTTCGAATTCCCCTGTTATAACCACCACCAAACTCCATCCGTAACCAAAAGTAACCCATTCTCGGAACCCGAGTCTTAACCAAAGACCCATTTCCTCTCGTGTTGTTAGCAAGACCACCAGATAATTCATTCCCCGATTTCTTCTATTGCCGCTTGACTCAGCCATAGCCAAAGAACCATTTCCCCGGCTCAATTCACGGGCCGGCATCACTGGACTCAATCACCACTCTCCGCACTACACAATAAGCACAAATCCTCCCCGAATTCTCTCGAATCAACTCGAACCTAACAAGAATCCACCCAACAACATCAATAGCGATTACGTAGTTCAATCACTAGAAACCAAAATTGCGGCTCACCAACTACTGGCAACACAACCTCCAGATTTGAGCACATACCGAATTCTACCATGCTCAGGCCCCCTGTCACCAATAGCTCAATTCGATCAAAACCCAAATCTTGTAAATCTTGAGTTCGGTTTCCACCGTGTATTTCTTCTTCCCATTTCAAACTCAAACTCAAATTCCTCCCTTTCCCGATACTCGATTCAATCAAAGCATCTTCTCATCCTTTTCCCTCGCCATCAATCACTTCTTCTCTAAATGCCTAGAACAATTTGCTATACCTCACTCTTCCTCATCATCCATGAAATCACAGATCTGTTTGTTCTCATTTAATTCAGGCGGAAATGAGAAAATTGTGAGAAAGAGAGCTTCTCTCGATTTAGGGTAGGGTAAGTGAAGTGGGTGCGGATCCGGTTTCGGATTTGGATCCGGATCTAGGCCATGGATAAGACCGACCCAATTGGGTGCTATCCGGCCATAACCATCCTGCGGATAAGGGCTACCCAAAGTGTTAGTAACTTTCTTGTTTTGAGTGATAAGGGGTACCCTGAATGCGAGCCCCTTAACCACCACTGGACTCCAAATAGTCTTCGCCCTTGATGAAATGACAAGTTTGCCCTTTTTGCTTATGAGTTCTTGTTTTGCCCATAACTTCTTCATACGAACTCAGAATGACTCCATTCTTTCGCCATCGTCTTCATCTTCTCGTCCTCTACACAATGAAAAGTAGAAATCTTGTATTTGAACGAGTTCCAATTGGTCTTTTTGCTCCAAATGACTCCATTGCACCTAATAAACTCAAAAGCACACATAAGATACATAATTCACACGAAAATTCGCAAAGAAAGCATAAATACTAGATATTAAATACGGTGTATTCTACACCTATCAAATTCCCCCACACTTAGACTTTGCTAGTCCTCGAGCAAATCAAACAAAACAAACAAAACAAAAATAAAAAGCAAAAATACAACAACTCCGTGACGTCGAGGCTACGGTTAATTTTAGCATAAATAACAAGCCTTTAAACCCCTAGGTGTCCCTAGTGGACGAGTTATAGTCTCGTGAAGGTTTACAAGAGGTCTACCTACAAAACCTATATTCCAAACTCTGTCTATTCGTGACAAATCAATGAACGAATCCAAATTGACTACAGGAGGAGATACCTTGCAAATTCAATTCAATTATTAGTAAATAAACTCTAATTAGATAGTCGAACAAGCCACAATACTCGGAAACTAACAACCACAATCACAATGAAAAGATTAAGAAGATGGATAAAGATGTAGATGTTGGCGAATATTCACAAGTGTTCGATGTTTCCCATATTTGTCGAAGGTCACTTTGCTAAGATGAACCTAATCCTATTGGATTGAGCTACTTCGTGCTGAATGCTACATCAAATCAATTGGCATATACAAGGGAACCAAGAGTGACTTTATTCAACACAATAATATATTTTTTTTTTATATGATTGGAACAAACTGGATCCAATTTCTTTTTTTTTTTTTTTTATATGATTGGATCAAACTGGATCCAATTTCTCTTTTTTTTTTAGACGGCATGATTAGATCTTTTGGATCCAAGCGCATGCTTCTTGTCAGCAAGTACATGATAGTTGCGTTTCACACATACTGCTATTCCCAAGTGTCTTTTTATTCCGTTTTGGTCTAATTGATCGGTCCTTTTTTTTTTTTTTTTCTTCTCATATATTTTTCATTTTTTTTTTTTTTTTTTTTTTTCAATTTTTTCTTATGTAACTCAACCACTCTATTTCATCCTAGCAGTAATAACACGTCGATTTTTAGTGACCCACCAAAGCACTTAGAGAACAATAGATAAATATGGAAAAATAAAAAATAGAATGCGATATGGTGATATTCCGAGATATGGTAACAACTATCATGTTAATTTGTGATTTAAGAGCTATATTCTTCCCTTTTAGTTAATTAGTTCCTCAACTCCTGCATTCAAAATGGTTCCATCCACTAATGGTGTCAAAAACAAACTATACAAACATATAAATGCTCCCCCACACTTAAACTTCACATTGTCCTCAATGTGTAAAACCGAAAGTTCTGAATTCTGACGTAACAGCAGATAAAACGCAAAACCTGTGCAAATTGGTAAGGAATTTGGAAAAACTCCATTTCACAAAAGTTGTTCACCTACGTGTTTTCTACACAGTGTCAAAATTTCACAGTGTTTTGATCAACGGTCTAACAGTTATGGTCTCTGGACTGAACTACGCGCAGTCTGAAATTTTCTGACGAAAAGGTATTCGTCATAATTCTCTTCTAAGATAGATTACGGACTCAATGAAATTAAACATAGGGATGCAAATATGATATGAAAACAGTAAAAAATAAATAAACGGAACAAAAATAAAAAGCAAAAGGATAAGAGATACAAAACCGGTGGGTTGCCTCCCACTAAGCGCTTGTTTTAAAGTCGACGGCCCGACTTAGCTTCTTGTAAGATTCATTCCCCATACACCAATAATCTAAAAAGTTGGGGATCCTTCCATAGAACCTGTTTTGCAAACACTAGCTTCACACAAATATTAGTAACATAAAGCAAAAGTGAAGCTATGAACCGATAAAAACTTCCCCCACACTTATTCTTGTCCACACTTGGAAGTGTATAAAGAATATAGACATCGGGTACTTCCACGGTTTCTGGTTCCATAACCTGCATAGTATGAGAATCAAGTTTCTCTAATGGCGGAAAACGAGAAACAAAGTCATTCAACAAAGTTCTCGAAGCACATATATTCAAACCAATAAGAGGTAAAGGAGAAGAAATAATAGGCAATGGGTTAGATAAACCTTGCACTATCTCTTGTATCACGGAATCCTCTTCATCCTTGAAAAACTCAAGTGAATAATTCACCTCTTTTATATCATGGTCCTCTATCAAACCTTGCAACCATTCTTCGTCCGTTTCTTAGTAACCAAAGTGTCGACATAAACATCATCATTACAATCATTTGCAAGCTCAATTGGGTCTTCCACAATATTGGTCATAACGGTTTCATTCTCAACATACTCCTCCTTTTTGTTGTAAGGCACATACTCTTTTGCGGATCCAAATTTTATCATAAGAAACTTTTTTTAGAACACTCGAAAATGCATCATCCTCAAGCTCCACCCTTTGAATAGGCTCTTGATCATTATTAAGATCAATGCTTGAGTAATCTACACTAGTGTCATCATATTCCTTTTCAACTTCACCTTGATCACAAAAAGACTCCATTATACACTCCTCGGGGATGCCACCATGAGTTGGTTCAAACGATGTATTTTCACAATAATCATCATCACTATCATAGTCATCATAACATTGGTCCTCGCTGAATTTAGTGTTGCTAATCTCGAACTCATCCTTTTGAATAGGTGAATGATCATTATTACGATCAAGAGTTGAGTTAACTACACAAATATCAACAAAAGTCCCCAAAGGTTCGCCTTTTTCAACATAATTATTCATTTCCTCCTTGTACTCTTCAATGCCTTGTCTTAAAGTGGAAACACCTTTTTGAAGCTCTTGGAGTGTTCCATCCAAATTCTGAATATAGTGTTCCATTTGTTTGTAAAGCTCATTCGACAAAGAAAAAGTAGAATTACTTACTTCCGTATTGTTAGGCCAATTATAATCCCTTTGAATGGGTGAATGATCATAACTACGATCAGAAATTGGGCCAAACATACTATGAGCACATTCGGTCGATGAAATTGATTCCGCGCTTGGTTGTCTACACATTGACTCCATGCTGTCCATAAATTGTTGCATTGCATCTACCAAATTAGAGGAAATATTATAAGGAAAACAACTATTCTCCCCTCCTTGTGGTTGCTCACTTACATATCCACCATAAGAAGGTTGATATGTATGAGAATAACTCATAGGGTACGTGGAGTATTGATCATAGCCAAAGGATTGGTTTTGATTATACTCCCCATAAGGGTGATAATTGTTATGTTGTTGAGGTTGAAAGCCGTATTGATTGCTCCAATATGCTCCTTCCATATAAATAAGCACCTGAAATAAGATTCTCAAACCAAGGTTAGAACCCAGAAAATAAGAAAAACAAAAATAAGACTAAAAACAAAAACAAAACAAAAATAAGAAACCAAACAAGTGACAACCGTTGCCTTCCCCGGCAACGGCGCCAAAATTTGATCGCTGTCGTAAGCGACACAAATATAATTACACTTTCTTACTACTCAAAATATAAATATAGCAAGGGCAAGAAAGGATCGATCAGAGAGGTCTAGGTTGTCGAATTGTTATGGTTTCCTATATAAAACACCGGAAGAATTTCGATTGTGTAAATAAAAATAAACGAAAAGCAAATAAACAAAACACGCAAATCAAGAATGTGAAATATTGGATAAAGGTTTCATCTTCAATTGTAAACAAGTTTATGAATATATGAATAGAATTCGTATTTAATCTCGCTATCATCAAAAGCCATGGAATACCTTATTGCAAGAATACTCCGTAAATTTCCAAAGTTATCAACACACACATTAGGGCTGCGTATGTGAAATCTACCTAAAGAATAACCTAACGCCTTGCGCTAATCAAGTTCAATTCCCAGGAGCATTAAGTTTCAGAAATAGCTAATCAATGCAATTGTAATACATTGCGCAAACAATTCGAACAAAGGTCAATTTCTACATATGATTACGAGGATGTATCACTACAACCTAGCATCATATTATGCTACTCATATTCAAGGTTATCGCTCGATGAAAACCCTAAAATAGCTATAGATATGGATGTGAGTTCAATCAATTCTAGACTCGACTAAACAAACATTCAATCATATTGCAATCCATCAATCATGCAATTATTGTAACCCGTAGAAATCAAACGACAATATTGAGAGAAAACTAATTCATAAAAATCATAACTTGGTTGCAAAATCCAACTACATCTTCAACCAATAATAAAACTAGGTACTCATATTCATGGAGTTCATCACAAGAAGAAAGAGAAGTTTCATGTTCTAAACCCTAGAAAACAAGTAGCGGAAAGATAATAATAAAACGTCCTGATAAAAGATATCCCCATAGATAATAAAAGTCTTCTCTTTATATAGCTCTACTCCTTCCAAAACTAGGTTTTGTCTTCAAAGTCCATTAGTTGGAAATTCACCCGGCCCACGATGGAGAGAAACCCGTGTAGAAATTTTGTCCCAAAAACGCTCGCCGGAAAACTGGGATTGTGGCCGGAATTTGGCCGGAATAGTCGCCGCCGGTAACTCCGAGTTCTCTTTCTCTGTCGACGGAATATTCCGTTTAGATTCTTATATATAACGGTTGACTAACGGTCCTTAATGATTGACCGGGTCAAGGTCTAAGTCATCGAGTCAACCGAGTCGGCTAGCTAACTCTACTGATCGTCCTAGCTGAACCCATTTGTGCACAAAGCCAAAATCTATGTTGCACCAAGATGGTGCATCAGTCATTTCATCCCAGCCATAAGGGCTGTACCCTGCAATTTCTGCCAAAACCATTCTTTTACCTAATCTTCTCAGCCATGAGGGCTATTCCATTCAATCCTACATCTGTGCAGCACCACCTACAACTCAATATCACCAGTGCTAACTCATTCACCTGCAACCCATCAAAGAAACCACAAGCCACCACCACTTACAACAGCCCAAAGCTCACAAAGTGACTTGCAATTCCCGTAGTTCCATTCTTGCGCTGGACCCGCACCCGCAACAAATCACTTCCACCGACCCTCGTGCAGCCATATACCGCAATGCATAGCTTAACACACGAGCCATCATGAGCTCAACCCCACCGAACTCGGCACCACCAGAGACTTCCATCTACTTTGGCAATTTCAGCTCCAGCCCATTGTGACAAGTCTTCGCCAGAGCCAATGCATCACCGCGGGCAGACTCGGTTCAACTACTTGCGACTTCACATTCCCTTCTCGTCTCTTACACTTCACTCCGCCCATCAAGCATCACGGGTGCCTCATTCCTCTCATTCTCAACATTTCAACTTCTCATTAATTGCAGACCACCAATTCCACCTCCAACTGCAGTCACAGAGCTGCACATCATCACCACTCATCTTGCAAAGCAACAACTCAAACTTCGATTCTTAGCTTACGGCCTCCCGCCCGCTATGCAAGACTACCCCAACCATTAACACAATGACCCAAGCCAACACTGACTCCAGCCTATTTCCGTGATAATTCCTAGCATACATCTAGTTTTGCTGACCAATCATTTCAAGCTCAACTATAGAAATCGGCATAGATAACCCAGTCTTCATACCATTCTCACCTTCAATTCCCTGTTATAACCACCACCAAACTCCATCCGTAACCCAATAACCCATTCTCGGAACCCGAGTCTTAACCAAAGACCCATTTCCTCTCGTGTTGTTAGAAGACCACCGGATAATTCATTCCCTGATTTCTTCTATTGCCGCCTTCACTCGACCATAGCCCAAGAACCATTTCCACGGCTCAATTCACTGGCCGGCATCACCAGACTCAATCACCAGCTCTGCACTACACAATAAGCACAAATCCTCCCTGAATTCTCTCGAATCAACCTGAACCCTAACAGCAATCCACCCAACAACATCAATAGCAGATTCTGTAGTTCAATCACTAGAAACCAAAATTGCAGCTCAGCCAACTACAACACAACCTCCAGATTTGAGCACATACTGAATTCTACCATGCTCAGGCCCCTGTCACCAATAGCTCAATTCGATCAAAACCCAAATCTTGTAAATCTTGAGTTCAGTTTCCACTGTGTATTTCTTCTTCCCATTTCAAACTCAAACTCAAATTCCTCCCTTTCCGATACTCGATTCAATCAAACATCTTCTCATCCTTTTCCCGCCATCAATCACTTCTTCTCTCGTCAGAAAAATTTGCTATACCTCACTCTTCCTCATCATCCATGAAATCACGGATCTGTTTGTTCTCATTTAATTCAAAGCGGAAATGAGAAAATTGTGAGAAAGAGAGCTTTCTCGATTTAGGGTAGGGTAAGTGAAGTGGGTGCGGATCCGGTTTCGGATTTGGATGGGATCTAGGCCATGGATAAGACCAGACCCAATTGGGTGCTATCCAAAGATAACCATCCTCTGGATAAGGGCTACCAAAGTGTTAGTAACACTGCTGCCGAGTGATAAGGGGTACCCGAATGCGAGCCCCTTAACCACCACTGGACTCCAAATAGTCTTCGCCCTTGATGAAATGACAAGTTTGCCCTTTTTGCTTATGAGTTCTTGTTTTGCCCATAACTTCTTCATACGAACTCGAGAATGACTCCATTCTTTCGCCATCGTCTTCATCTTCTCGTCCTCTACACAATGAAAAGTAGAAATCTTGTATTTGAACGAGTTCCAATTGGTCTTTTTGCTCCAAATGACTCCATTGCACCTAATAAACTCAAAAGCACACATAAGATACATAATTCACACGAAAATTCGCAAAGAAAGCATAAATACTAGATATTAAATACGGTGTATTCTACACCTATCAAATGGCCACTTGTGCCGCCACTACAAAACAGAGGGCCTTTCGTGACGGTTTTCAAACCGTCACAAATAACAGAAAACCGTCACAAATAGCAAAAAGACCGTCACAAAAACCCATTTATGACGGGAGACAATCCGTCGTTACTATTGGGGTCACAAATGTTTTTTGTGACGGTTTGAGATCACTTGTGACGTTTGGTCAACAAATCACGAATAGTTATTCTATTTGTGACGTCTTGTCAAGCCGTCATAAATTGTTTTCTTGTCAAAATCGATCACTTGGATTCTTGTTTAAAGTGCTTAGGATTTTAGATTCTCGAGAATTACAGAAATTCTCAGAAATCTTAAGCCATTCACACAAAAATTAAAAAGCTTTTCAAAACTGGCATCATTCACACTGAACCAGAAAGTTATACCATTCATAACAAATTTTTACATTGTTTCACCATAGAAACTTACATATCGGAAAAGTGAGATATTTAATCGTTTAAAAAACACAAATCGGGCATGATAACAACACCCAGAGAATTAAAAAACCTGGCAACTAAGATTATTAAGATCCAAAATGCTTGTGGAAAGTTTGGGACATGATAAGAACACACCCGATGGCATGAAAAAAAAAAAAAGAACAAAAGATGGATCATCTGTGCAGCTAGTGGTTCTTGTCTTTGCTACCGCCGACTGAGGAGAGCCTTGGAAGCCTAAATGTGAACTGTCACTGGATGACAATCCTGCATACTGTCAACATCGAGATCATGGGAATTTACACATTCATCTCCAGCTTGCAATGAATCTAAGATAAGGAAGTGAAAGAATCTAAGATAAGGAACCTTACTATGACATAAATAACATAGAAATTGTATTTCTTCGTCCTTTATGGATGACCTAGACGAGTAAGAAATACACAATATCCAAAATGAGAAGATTCTGAGTAATTTTCACATGACAAAGCAAGAAAATGTACTTGATGTTTAGTCACACGTCACCTGATAGCATGCACCTTCTTTTGCCAAAGATCCAGTGCAATTGACAGCCTCACCACCCTCTGCTGCAGCCAAACACAATTACACAATTACCAACTCCAAAATCCCTGATATCATATCATAAACCCCATTATCATCAAATAATGAAACAAAAATTTCTACAACCATCTCATAAAACACGTACGAAAAAAATCCAATGTATTTACAGATCGGATTCGAGGAACTTCACTGGTGGGATTGGTTTCAATAGAACATATTGGCAAAGTTCATGTGCAATTTTAGTAAGTAACGTCGTTTCTATAAGACAAATATATGAACTGAAATACCTCATTAACAATTTCAAAAATAAAAATACAAGTTTTGTATGGTGTCATCCATTTACAAAGGCCATTCCAGTAATGGGGTACATACCTGTGTCAAGATATTTCAACAAAAGAAAGAGCAATGTGGTCCGGTAATTGCCATATCTATATTTGCGGGATAATAACGGAAAAACAAGTTATGAAACTATACCAGGCTTGATGATTTCGCCAGATTGGATTTGATCAGAAGCTGCTCAGTGAATGTAGTTTAACATAGAGATCATCAAACTTCCGTTTGAACTTAGGGTGCTCCTTCTTTTGCAACACCATGACAATATCTCCTGTAACTGTATCAGGCTGCAATAATGAACATGGGCACTATTAGTTACTTTCAAGACAAAAAATTTCAAAAGGACAAAGATAGGTAACATAAAGATTCTGTCACCAAGAAAAAGAAAGCAACTTTTTGTTCTATTCCCACTTACAGACTTCATCTCGCTTGCCCCCTCAAACACAATCTTTTGTCCGTACTGCATTCCTTTTTCAACATGACCTCCAGCACCTTCTTTTCCTTGGTAACTTTGTTCCCTTTGCACTGTTGACATTTATCTTTATCGTTGATGACCTCACCTACCATAAACAAGCAACGGAAATAAGAATCCTTCATGGTCACCATAACAAATCGAAAACTCTACAAGAATTTGGATGCTTGGCATTGCATATACCGAGCCTCGGCACTCTGGACAGACATGTTGCATTTGCTGGATCATCCCTAGCCCAATTTGTTGGGTTGATATCTTCATTCCTGAACCTTGACAACCGACACATCTATTGGATCCCCCACTCTTTGACCCTTTCCTGCAATGACAACATAAAATAGGTTGTAATAAAAACGGAACTCCCCACTAAAAAAAGTAATCAGAAAAGAAATATCTGATATGCTATATTGTCACCACAAAACTAAACATTCTTAGTATCAGACTCAACAAGCATCACTAGAAATTGAAAATTGATTAAAACTTCGCTTTGCAAGAACTCTACAGAAAGCTAAGACTCGAGAAGAGAACACAGCAATCGGATGTTTGGAATAATCGAGATGTGATCCATCAACATCAACTTTCAATACGAGAACCCAAGACTATGTAAGAAACAAATCATTTTAGCCAACTCCATATTTGTAATACATACAACTAAACAAGTTGCTTGATGCTTCGCACACTAACCTTCGCTTTCCTAAATTTCGCTTTGACTATTCATGGAGTTAAATCAACAATATAGAGGACTTGTTTAATTTTAGAATCAATGACCATAAGTATCACAATTGAAGGATATTTAAGATACCCAATTAATGAAAATACAAAGATTATGATAAAACAAGAAGAACAAAGTCAGTTCAGGTTGAGTTGCATGTTTCGAAAACATAGCTCATTGAGTCATTTCTGCAAACGGGTAATAGGCTACTTTAGAAACTAAATTATAACACTTGATTGAAGATAAAAATCAGACCTTGGAAAGTTACAGAAATCCTAAGTTGAAAATTATGCAAATCAAACCCATAGAAAAGAAATTCATGATGTTTACTACAAACCCATTTCATCAATTTCAAGTTTAAACAAGTTTGAAAGAAAACCCCCAAATTTCTCAAGAACTCTGATTTATTTGAAAAGAATACCAAATTGAAATTTCACAAAACCAAGCATTAATACATGAGATGAGAGGCAAGCTAAACATTCGTCTAAATCCGAAGTGCGGGTTGGTTCTGAAGCTGCATATGAACATTCAAAGTACCTCCTGTAGGTCTTAAGAAAATAAAGAAATTGAAATTTGAAAACAAAAAATAAAAACCCATTCATAAAACAACATAAAAGAGATAGACGAGATGATAACATAGAAGAGATGGACGAGAAGATAACAGAGAAAAGAGGGACGAGAGCAAACCTCTCAGTTCTTCAGCGGAGAAAACAGAAGGCAAGTGAAAAAGAAATGAAAACCAGATCTGTTTTTAGAGAAGATAAGGTTGAGAAATGAATAATTTTTTTTTGGTGAAGAGTCATTTACTATGTCGGAATTCTAGAACCGACAAAAAAAATAGCTTATTTGACTAATCCAACTATTTCCTACGGTTGGTCAAGACACCCTCACAAATAGTCAATATTTGTGACGCTCATAAAAAAAAACCCTCACTAATAGGACTTATTTTTGTAGTGCGCATGCCATAGCTCTGACCACCTAGTGGACAGCTGTCCGGACTTGCACGCATTTCAAGAGTCTAAAACCGAGCAAGCCAATGCATTATACCATAGGCAAGAGAACAACCCGTATTCTCAAACCTACAACCCAGGGTGGAGGAATCACCCTAACTTCTCATGGTCCAAAGGACCTGTACAAGGGGGACCAACAAATAACAAACAAGGATACTCATATCCTAGAAACCCCCAAGTACAACCACCCACTCAAGTACCTCGTAGAGAAAAAGCCTAGCTTTGAAGATGTAGTCGTTATGTTAACCCAAAATCTTTCAAAACTTGAGAAAACCACCGACCAACGTTTCACAAGTCCTGGAACTTAAAATGGGTCAAATCGTGATGCATTGAATGAGAGAGAAAAAGGCAAACTTCCTAGTCAACCCCAACAAAATCCAAAGAATGTGTTTCAAGCGGGCTCCTCTACCTGCAATGAAAATTCACATAGTCATGCGAATCTTTGTCACCACTCTCCGTAGTGGTAGAGTTGTTGAAAACCATGTAGGTGTATCACGAGTCAAGCGAGTCTACATCGGACTCACCGGTACACACAACACCGCGAAAACATCTTTGTAGAGAAAGAATCTGAGCATGTTGATAAACCCAAGAGCTCTACTGATATAGATGTTCCTTTGCCAAGTCATATACCTGTTGCTCCATTTCCACAACGGTTGGTGCAACGAAGGGGGTACCCAATACAACGAGATTTTGGAAATGTTCAAAAGAGTTAACATAAACATTCCATTTCTCGAAGCAATCGAGCAAATACCCGCCTATGCTAAGTTTTTGAAGGACCTGTGCACATAAAAGCGAAAGCTTCATGTGCATAAGCATGCCTTTCTCACTAAGCAAGTAAGTTCAATTATTCAAAACAAAACTCCACCTAAGTTTAAAGACCCAGGTAGCCCAACTATCTCTTGTACTATAGGTGAGCATACAATCAGAAAAGCTTTATTGGACTTAGGAGCTAGTGTGAATCTACTGCCATATTCTGTGTATGTGCAGTTAGGTCTTGGGGAATTGCAACCCACCCCTATTACGCTACAATTAGCGGACAGATCTGTGAAAATCCCTCGGGGAATCGTTGAAGATGTGCTAATCAAGGTTGATAAATTTTATTTCCCTGTGGACTTCATTGTGTTAGATACTCAACCTATGCAAAACCTTGAAAATCATATTCCCGTTATCTTAGGACGTCCCTTCTTGGAAACGTCAAACGCTATCATAAATTGTCGTAGCGGGATATTGAATTTGTCTTTTGGCAACATGACTGTAGAACTGAATGTCTTTCGTGTGAATCAACAACCCATAGAGTGTGATGATAATGAATTGCACGAGGTTAACATGATTGAGAGTCGATTCAAGACTCATTGTCGACATCTTATCTCGTGGACCCCGTGCAAGCATGTTTAGAAAATTTTGAACTAAATCTCTTTAACTCTGAGTACATTAGCGAAGTCCACTCTTTGCTAGAGTCTGTGCCACCCTTGGATATTGCTAAATGGCAGAATGCAGTGGAACCACTTCCACTCTCTGATTCCAAATCTGCCCCACCTCTTGACATCCCACCTAAGCTTGATTTGAAACCATTACCTGATACTTTGAAGTATGCATTCTTAGGTCCTTCTGATACTTTACCTGTGATTATTGCATCATGTTTAGACACGGAACAGGAAAGTCAACTTTTAGAAGTACTTAAAGAGCATAAAAGAGCCTTAGGTTGGACCATCTCCGATCTTAAGGGTATAAGTCCCACAATTTGCATGCATCACATAAACCTTGAAGAAAACACTAAACCATCTAGGGAAATGCAAAGGAGACTTAACCCCAATATGAGAGATGTTGTCAAAGGTGAGATCTTGAAACTGCTTGATGCGGGTATCATTTACCCGGTTCCGGATAGCCGATGGGTCGGTCCCATTCGGGTAGTACCCAAAAAGTCCGGCATTCTTGTAGTTCAAAATGAGATGAATGAGCTTGTTCCCACCGTGTGACCACGGGGTGGCGAGTTTGTATTGATTATAGGAAATCGAACACAGTAACAAAGAAAGACCATTTTCCCCTTCCTTCATTGACCAAATCTTTGGAAAGGTTAGCAAAACATAGTCACTCGCTTCTTAGATGGCTATTCTGTCTACAACCAAATTCACATAGCACCCGAAGACCAACAAAAGACCACATTTACATGTCCCTATGGAACATTTGCTTATCGTCGTATGCCTTTTGGGTTGTGCAATGCACCCGCTACTTTTCAACGTTGCATGATGAGCATATTTTCTGACATGGTAGATAAGTTTCTTGAAATTTTCATGGATGATTTCTCTGTGTTTGGGTCTTCTTTTGATGAGTGTTTGCATCACCTCACTTGTGTGCTGATTAGGTGTAAGGAAAAGAATTTGGTTTTGAATTGGTAAAAATGTCATTTCATGGTTAACTCAGGCATTATTCTAGGGCATATTATCTCGAAAAAAGGCATAGAAGTAGACAAAGCCAAGGTAGATCTCATTCAACACTTGCCTCAACCTCGTTCTGTGAGGGACATCAGATCATTTCTAGGCCATGCGGGTTTTTACCGCCGATTCATCAAAGACTTTAGTAAAATTTCAAGACCTTTGTGTAATCTTCTTGCAAAAGATGTTGCATTTGTCTTTGATGATGCTTGTAAAGAAGCATGGGAGCAATCGAAGGCTCTCCTTACATTCGCCCCTATAGTCGGACCACCGATTGGACATTACCATTTGAGATTATCGTGATGCGTCCGACTATCTTGTAGGAGCTGTTTTGGGCCGCCGAGTAGACAAACTTCCTTATGTGATCTACTATGCTAGTAAAACACTTAATGATGCTCAACTGAATTATTCCACAACCGAGAAAGAGTTGCTAGCTGTTGTGTTTGCATTAGATAAGTTTAGATCTTATTTGATAGGATCTAAGGTCATCATATATTCTGACCATGCTGCATTGAGATATCTTTTGTCTAAAAAAGATGCTAAGGCTTGTCTAATTCGATGGATACTCTTGTTACAAGAGTTTAACCTCGAAATTCTAGATAAGAAAGGGTCGGAAAATGTTGTTCCGATCACTTGTCTAGGTTGAATGTCGAATCCGCCGATGAATCCGTGCTTGATTAGGGAATCATTCCCGATGAGCAATTGATGTTTGTGTCCGAAATGCCATGGTTTTCGATATTGTGAACTACCTTGCTACTGGGTAGAATGCCCTTGCATTGGTCTAAACAAGACCATTCTAAGTTCTTGGCTGAAGTTAAACATTTCCTTTGGGATGACCCATATCTGTTTAAGTACTGCCAAGACCAAATCATTAGGAGGTGTGTCCCCATTCGAACGAAGGGACGTCATTTCTTTCTGTCATGACCATGCATGTGGAGGCCACTTTAGTGCCAAGAAAACTGCTGCAAAGATCTTGCAAAGCGGTTTTTATTGGCCAACACTTGTTTAAGGATTGCCATGCTTTTTGTGTTGCTTGTGACCGATGCCGAAATTAGGAAGTATCACTAAGAGAAACATGATGCCCTTACAACCCATTTTGATTGTTGAGTTGTTTGATGTTTGGGGTATTGATTTCATGGGTCCATTTCCTAACTCGAAGGTAAGTTATACATTCTTGTTCTTTGTTGATTATGTCTCTAAGTGGGTAGAGGCCATTGCATCCAAAACCAACGACCATAAAGTTATTCTTTCTTTTCTTAAGGAAAACATTTTCTCCCGTTTTGGAACCCCTAGAGCAATAATCGGTGATGGAATGGAGTCATTTTTGCAAAAGACCCTTTGAATCACTAGTGCGCAAGTATGGAATCACTCATAAGGTCGCAACACCTTACCATCCTCAAACCCGATCGCCAAGTAGAAGTTTCTAATAGGGAAATTAAGCATATTCTTTGAGAAGACTGTCAATCCTTCTAGGAAAGATTGGTCTTTGCGCTTAAATGATGCTTTGTGGGCCTATAGAACTGCATACAAGACTCCCATTGGGATGTCTCCTTACAGACTGGTGTACGGTAAAGCATGTCATCTACTGTTGAGTTAAAACACCGTGCATATTGGCTGTGAAGAAGTTGAATTTTGATCTTGATATAGCTGGTAACCAAAGAAAACTTCAACTCAATGAGTTAGAAGAATTGAGAAATGATGCTTATGATAGTGCCAAAACGTACAAACAAAGAATGAAAGTGTTTCACGACAAGCGCATTCTGCACAAGTCCTTCACACTGCCAAAAAGTTTTATTGTACAACACTCGTTTGCATTTGTTTCCGGGAAGTTACGTTCTAGATGGTCGGGACCATTCTTGGTAAATCACGTTTTCCCCCATGGAGCCGTTGAAATCGAAAACCCAGAAACCAAGAACATCTTCAAAGTCAATGGTCGAGATTGAAACCATTTACGGAGCATCTTCCACCGAAGTTGAGACCGTCGACTTGGAAGACCCCATCTATGTGGACTAGACTAGTTCACTTGTGTACATACATATGGACTAAACATCCATTCTCTTTCCCTTTTCTTTTTTCTTTTTGCATAGTTCTTATTTGTGCTAACCAACCTTTTTGTCTTGCGCTCGGTTGTTTGCTTTCAAAGCATTCATCCTCCTTTGGTTTAGCAACATCATTGTACATCCAGGTAATCTCTTCCCTTTTCTTTACTCAACATAGTTCTCTTGGTATGTGATTTATTTAAATTCTTATCATTTGTTGACACATTGAGGACAATGTTTGATTTAGGTTTGGGGGTACATTTGCATTTGTATTTAGAGTTTTGGGTCTTCTTAAAAAAAAAAATCAAAAAATTCAAAAAATTTCAAAACTCTTTGTAAATATGTACATAAAAACCTCCAACTTTTAGAGATTTTAGAGTCACTAGCATGCTTCTAGCTATGTTCACATAGAGAGTCTGACCGAAATAATGAACTTGGAAGTCTTGGAGAACACAATCGGGTTCCTTAGTTGATTAGAGCGTTAAAGTTGGATTTAACCATCTTGGGAGGGCGAATTAGGTCTTTGTTTAGATATTCGGTAGTAGAATTGTGATCACCCATAGTGGAGACTACCCATTTTACATCAAGCGAGGCACCAACCTTAATTTTTTGCAACTTTCTAGAAAAGTTGTTAGAGTGTGTGTCACCGTATGTCAATTCCGGGTAGGAATGGTGAGCTACCCAACTTCGCACCACTTTCAGCACTATTTTTGATCTCTTGAGTGCTAATTTCGTCAATTATGAGGGTGACGTTTAAAGATGAAAACTCCTTCTAAATATCGATTTGCAGTTAGCATCACTCTCTCTATCAATCAGCGGACCCATAGAAACACATCATCATCAGCAAGCGGAGCATCATAAGAATATTTAAAGAAAAGTTGAGATAGTCCAAGGTTTACAAGCAACAAAGAAAAGAAAAGAAGATGAGAATTAGTGAAGTTTATGAAATCAAGACAATACAAGTTTTATTGTTTTATTATTTTCATAAAAAAAAAAATAAAAAAAAATTGTCAAGTTTTTGTGAAGTTCAGAAGTTCGTCATCAACAGTTGAAGACCGAAGACCGAAGATTGAAGATGTTTCTATGGTTCCTATGAGAGTATGATGTTAATTGCCGATCGGGTGAGAAGGTAAGTGAGTACTCCCATCCTTGCTAATGGTTGATTTCCTTCTTAGAGATCATCGAAAAAGATTCTTTTTGTCCACACAAGGAGTCTCCGAAATTATTTCAGAAGGTTATCCTTCTTACCTACAACGTGTGCGGGATTTCTCTCTTTATTCCCGCTGCGCACATGAGAGACTAAAAAAGCGATCTTTTGAGTGCAATTATCATAAAACCCTAATGGTGAGGCGAAGTCGAGGCTTATGATCACAATCGAATCCGAATTCTTTCATATGGTATGGTTACTTCTCGCTCAGCACTTAAGGATGAGAATGCGTTCTTTGGTAGTTCTAACTTCTTGTTACTAGCATGCAGAAATTCTATGTCCTCATAGATCCTTGGATGCTTGAGACTCTTTTACACTCTGAAATTGGAGAAGGTTTTGTGGGTACACCTCTGGTAAACCCTCACGAGACTACAACTCGTCCACTAGGGACACCTAGGGGTTTAAAGGCTTAGTGCATACGCTAAATGCATTCGAGAGACCCGCGAAAGTGGTATAGTTAGGATTTCCTAATTTCTGTTTCACTTGAGGACAAGTAAAATTCAGGTTTGGGGGTATTTGATGAGTGCCAAATATTGCATATTTCTACATATATTTATTGGCATTTAACTCATCTTTTGTGCTCAGAAATCAGATATTATCCCACATTCTGTATTTTCTTTGTTTTCAAGAATAAATATTTGTACTAATTAATTTTGTGTTTTTAGGTAGTAAATAAAGCTCGGAGAAACTGAGGATCCAAAAGAGCATAAAATTGGAGGCGAGCGTCTATGGAGCAGAAAGCCATAGCCCGCGCGCGCATCAGTTGCAACCTAACAAGTAGCAACCCATTTACAAGACATGGGCTAGAGCAACTCACGACCCGGATCCAAGCCCGGACCATTTGAGCCGTCAGATTTGTATCCAACGGCCGCATCAATCCACGCATCGGGTTCCCACGCATCTAACACTCGCTGCTTCCTTCCCATCAAATCTCGCTACTCCCGCTTCACACCGAAGACACCTATATCTTCACCCAAACCAAACACACCCCATTCTCTTTCTATTCTCTTTCTCTTCCTCCACCCGACAACACCAGAGAGCTCTCCCATACCTCCCCTTCTTCTCCATACTAGTTGCAGAGCCATCACCACCATCCCCATCTCCTTACCACTGACACCAGCACCAACAACTCCATCAGCCACCTGCTCCGCCTCCCTCTCTCGAGTTATCTCTTTCATAGCTTCTCCATACCCTAGAAGCTAGGTTAGAGATAATTAGAGCTAGGGTTTCTCCAACAACCCATGCATAGTCGATTCAGAGGAGGAAGGAGGTTGGGGTCAGCTTTAATTGTAAGTTTTGAGTGTTTTGTGAGATATATAAATGGTTGTTCTTCATGTGAGAGAAAAAAGGAAGTTTTTAGGGTTTAGTTTACATTTCAATTTTAATCTGTTTTCATCATGTTTGTAATGTTCTAATTTAATCTGCTAGGATTTAAAATGAAACCCTGATTCTCAGTTCTGTGGTTCAACTGTGTTTGAGTTGTTTTTGCATGCTTAAATTATAAGATATCTTCAATTCTAGTATTACTACACTTTACTCTCACAATGAATGCCTTGTATCCATTGTAGTTAGGCTAAACTGTGTTGTCTCGTGCTTCCGGACTCAAGCCTTAGAGATAGTTGCTAATTCCCTTGACTAGTTGTGCTTAATTAGACACTTAGTGCTGGGTTAGTACTTTAGGCGATAATTGAAGTATCACTTGGTGAAACTCCTTAGATGAGTGATTAACTTGACACATTATCCTTGTCTATCACAGGAACAAAACACTCAAACTAGTTGAATCCCATAACATGAATTAGTGGTGGATTTGATAATCCTAGTACCCTTTATACTCATTAATTGTATTTCATCTTGAATTCATTGTTACAACCTCCATCTTGTCGTAAAGACACTAAACAAACCCATATATTTGTGCCACCTTCCCTGAAATCAGTTAAGAAGCCTTTTGATCATTCACACACACTCTATTTCTCTGTGGTTCGACCTGTGCTTGCCACTACCTCCAAAGGCACTGTGCACTTGCAGTATTACAAGTAGGCATAAAATAAATCACCATTCCCAAGCCTACCATTCGCATTTGGTATCATTTTCTTAAGGCGGGCAAGAAGAGAACGGTGATGAAATCCGAACCCTTATCTTGTATGGCCAGTCCTTGCCCTTTACTAGGAAATTAAAGCAGCCGTATTCAAGTCCTCAACATATATGCAAACGAAGGAAGAGCGGTAACTCGGACGGGGATTCGCGAGTGTTTAGAATCTTACCTCCTGTTCCAGACGGGGGATGAATCGGTTGTAGTCAACTCGGGCCACTGATTCCTATGTCAGTGTACGAACCCAAGGTGCAGAGACAATATCATAATTGTCCTCCTTCTCTGCAAAAGTTTATATTTAAAGTACCCTTCCGTAGGGTAAAAATAAAAATAATGTCCAAAGTCCAAAGTCCAAAAAGAAAAGAAAAATTACAAAAATAATAAACCCTAATACAATTTTTTTTTTTTTAAAAATAAAATAAACAAACTCTAAAAACAAAATAACTAAAATAAAATTGTCTTCTTTTCCATTCTTTTCGCTTTAATCTTTAGCTCCAAGTCTTTACGAAATCACCAAACTCCTTGGTTCAATTTTCTTTATGATGCAGAACCTGTAGACAAAACATAAATACCCAAAAACGTAAAAAAAAGAACAAAAAAAATAATAAAAAATAAATCTAAAACCCTAAAAACAAGTCCGCGTCGGCGGCGCCAAAAATTGATGTAGTTGTAGAAGTGGTAAATAAGATGTCGTTCTCTCGAACTTGTGAAGGATTTTTTTAGACTTAAATTCAAAACTAAAATAGAAAACACACTAAAAATTATAGCAAACTTAGAAAAAGATGATATCAATATTAAAAGAAACACTGAGGCTAAGATTCCACTATTTTCCAAGTTCAAAGTGATTAAACCAATCCTTATATTTATGCAATTTTCTTGTTTAATTTGATTCTAAAATATTGCAACGAGTAGATTTTCAAAAGTAATAATTGTAAATACCAAGTATGAAGCATCAAAAGTCTTAAAAATAAGCATACTCCATCAAAATAGATCACAATCACTCAAATAAAAATCATATTCAATAATAGTTCAAGGCAAATAATCATATAATAATTGCAAATAAAAAGATAAAATAGAATATACCACTTTTTGTTGGAAAAATAGCTTCCTCTATTGCCTCAGCAACGGGGTTTAGCTCCTCATATTAATCATGTCTCAAAATATGTGGTTGTTGCTCAAAAGTTGATTAAAAGAGTGAAAAGTAATAACACAGACTGTTTGCAACGGTGTGTCGACGTTACAAAACAGCTGTTACAATGGAACTGTCACGGAAGACTGTTGTAAACACTGTTGGTAAACGATACTTAGGTTCTATTGTGGAATATCGATAGTTGTTTGCGACAGTTCCTTGTGCGTCTTATGTTCTTCGTGTTCTTGGTATTGCAGCAGCAGAAATAAAACTCCAACTCGTGATTTCAGCGTTCTGTTCTCTTCTAAACTTCCCCCAAAGTATCTGTAACCTTTTTTGTGACTTGACCCAAGCTATATATACATAACAACAACCCTAAATCTCGATTAAATCTCCTCTTTTCTTTGGCAGAAAGTCTCGGAATTTTCAACTTTCCAAACTCTTCTCTACTCGTTTCTGAGCCGTACAGGTCATTCCAGTCCCTCTATTAGATTGATATGAATCTCAAGAAAGATTATCTTGCCTCAAATCTCCCGTAACTGCCAAATATAATCAAATAAAATCCCGTGAAAAACTTCACCTCCCTGTTTTGCTCCAACTCGAGTTCTAGCCAACTTGGATTCAAACAAACGACTATACCAGGCCTGTTAGGCTCTAACAGGTCCAGTTCACCAAAATCCCGTGATTGAATCTCCTTAAATCCTCCCAAAAATGCGAACCCTAATCTGCTTCCTGTCTGCAAAAGTTTTCCCGCCAATTTCATATTTGAATTTGGGAAGAAAGGTGGTCTCCCCCATATCCAGAGTGGGGGTACGAATAGCAGGTGTCTTTGGGGGTTCCCCTTAGGTTGCCCCTTATCCAAACTTGGGGTCCGTTTAGCGAATGCTCTCCGGGGTGCTTTTGACAACTTTTAGAGCCGATTTTTTTCCAACAATGTTTATTGGACAAAAATACATACACACACATAAAACACCATAATAAGTACAAAAATGAGCACTGTCAATATAAAGAAGCGAGACAAATTAGACACAAAAATGTGTCTATCAGTTATCAAAGCATATAAGACAGAGAACTAAAAGATATAAAAGGGAGCAAGTCCACAGTTATCAAAGCATATAAGACAGTATTGAATTGAAATAGCAAAACATATGTAAATTAATCTTAGAAGAACGAAATATATAAGAGATGATTAAGTTTAAGAAAAAGTACCTGAGCCCCCTGGTTTCCTTCATCAGCAGTCTTTGTTATGGAAGCAGTTTTCTCTTCAATTGGAATTGTAACTGAAACCAAATTTTTTGATTCTCCAAAAAAGATCCATATTGGTTAAATTCATTTTGACTCGAATTAGCCTCTAGGTTTAAAACAGGGGGGGGAAGGATTAAAATGATTTGAAGATGAACCACAAGGAGAAAAATTTGCATTCGAAGCAGAATCCTTTGAAAAATAAATTTCGCTTGAAGAAGACGAGAAAGTAATTATAAAGGCAGGTTTCACACGGATATCAGCTTCAGGAGTGAAAAATTGCTCATCAGAGAAGTGAGGAGATGAGAGATCTATAAAATCTGAAGCAGCAGGAACTGATTCACCCAAACTATAAGAGATGTGATGATTACACATCGGAGCAGCTGAAGATGATTCCCCCAAACAATAATTTTCTTTTTCAACTAAGTCCCCTAAAAGACCGTCTGCCCTAATTTTGAAATCCCAATCTGAGATTTCTCTATCGTCGGGTAAAGGAGAAAATCTAGGTGTAACTGGTGAATAATCTGAATATGGTCGCTTACCCAAATTAGACGGGTATCCACCCATATCCGAATCCGACCCGACAAGAGAGACAGTTAGATCATTTGACTCACCTTCCTCAACACCCATTTCAGATGATTCTAAGTCAGGTCCATATAGACGATCCAGAAAAACATCAGCATTCATGAGATCATAATCATTAATATCTTCTAAAACAGAAGATGGACAAAGAAAAGCCGGAGAAATCATCGATGCATCAGAAGTAAAAGCCAAATCAATTTGTTCATCTATTAGGACCTTAAACTCGTCTTCCCAGCTTTGTGATTTATCATCTAAATCTATATAAGGGGAATTATCATAGATACCTTCTAGCATACGGTTTTCAACAATAGCACAGTTCGTTTGAACGTGTCCCAATCTATTACAGGAAAGGCAAACTCGATGAGGAAGATTCATGTATACAAAGTAGATCATGATTCGGGGTTAAACCCAACCTTTGCTCTAAGAACTAGGAAGTTGATTTTCAATGTTAAGCTCAACTTTGACAAAAAGAGGGTCTCCTGGTTCAGGGATAGCACTTGGGGGATAAATTTCGGAGACCCTACCAAGCTTCTTACACATCCTAGCTATGATGTTGCCATGGTAATGAAAGTTTTGGAGATTTAGTAGTTGAACCCAAATTGAGATGAACTTCAGGGCATCTCTTTCGATTAGACCATCAGAGAAAATGGGGCACATAGGGAATGCATCACCATAAACCTGCCAAGGTCTATGAGCTAGAATTAGAGCCACATGCTCTCTATGATAAAATTCTATTAGAAACAAATTTCCAAAGATTAAAAAAATATTGAATTTAACTCTAGGACCCCAACAATACTTTAAAGCATATTTGATGTATGTCTTGTCGAAAATAGAGGTTGAGAAGACTCTACCCACAAGTGAGTTTTCACAGTTTACATCTTCAATCATCAAGGGAAATAAAGGGCGTGGAGGTGAGTCTCTAGTAGAGGCACGTCTTAAAATTAGTTGTGCAGTTAAGGGTTGTAAACCCACCGGCAAAAGCATTGGATAGTTCATTAAAGATACAAAGAATAATCAGAAATGTAGCTAAAGATACAATACAGAAACGTAAATACTTTCACTCTTACGGAGAAGAGTGAAAAGGAAAAGAAGAAAGTTTCACTGCAGAGAAAGTTTGCAAGAGAAACTGGGATAGCGACAACATAGAACATCCGAAGAGTTAAATAGCAGAGATTGAAAGACAAAAAGAAACCAAGTACAGTACACGTAAAAGAGAGAGACGAGAACTTATGCACTAGAGATAATGCTTCCTAAAAAGTTAGGGCATGGTTTTCCTGAGAAGGTATGGGTATGGAAAGTACAAACTTAGCTGTCAAAGTAAAAGACAAAAATCCACCTTACCGAAATTTAGATATTTCTTAACATAGTCACTGTTGTAACTAGAACAACACCAAAAGTTGAACTGGGAAGATCCCTTTTGTGCACAGTACCAAACACACTGCTTAGGCCTAACCAAGGAAAAGAGACCAATGTCCAATTCTTATAAGAGCCTAAGTAGCAAAAACGCAATACACTTTAGTTTAAGAAACCAAGTGGAGTCAAACTGCAGTTTGATTGATAACAAAATTTTGAAAATTGTAGAAAAACAATTTTGAAATGAGAGGGCTTGATTGATAAAATGACCAGTGTTAATACCTTCAAATCCCACTCGAACAGACCAAAACAAACTGAAATACGACCAGTGTCGTAATTCCGTAATAGCCCACCGAGGGAAGGAAAAAAGTTTGATCTAGCAGCGCTAGATCATTTTTGATCTAGCGCTGCTAGAGCCGTTGGATGGGTCGATCCAATGGTGGTGGTTGTCGGTGGAGTTTTTTTACTCCAAGGGCAAAAATGCAATTTTCATTAAAAAACCACCACCACCATTGGATTCACCCATCCAACGGCTCTAGCAGCGCTAGATCAAAAATGATCTAAATTGCTTAGATCAAAATCGTTTCCCCGAGGGAACGAAAACTCAAAATAGTACTCAGAGGAGTAGTAAGAAGAAACTACTCCCTCCGTTACTTTTTAATAGGCCAGTTTCTATAAATAAATATTTCAAAAAAATAGGCTGGTTTCCTAATTGGGAAAGTCAAATGTTACTTTAATTTTAAGGAATTAACTTTTCTTTTTAACTTTTCGATTTAAGTGTTATGTACTAATTTCAATTACTTTTGGGTATGCAAGTGTCATGGGGACCATCTCACTTCACTTCTTTTATTGACAAAGTGTCTAGAGGACCACTTTCAATAGTTAGTTCTCTTAATTTCCTTAAATTTCTCAAAAAAACAAAACTGGCCTATTAAAAAGTAACGCACGGAGTATTTTGGATTCTAATGAAAAAAACCATTTCGTATTTGGAATACAAAAACTACAGTTTAGTTGTAAGGGAAATATTTGAAGATGACCAGTGTCAAGTTTTCTCTCTCCCAACCTTAATTTCAAAATTCAAATTTTATTATAATAATCAATTTAAAAAGTAACCGTTTAGAACAACCTTCTCAGTACCAATCCTAGTCAGAAAAACCCATCGGAAAAGAAAACGATGCTGGGAAATTAACCATAATAAAAAAACATCTGCGACTCATTCAAAAATGAAATTAATCAGCCTTTAATGGATTTTAAGAAGATCAAAGATTGTACCAGCAAAAAAAGAAGAGACCGATCGAACATTTTAGGAGCAGTTTGATAGAACAATCGAAAATTTTAAATACAATTTGAGAGACATCAAAGGAAAACCAAGAGACAAACATACAGATAAATGAAGAGATCTATGACAACGGTACACTGTAAACCACATTCTACTAAATCAAGTATAAAAAGGCTCTTCCTGGAAATAAAATCCAGTGATAAAGAAAACTCCATCTCATTTTATAACAAACTAATAGTTCATCCTACAAAAGAAAGAAAGATGGCCAAGATTCTACTTTATGCTATAATGTATGATTGTCGTAATCGTCATAGGCATCATTAGTTAACAAATCATAACACAGCATCAGAGGAAGAGTTTAATGAAGTAAACATAGAGGCTCACAACTCAGGAGATCAAGGTTTTACCATTTTCATTGAAACATCCGTCTTGTAATGGCGAAATCTAAGAGAGTCGCAAGAAAGGAAGGAAAAAAACCATTTCTAATAAATTTTTAAAATGTTTATGAAATTTAGCTTATGATATGCAGTAAGAGAGACAGAATTTTAAAGAATTTGATTTTTCAATTTGCTGAGATGTACTACGAAAACGATTACATTTTACAGTTATATATATAACCAAACTAAGAAAAAATTTTAAAAAAAAAAGGAGAATAATGATTTGAAAAGAATTTAGGAGAATTAAAGAAAAACAAACATGGAGAATTTGAATAAAATATTATTGAAAACCATTTCGTAGATGAGAAAATTGCCAATCCATACTTCAGGCCCCTTTGAATTCGCCCAGGGGACTCAAAAAAGATGTTTACTCCATAGCCGAGCAGAGAGAGCGCTTAGAGAGGGGAGAAGTTGGAGAGAGAGAATACAAAGTCATTAACATAATTTCCATTATAAAGCATCCAAAGCTCATGCCGTCATAAAAGAGAGGAGATCATACTGCATGCTAAAGCTTAATTGTTTAAGGAGAATAAAAAGAAAAATCTTCATTATGATGACAAAAGACGGAATGTAGCAGGTTTGCAACCATCAGCATATGTGGTATTTGGTATAATCAAACAGTAAAATAGGCCCCCGTATTATTTTTTTTTTTTTTTTTTTTTCCGAAGGAAAGAGGTAACCCTCTGTTTCATTGATAAGATAAAACTGAATACAATAATCCCAGATACATCAAAAGTGAAATACTTGATAAAATACAATTGTCTTGTAAATTTTTATACACCAACATATGTATTAAGAACATGAATTTCAAAGAGAAATCTGATGATTTTTGAGGGATGGCCATTGAATTAAGATTGGGCCATTTGGAGGATTTGAAGAAACTGTCTTCTTCACTATTTTCTTCATTAAGATAGAATTGTCCCAAAAGGGAGTAATACGCACACAACATCATTACGATTGCTTCCGGTAGCCATTGATCTTCACAAAAATGGAGAATCACTTTCTTCCAGGATGAATCGCCCCTATTGATATATATGAAACGATTGTACCAATCGATTGAAACACCTTCAAGGTTATGAGAAACTGCTTTACAAACATCTAACAAGCATATATAAGCCATTATAGAAGAAAGCCTGTAGAAAATAAAATAAAAACAGGTTAATAGAAAACCCTAAATATCGCTTGAATCAGCGATGTTTTATTTAATACTAATAATATATACAGATACTATTTGCAACCAAATCTGTGAAGAAGATCTGAAAAATTCAGATCAAATCCAACAGATTTGGATCACAATGAAAATATTTAGGGAAGATTTGGAAATCAGGAATTGGAAAAAACGGTTACAAAGTGAAGAGAGGTGAGGGTTTGTATCGTTATGATTTTGATTCAGGCCCCCGTATTATCACTTCCGAATGTTGAGCGACCGGGTAGAGGGAGATTTTTCGAAAGTAAAATCATACGTAATTGATATGAACCGTTAGATTAAAAATCTTCAAATAGTGTTGGGTATTTTTGAGTTTGAAAACAAGGATAGAGTTAGTCTTTAAACGTACATAAATACTTGCACGTCAAATCAAAAGCCGTTTGAAAAGAAAAACAAATTAAACGGCAAACAATTTGGTTTTTATTTCCATTATACTTATATACGGCAAATTGTTTGCCTTTTTTCCTATATATATTTTAAATGATAAACAAGGATAAAGTCGTATAGGGAAGACTTTCACTCACTCCTTCGGATGAAAGAGAGGGTGATCGAGTTTGGGGTGAAAGGGGTTTTCCTTGTACTCATAGTAGGACCTAATTTGGTCCAATTTGATACTCTTTCATTTTGAAAGAGATTATCAACCCCATAGCCCTTGCTCTTAAGACAATTTTGTTATGAGGGAAATTTTTGATGAGAGGAAAAAGGAAAATAAAATCTATTCATTCCTTAAACGTCTCTCCGCATACGCTCGCGGCTCGCATACCTTTTTTTTGAAGGAAAAAGGCAATGCCTCATAATTTCATTAATATGAAATTTTGATTACATCAGAAAACAGAAAATAAGAATTAGTATTAAATTTACAAATTTCGATACTTAAAGAAACGAAAAACGAAAATTGTACTAAGATTTTACATCCTGCTGAAGAAATTGACATCCTGATAATGGTTTCAAACCATTTTGTTTCTTGATCTTTTGAATCTTGATCATTGACATCATATATGTCAGATGCTTCCATAAAAAAGAAGTAATATGCCCAAATTGATATCAAAGCGATCAAAATCGGTCTTATTTGCCGATTAGATCGTCTTCTTCCAAAACATATTTGATTATAATGCATCACCACCACCAGAGAACACCATTAAGGCTATTAAATAACAAATCTCGGTAGCATAGATATGTCATCAGACCCATCAAAAAGATAAAAACCTAAACCTAAAATCACAAAAATTGTGATTTTTTTATTAAAAGCAATAATTACGATTTACAGAAACCAAAATCTACCCGGAAAATTTGATATCCCAGATTATATTCGAGCAAATTTAGGTTTGGAGATGAAGAAAATTGAAGAACAGAAGTTTTAGATAATTATTTGAGAATAACGGTAATGCAGAGAGAAAAGAGGGATTAGTTTTTCATGGCAGAGGGAAGATCCACTTCGCGGCTCGCATACCACTAAGTCAACACCTTTCATTCGTTTTCGTTCATGATCCGCTACACCTTTCATTCTTTGTTGTTAATGACGATAATTGTATTGTTAATGAAAATAAATGTATTACTAGAAGGACTGAAATCAAACAGAATGGCGATAATTGTATTGTTAAGACTAACTAGATAATAACCCGTGCTCCGCACCGGGTAGTTATTTATTTCTTTGTACTTCACTGGTGCTGTTTCTTAACTTCGTGGAATTTAAGAAATAATTCCATAACATCAACACTCAAGTGTGATTCAAAATTTAATACATAAGGATAATGTATTTGTTTTTACTTTTTAAATGGGAAATGATAGATACCACGCTCTTGTTAATCGCTATTTGCTCGCACTCCTATGTGGCTAGTGTGAGTAGGATATCCATAATACAAGTCAGCTGTGCTAGGGAGAGAAGAATTTCACGTGATATTTTCTATCTTGTTTCTCTCTCTACCTTGCTCTTTTGTTTTTCTTTTCTGAGTTTCTGCTTGATTCAATGGAGATTTGAAATGGTGATTTTATATCTCAAATATTATTGAACCCAACAGAGCTTAATGGATTTTTTTTCCCCTTCCAATTTACCAAATAAAATCAGTACATTTTCCAAAATCGAACACCCCCACATGTTAATTACAAACACGGTTTAGGAATCAACCGATTGATTGAGATCTGAAATGGTTCTAAGAAATAAGAATCAACCGATTTGAGATTTCTATACGAAATTCAAAAGAAAATGATCTGGTAGTAATAGAAGAGGGAGTAAACTGAAAATTTCTCTTTTAAATTCTTTCTCTTCAGAGACGGAATAATAAACAACAAATCGCTTGCCACCCTCATCCAGCCATCTGCATTGGTCATCGGTGAATGGTTGCAGTGAAGAATATTAGTTGCGGTTCTGAAAAATTAATGAATTGAAAACAAAACTAATCTCACTCCATTCTCCATCCTAATTTATGCTTTGATTTTCCACAGTGAGGCCACTATACTTGTGGATTATGATTATTCTTAACTTCCACAGCCATAACCAAATCATAAATTGAAATCTCCAACAATTTATTAGGAATATACAATCACAAAACTTATCTTTAATTCTCCATGTATCAGCCATTTATCCAGAAAAAAAAATTGCCAGAACATTTGAGATTCATATCCTTAAAGAGCATAAATTTTACCATCAAACCTCACTTTTGACCTGAATGTCACCACAAAAAACAGCGACAAAAACACAAACAAATATTCCGATTAAATTGATAAAATCAAACACTAAATTTCGAAATCTAAGATTAGTCTATTTCCCCTTTTGATTTACGGATCACAATTAACGGATCTCTGAAAATCAAACACACCCAGAATATCGACCACGGAAAATGTTTAAGCAAACACACCCAGAATATCAATCACGAAAAATGTTTAAGAATAGACCGATTTGAGATGGAAACAAAGAAAATAATCTAGGAGAAAGATGAAACTGCATAGAGTTTGGTTACTCCGCTACTGAAAGAAAAGTTTTCTTTCAATTTCTCTCTCCTGGCTATTGACGTGGAAGAAGAAGAAACCAAATCACTAGACCAAGTCATCCAACCACCTCAGCGTGCGGGTAAGACGCGAGTAAATAGCGATGCGCCTAGCGCGACCGTTTTTAAATAGCAAGTCACCCTTATGTTGGCATGTTAGCCTCCTAATGTTTGTCCGATCCATTTGGATTTGTGCTCTGTCTATATTTTCTTTACAATGGTTGTGTAGTATGTACAATGCCAACATATTCAATTTTTGTTGTTAGCCTGTTACAATCATGTCAACAGTAAACATCATGTATAAACATCAACGGAAACCAAGAACCAGAGCTAACCTCCTTGAACATCTTTCAACTGCGCAACTTACATTTAAGGAGCATTAGCTGAGGTTGGGGTATCAGTAGCCTGCCCTCATGACTGGTTCCATAAGCTTTTGAAAGTCGACTACCGCTGACCGGTACTTCAAATTGAAATCATGGTTAATCCATGCCCTCATGCACAACACTGTCTGTGTATATAATCGTGGGAAAACGGAACCTTTGGTCATCAACCTTGTCACCTTTTCAACTAAAAAGCTCATCAGGAAAAATTGAAGTGGATTGAACAGCCAGAAAATCTCTCGCCATTACACATAATTGTGGGTACCTAAGCTTTTGTACATAATATTTGATGTTCTCCAGTGACGGGGATCCACTAAGCATGAGAATGTTGTGCAACTGCTCCACCCAAAAAACTACAGCTAAGAAAAAAACATATTAGTTATCATTCACCAAAAGCTGAGAACAAAGTAAATGTAGATTTCATGGTAAGAGTTTATAACTTCTTAGAATTTAAGAAATAAATATCTAAGAAAGCTTATTTAGAGATGATTGCTTAATAGCAATGGCCTATGCTTCAAAAAATAAAAATAAAAAATTCTATGTTTCAGTTAATAATCTCTTCCAACATGAGATACCATAGAGCTATGGAATACCTAGCAGAAACAGCAGTGTTTGTCGTTCCTCCTTGCTATTCAACCCCTGGAAAACAAAACAAAACGTACAGGAAGAAGTCGCTAACAACTATCTTTACTGAACATTGGATGGTTTTCTTGTTATTCAGTCTTGATTTGGTGATTTTAGCATCTACCATCTTCTCGCGATCGTCCACTTTGACCTACATTAATTTTACAATAGAGAGTTTTATCAAATAATTAAAAATTATAAAAGTTACCCTAGCCTAAATCATAATTAAAAAAGAAAAAAGAAAATCAAGAGTTCCAACATAATAATCGGTGCATTAAACTGCAAAATTATAATAGAATCAGATTGACAAATTCATGCATAAATAATGTTCGAATCTATATTCACTACGTCATTTCCGCAAACAACGAAAATTCATTAAACAGAACAACAATGAAACAAAGTACGTAAAAAAGTAATACCGAAATTGCGAGAATCCAAAATCAAACTTTATTACCTTAGTTTTGGCCAACTCTTTTTAATTCAAGCGGCATAATGTAAAATATTTCATGAAAATATTTTTACCTGTAACAGTATGAACCCCTTTCTTTTCATAGATGCTTATAGATATTCAGTTTAGAATGGAATATTACCACTTTCATACACCATCTATATTCAAACTTTCACAACTCAAACCTATATATAGGAAATACCATGCCTCATTTAATGGTTCAAGTTAGACCCTAAACTTCAAAGGAACCTGACAGACGCTGAAAATCCAATCCCTTGCATCACTTTTCACTCTTATAAACCACCTCACCATCCATTCTACCCTATGGGTTCTCTTATAGGCTACATTGTCTTTAAGTTGATGGTCCTAATCTTCTTCAATGAAGTAACAAATCAAACCCCATATTCAATAACCAAAAATAAAATCACAAAAATCTTAATTTTGTTATAAACCAAGTTTATTTACTAAGATGCCCTTTTGTGTCTAAGATTAGGGTTTACACATCTTGGGCACCAAGTATTCTATCTATATAAATAGAAGCTTAAACTTTGTATACCATACACACAATAATAAGAATTCTCTCTTCTTTTCTCTGTCTACTTTGTGTCTCCTTCTCTCCTTACTAGATTTACAAGACGTTATCATGCACGTTGTTCTACCAACTGAGCCATGGGAACAAAGAAGATCTTCTACATCTATATCTAATCTTCCATTGGTTTGATTTTATTTTTTTTCTTATTTTTTAATTTATTAAAACGATTCTAACAAAGTTTCCATTGATTTTATTTTAGGTTGTTATCCATTTTTGACAAGTTCTTGAACTTTATGAGTAACACGGAACAGAAGATTAGAATTGCACCAAACTATTGTATGGCTTTGATGGCCCTGTTATCTTGAAATCAGCGCCCACTTAGCTTCGTCTTGGTTGGCTACTTAGATCTCCTCGTACCCGTATGAATATGTTGCTCTACGTGTACTATGAGATAAGTTACTTAAACTTAATGTTTGGTCATTTTTTTTTTGTTTTTCCTCCAAACCACTTGATTTGAGATATTTTAATTGACTAATCAGTTGATTTTGGTATATGGTTGATATCATTGAGTATCATCGTTTGTAGGTAATCGATTTTCTGGAGATCGATTTTCCTTTCCTATCTATTTTTATTATAAAGAAAAAGAAGAAAAATCATTGAAATATGGTTTATAGTTCTTATTCTTCTCATAGAACTATCTTCACCAAAAATTGGTGTTTTTCTTTCTTCTCTATTTTTTTTTTTCATAGAGAAAGAATAAATCCATCAAAAGATGGTTTATAGTTTCTATTCCTATAATGAAACTGTAATTACCAAAAATTGGTATCGTTGTAGATTTCATTATCTTTACGGTAACTAATGACATGCATGGTTCACGGAACCTCCGGCCAATTTAATTGGTATCTTTGTCCATTAGACGAAGATCATGTGATTAATGGTTTCTATTTATTTATTTTATTTTTTTTTGTGCAAGAAACCATCCGTCAGCTAACTATGCGATATTAAAAGCGACAATATTTTTTTAATTTGTCGACACAATTTTATTAATTGTACAAACCAATTGATGTTGGTTTTTCCCCACCAAAGATAAAAAAAAAAAAAATTGGCATTCAACTTTTAGCCAATATTGGTTAGTGATTTCTATTCCTTCAAAGAAATCGTCATCAACAAAAAGTAGGGTTTGCTCTACAAAGATTAAAAGGCTTACAATTGGTTGTTTTATGTGTTGCTTAAGCGCTAACCCTTCGTACACCCGGCTGCATATAGTTCTCTTTTATGTCAAGGGCCACATAATGATCCTAGCTTATGGGTATCAAAACATTAAAGATGATTTTCTAAGTCATTATCAAAATTATCGTTCCACTACTAAATGGGTATAATGAACGGCGAAGTGACATGGTCATATTATACAGTAAGATACTAAAGATTTTTTTTTTTCATATACCGTAATTGATTTATTTATCTTATTTTTATTATATGTATGCCATGGGTAACCAACTTTAAGCAAAAATTCTGGTTGTCCTTTCTTTTCTTATATCCCTTTTCATAGAGAGAAAAATAAAATCCATTGATATATGGTATACAGTTTCTATTCTTTCATGAAACTGTAATCACCAAAAATTGGTGTCATCGCGATCTAGCTACCTTTACGGTAGTTAATCATATGCATGGTTGAAAAACCTACGGCCAATTAATTTTAGTATTTTCGTCTATTTGATGAAGATCATGTGATTTTTATGATCGGTTTCTATTACTTTATTTTATTTTATTTTTTCAAAGAAACCATCTATCAACCACGAAGTGGATTTTCCCTATGTGATGACTAAGTCGGCATTTCTTTTTCTTTTAGTCGATGCAATTTTGATGTATCGTATATACCAACCAGTATTGGTTTTCTCCATCAATTCTGAGGAAGGAGATGTTAAAATTGGCATTCTAAGAAATTTTAGCCACTATTTTTTTTTCTCTCGTAGTTTGACGATAATCGTTTAAACAAACCATTACCAATTATGGTTTTATTTTTCTACTAATAAACCATTGATTTCCATTTCTTACGGAAAAACCATGGATTCCTTAATAACGAAAATGATCTCTTTATTTTCTTAAAAAGAATCATATAAGCCAATTGATTTGGTTTTTCCTTATCGGTCCTAAGAGGATATATAAAGTATCGTTATTATGATATTCCCAATTGCAAACACCTAGAGGAATTGTTGTATTCTTTAGGGATATTGAGCATTTTTTTTGTCATGGTAAATCTCCAAAATTTTAAAATAATTCCACTTGTAGTTGGAATTGGACACTGAAGATCAAAGGGTGCGCACCCGACTTGTTAGCCTAAATCATTAATTAGTCCTTGTAGTGACTATATTGATCTAAGTATTATTTTATTTTTTTGAATGAAATAAAGTGTCTATAATTTCATTCTTAGGTGAATGAATATATCGTCGGCCCTATAGGTCATTGGAGATTTATGTTTTCTTGCTCTAACCAACGAATCTATAATTGATTTTAAATTTGTATGTCAAAAAGACTACAATTTTATTTTTATTTTTAGGACAATTTCTTATGGCTTTTGAAGTCATTATCTACCGTCCAACTGGTATTATTCTTAAAATCCAGAATATATTACGAGTATATGTCCTTGATCAAATCGGATAATACTTTACGAAACTTGAAGTTTTCGTATATGAGATGAAAAACATATTTCCGCCATATCAGGGGGAGACTATACACTACCAGATGTTGGTGTTCGTTAACTTAAAAGTTATATCAATTTCTCTCCCATTATGATTAGATCGAAAAATGGCTGTCAGTAAATAATAGGCGTGAAATTATCTCATTTAGCTTTTCCATAAGCTAATGTCGTATGAAAAGGCAAATCCAATCACTTCTAGCAAAAATGTAGTATTTTTCTACATGCTACAGATAGTGCTCCAATAGAGTCTATCAAAAGATCTACATTCTCATAGTTCATATCTCCTCACTGGAAGATGGGGAGATTATAATGCCTGCAGGGGCTAGTACCAGCAATTCTTTGAATGGTTTTCACGATATGCATACACTTGAGAATTTTGTAGGATCGTCATTAGTTAATATGTTGTCGAATATTCAAATAAAGTAGCTACTGAAATAAATGATGGTGGTTTTTGAACCCCTCTGCAGAGGAATATCGACATATGTGATTGGTTGGCATGTAATCCAAATTAGATTGGATTATTATAATTTCTCAATTGACGCAATATAAGGATCCTAGCTCGACTTGACACCTTAAAATTGCCAAGCATGACAATTACAGGCTGGTGTTAGTCATATTGTGTATTAAGAGAAATATATCATTTTAAGAGCGATTTGGGGTTATGTCCAGACCCTAGGATTGGTTCAGTAATTGTTCTTCTTATAAGACACATTTTGCATGGTAGTCCTTGAAGGACTCATATATGGTCGGAGAACATTTTCAAATTTGTAATCCTTGGAGGATTCAAATTATATTTAGGCAGCCACCTTATTTGCTTACATAAGGTTTAACAATCCTTTATGTGTTTTTAGAAATTTGGTGCAAAACCAAAAATCCGGATTAATTAGTTGATGACTTCAACGTCATAGGTCTCTTGAGGGGTCCTTAAAAACACAAAAATCCATGCTTCAGCAGCTAAATATTATTTTTCTTAAATCTGCAGTTAAAATATTATGCTTGCTTAAAACTTGTCTATAATATAGACTATAGTTATGATTTTGGTGCTTTTAATAATACTCATATAGTTGAGTTATCATCCATATTTACGTCAAAAGTTGTACTCTTTTCCCTTTGTTTCAGGTTTTGTCCCATGTGGTTTTCCTGATAAGGTTTTAACGAGGCAACATGTCGTTGACGTTTAATTTCATTTCAAAATGTTGATTTTGTGCTCTTTTTCCTTCGTCCATTTTTTTTTTCCCATTAGGTTTTACTGGAAAGGTTTTAGTGAGCAAATTATTCAACATGGTGGTCATCCAAGGGGGAGTTGTATAATTTCTGTTATTTGGTGGATTCCCACCATTAACTAGGTCATTTTGTAAGGCCAAATCAACATAACAAGCCCTTAGTAATTTGGATGTCATTCCGATCCACATAAGGTATGACCACAAATTCCGTTTTGTTCACTTATGGTAATTTATCTACATCTTGGCTCTCTGTTGAAGAAACTACAACAACAACTTCTGCAAATCATCTCGGGAAGCTAGCAATCCATGACACAAGTTCTCAATATGTTGAAGAAGAATGTAGACTCCGCAAAAGTATTAATCGAAGGTATTACTACTTGTGCAACACAAATGAAGACTTCATCAACTATCCGACATCTTCATGAAAGCACAGTCCTCTTTTGCATTCAAGAAATTCGTTCTTCAAGATTGGAAAGTCTCGACTCAAAGATTTGCACGCCAAGATTTCACTGAAGTATTTATCAGGGGGAGCTCCATCATCAAATTAAGGTGCATTCACTGGACTTTATCGCGTTGTACTCTTTTTCCTTCGTCAAGGTTTTGTCCCACTGGGTTTTCCTTGTCAAGGTTTTAATGAGGCAACATTTGCGTGTCCAATGTTTCGAGTCTTTACATGCTTATACAATTTCAGGTTTTTCTCTTTTGAGTTTTCCTGGTATTTTTGTAATGACTTAGCCACAGTGGTCATCAGGGGGAGTGTTATAAACCAAGTTTATTTACTAAGATGCCCTTTTGTGTCTAAGATTAGGGTTTACACATCTTGGGCACCAAGTATTCTATCTATATAAATAGAAGCTTAAACTTTGTATACCATACACACAATAATAAGAATTCTCTCTTCTTTTCTCTGTCTACTTTGTGTCTCCTTCTCTCCTTACTAGATTTACAAGAAATTTTCATTTGTGTTTTAGTTGTTCACTGCACAACACTAACAAAGCTACAGTATTCAACTCAAAACCCTATTTTCACACATAACAACAACAATAGTTTAGTGAAGTGAAAAATGTAAATTCATTTCATGAAAATCATTAAAAAAAGAAAAAAGAAAAAAGAAAAAAAGAACTGGAACTAAAAAAGAAAAAGTATTCAAAGAAAATAAGAATAGTTACCCGAATCTTAGCCTCAGAGTTATCGATTGTATCACAAAACAACGGAATTTATGATGAAACTCTGCTTAGCATTTTAACAAACAGTTAATGTGTGTTCGGTTTTCTCTTTGAAAATAACAAAGAATTGAACATGTTGCTTAGAGAGATCAACTTGAAATCAAAAGTGTTAGAGATCTTATATCTCTATTAGACATAGTACTACCTGAGACATATCAAATGTCATAAGAAGAACAATGCATCCGATTCAGCTGATAGGTGCAATCCAATTGGAAAATTGTGAAAAACGCACAACAACATTAGTACAATGACTGAAAAATCTAAACTAAAGTTGTAGAAACCAACCCAACCTGCGTATGAAATGAAAATTCCACTTTCATATATGGAAAATCTAAAATTCCACTTTTATTTCAGAATCCATAAATATGTGGATTCTGAAATTGAAATCGAATTCACACGGTGGTCAGCATTTTATGGGGTCAGAATGAATGAGAATTCAGTATTGAGTTTCAATTATCATCTTGTTAGATTTCTTCATTAAAGAAAACTGATTTTTCACCATTCTCATCTCTTCGTATCCTCACTATCTTCTTTGGTTGGGTTTTCTGGTTTTTCACGTATGGGGTATGTGGGTATAGTTATGTCGAAGAAGTGGGGGTAGTTGTTCTCCAGTTTCTCATCGGTTATGGGAAGTGTAAACACGGTGCCAAATTATTAGTTAGCTTTATGGGGCAGAATTATTGAGAATGAATGAGAGAGCTCCATTCCCTAATACTCTTACCACAATTGTCCACATCAGCATTTTGTGGGGTCAGAATGAATGAGAATTCAGTATTGAGTTTCAATTATCATCTTGTTAGAAGAGTACTTTAAATTTATAGCTTTTGTCTTTGTGATTATTTTGCTTTTCTAAGGCAGACAATGTGAACTAAATATATTCAAACATGAAGGACACGAAGGTTGTGTTTTTTACATTGTCACCCTTTAACACGTGTCCGATACTTAATCTACCTACTGCAAGTTTGCAGGGCTGCTAATGGGTGGTGTTAACATGTGTCCTAGCTTGAGGCCTATACATTTTAAAAGGATAAGTGGTGTTTAAATTTGCTGAAACTATCAATTTACCCTCTACTAGGTATTAATACTACAAATTTAGTTTCATGAAATCCTAATAATAAACCTAAAACTAAAATCAAATTCATTTTTATTTCATCTCTCCTCCTTCATTACCCGATTCTTCTCTTATTCTTCTCCCTATTTTTTTACATTTTCAAACGAAGACATCGTCAATTATCGACGATCCAAAAAACGATTAATCGTTTTTATTTTCTTTTATATAATGTTGAAACCAACACGAGTGAAGCAAGCCACTAACATGAATTATCCTAGTTCGGAAGATCTCGGAATTGGTCAAGCGATTTGAAACAAACCGAAGAAGAAAATGGTTGAGGAAGACGAATCATCTTTGATCGAAGTACTAAAGGAGGAAATGGCTCGAATAAGGTACTTTTCTATCAACCCAATCCTCTAAATTAGGTTTTAATAACATGCAATCGCTCAAAATCTGAATTTTTGAAAATCAAAGTTTTCTGGGTATACCAGAATCGGTTTACGTCAATGTACTTATGAACCGACTGCATTTAGAAACGGTTGTTGTTAATTCCCACAAAGACCGATTGTACTGGATGTGTTTTCTGGTTTGAGAGTTGAACCATCATCGACCCATGTTTATTCCCAAATAATCTGATTATGGTACGGTAGGGATAACCGTTTTTTTTTAATAAGTTTTCTCTTTGTTAGAATCGGATTACATGAGTGTCCACACATAAACCAATTGTGTAGACTTTGGTTTCTTAACTGCTTAGCCCATAATCGTTTGATTTTAGTGTCCACATAAACCCTTTCTTGGTGGCTAAAATGCTCAGTTTTTCTACATTAAATAGTTAGAAACGGATGAGCACTTATAAAAACCGATTCTTGTTGTATAATGTTAAGAATCGGTCTTTATGTGTGTATCGTGTAAACCGATTATTGGTGGGTAAAGTGCCCAATGTTTTTGTATGTTTTTTTTTTGTTAGAATCACATTACATGAGCACTTATATAAACCGATTGTTGTTGTACAATGTTAGGAATCGGTTTTTATATGTGTATCGTGTAAACCGATTATATACCTTGAATTCATAAATATACATTGAATTTCATTGTTGTTTGTCGTTTGTCCCTGAAAACGCAGGGGATACCAAAATACATGATATGAATTTCAATTGTGTTGTAGTAAGATGCTCGGTTCAAGACTTGTGAAAGCAATAGATTTTAGACCTAAAACTAAAATATGACAAACTCAAAGTAAAAGTGATGTGAATATTATGGAGAAACTTGGCTAGGATTCCACCATTCATCAATACCTATGTGATTCACAATTAATTTATATTATGCAATGGAGAAACTTGGCTAGGATTCCACCATTCATCAATACCTATGTGATTCACAATTAATTTATATTATGCAATGGAGAAACTTGGCTAGGATTCCACCATTCATCAATACTTATGTGATTCACAATTAATTTATATTATGCAATTTAAATAATTAATTTTATTCTAAATTATTTCCAAAATCAAATTTTCAAAATATCAAACTTTAGTCGCAAGTATAATGCATTAAGAGTCTTAAACTAAGCATGCATTATCAAGAGAAAACACATTTGATTGATAAAAATCATTTAATTCATTTTTTTTATCAAAGCAATTAATCATATAAAAATATTGCATACATTATTAAATAGAGATTACCACATAATTTTTTATAGAATGGCTTCCTCCTTCACCCCAGAGGATGGGTTTAGCTCTTCATCATGGAAACACACTCAAAATATGGTTTCATTGCTCAAAAAATGTTCACAAATAATGAATGAAAAATAATTACAATCGGGTTTGTAACACTAATATTTGTTATAATCCAACTGTTACAGATAACGCTAACTAGAATGGTGGTACTCACTGTAGCTTATCGACGGTTGAAAAGACGAGGGTACCCAAATATACCTCAATCTAAAACTTTTCCGTCTATAAGTCCTTTCTCCGAAAATGATTGTCTATGGACTGAGTCGAGACAATACAACTAATCGGTTCACACTTCGTGTGATCGTCTATGGATACGAGATTGATACAATACAATAACAAAGTATGATTACTAGATAATAGGTTCAGACTTAACCAAACACAATAGGATTTCTATCAAGTAATTAGGAATTAACGTTTGTGTATCTTACTTCTTCTAATTATAATAAAAAATAATTATAATTGCGGAAATAGAAAAGTAAAAGACACAGCAAGATTTTGTTAACGAGGAAACCGAAAATGCAGAAAAACCCCGGGACATTCTCCAGAATTAAATACTCTCAGGATTAAGCCGCTATACAAAATCTTAACCAACTTCGTATAGTTGAGACCAAGCAACTAAACTATAGTTCACCTAGTTTCTTCTGTCCCTGCGCTTCCACATTGCAATAAGTCACGCACTTGGAACAATTCCTTTGGTTCGTATTCCAAACAGTAAAGGAACAACAAATATGTTCGGTAACAACTCTTTTCAAACAACAAGATATGAGTTTGACAAAAGGCTCTTCCGTTTATCCCAATAAACTCCGTTGTCGGGTTCTTATATCAATCTATTCAACAACTACCAAAGTAATTGTTTAGACTATGCAATCAATACTATAAATCACAAAGAAATGTATTGATTCCGATCTACTCAACTAATCAATCCAATCTATCAAAAGATAAACCTATTATAGTTGGATCCCTGGCCGATCAAGTTTTGTGCACACAAAGATTATGAACTAAAATAAGAAATCTTCTTTGTATTCAAATCTTCTTAGATCTTCAATAAACACCTGCACACAATCAACTTGAATCTCTTGTGATCAATCAAACACAGAACAGAGTCTGTTAACAATGGATATACGTCTTTAGATCTACAAACAGTCTAAAGATCCCCGTCGATACTTTGATCTAGTTTGAGTGAATCTTATATCAGAAGAGAAGATTCTCAAGCATAAAAAAACTAGGTGCAATCAAAGTTCAACAACCATTAGTCAATCAAATCAATCGAAAACTAATAATAAACTGCAATTATCTAGTTTCCCACCAACGGTACTCTTAGAGCTTCTCAATCCCAAAGAAGTCTTTAAAACGAGCGGTCGTAAGAGATTTCGCCTAATTAGGGTACCTCTCCGAATAGACGGCTCCACCAATAACAACACAACAAGGTAGTTTTGCAGGCTCTGAGGATTAGTTTGCTTGAAATGCAAACTTCAATATTTATAGACCAAGGAAGTTTGGACACCAAGGAATTTCGAATATCGAATATTCTCAAAGAAATGCAATAAAGCCAAAATCGGTTTTCATAATTCCTAGAAATGCTTTGTCCAAAAATTGACCGAAATCTCTGTAGAAAATATCCAATTAGTAAATGCACATTACCAATTATTATTTTCTAAAGATATGCATTTAATTGCTGGAAATTAAAAGCATATAAAACTAAAAACCTTAATTAAAAGATTCTCAATTTATTTCGATCCGGGATTCTCCTTTAGTTATTAAGGAATATCTTTGAACAATAATAGATAAGAATTATTGCACATGTTCAAAGTATGTCGACATCTTTACTTTGTAAATCCTCTTTCATATTTACAATCTTGGAACCGATTTTCCACACTTCCAAACGAGTTTAGAACTGGTTCATCTGATTTCCAAGAACTAGGTGATTGATCAAAAACATTCAATTACCATTCATGGGTTTAACGGTTCTACCAAAACAAGTTTCGGTTCTACCTCCAAGTGGCTACTAGGATCGGTCACACTAGTTTCCATAAAATGGCCAACTAAGTACTAGGATCGGTTACCATTTATTTATGGTACTTACTTTTGATCGGTTGCACAAGTTATAAGATCGGTTATACCAATTACTAAAACTTGTTAACCTACTACAAGGATCGATTATACATCTTGTGATTAGTCCCACCAAGTTCTAGGATCGGTTTCCCAATGACTAGGAATGGTCACACCAATTACAAGTATCGATCATACCATCTTAGGTGATTACTTAAGATTGATTTCACTAATAAAAGTCATACCCGATACATAAGTCAGGCATTGTGAATAGTTTTACCAAGATACATAAACAAGTTATGAGCGGTTATACTAAACATACATATTGGTAATCCAAATATTTGCAATGAATAACAATACCAATAAGCCTAGCGATTTCCCTTTCGATTCACAAAACAAGTTTATGAATTGTACTTCCTTTAAACAAATGTAAAACATTGTTTCCCATGACGAAATCTTCACCCATACCCATACATAATCACAATAACATTCATACGATTATGTCGATGTCTTATATACGAAGTTCAAAAGATAGGCGTTATACTTCGTATTGTAATTCCTTAATACTACATCTAACTAGAGTATAATCATTCACAGCTTCGCAGTTATGTTTTCAATGTAGCATGACTTGAAAGATACGTTAGGAATGAAACAGTTCAAGTCAAAATATTACTAACCTCAAGAGAAAGGATGATGACGTCGCTGTAGCTCTTTACTTCTTCATATTCTTCAAATCTTCAAGTAGTACTTGTATATCTCATATCCTAATAACTTTCTAGCTAACCTATACGAAGTTGACTCTAGTAAATAATCAAGAGACTCTTTAAATGAGTTTTGGTTCACTAAAATATGACAACCAAACTTGACATACCAACGCTTGGTGGGTTCAACCGAGAAATACTCTAACAACAGTTTCCTAGCGTCTAATGTTCTTCGTGTTCTTCACAGCATCATCAGAAAACAATTTTCCTATAACTCAATTTTACGCTTTGTTTCATGTAATCAATTGATAGAACTCTTTGGTGTAGTCATCTATCGACTTGGACCCTTTCCTAAGATTTTGTAGTTGTTGATAGATAAGTCTTGTATAATTATGGGGTAGAAATGCAACTCTCATATGTTTCTCAAGCTTTTCCAAGATTCAATTTTAGTTTGACCTCTCTTCAACCTCGTTTTTTTAAGTTGTTGCCACCAAGCACCGGCCCTTCCTTGAAATCTTGTTGTAACCAACCCAACTTTCTTATTTTCGGATACCTCCTTGAAATCCAAGAATTCTTCAACCGTTGCCAACCAATCAACAAAATCTTCCGGAGTTAGACCCCCATGGAATTCCGGAATATCAACCTTTGGGTCCACCTTCCCATCGGTTTGAAGTGATAAGATTGTGATTTCTCGATCTTTCTTCAAACGTTTGTCTTTTCCCTTGTGGATGAACATGGATATCAAAAGAAGCGGTTTCCTCATCCGTCACATCTTCTTCATAATTATGATATATTGAGTTCTAGATTAATCTTGATGGACATTTAATTTACCAATTTTTGAAAAACAATCTTCAAAATTCGCATTCATTCTTTGTTGTATTTCATCAAACACTTCATGTTTACAGGTTTCTAATTCTTCTTTCAATTTAGAAGTTTCACTTAGATTAACTCTTTACTTTTCTTGGAGCCCCAGTGAAATCACAATGAGAACAAACCCAATTTGGCAATACTACACACAAAGATTCAAATCCCCAAGCAAATAATTAAAATCTTCACCACAACTTCCCCCCAAAAAAAGAAACCAAAGCTGATCTTGGTACCAACTACCAACTAATGTAAAGTGATATTTATAATTGAAACCAAAATGTAAAATTGTAACAAAAACACCATAAAACAGAAATAACCAACCTTCAAATGATGTTTTTTCTACCCTTGAAACAAGGAAGATACAAAGATTTGAGGTTCTACCCAATTTTAAGATTGGAAACTAGAAGATAAAAGAGGCATCTCTTACACCAATTACAAATTGGAAATAACAAAGTGATGGAGGCTCTTCTCTTACGAAGGATAAGAGGAGTAAGAAGGATAACACGAATAAAGAGGATAGAAATGGTATTTTACAAATCTAACTAGATGATAATTGAAACACAATACTCAATGTGGAAGGATCCCCTCACACTTTTATTATCACACTATCTTACACGTTAGGCGTCTTTTTTGCGAATAAAAACCAAACTGTAACGTATTTGAACCTAATATTTTGGGGATATGTTATTAGAAAGCTCTACGTTCTTACCAAAAATGAGCATATTTCGAGAAGTATAACATCACCATCTACTACTTTGAAAATGAGCCGTTGAAAATTAACGGATTTCTTGCCGTCGAAATTAAGACAGGTAGATCGTGAGGTTTATATTTCGGAATGCGCTCATTTTTGGTAGGCATGTAGAACTTGGTAAGAGGAACATATCCTCAAAATATTAGCTTCAAATCAGTTACGGTTTGGTTTTTTTTTTTTGCAAAAATAACGTCCAACGTGTGAGATAGTGTGATAATAAAAGTGTGAAGGGATCTTCATACTCAATTCTCCTTCAAATTTAACTAGATGATAATTGGTCAGACTTTAGTTTCTCTTTAAAAGTGACAAAATATTCAATAGTTTCTCTTTAAAAGTGATAAAATTCTCCTTCAAATTTAACTAGATGATAATTGGTCAGACTTTAGTTTCTCTTTAAAAGTGACAAAATATTCAATAGTTTCTCTTTAAAAGTGATAAAATGAAAAGTAAGGAGTAAGGATTGTGTGGGATCAAACCTCAGACCTCCGGTTTGCTCGTATCTCCACTTAACCACTAGACCAAGTTCTTGTTTTTGACCTATATTGAAATTATCTTAATTTTATAACTTTATAATGCACAGATCAATATTTGTCTCACATAATTTAATATTACTTGTAGGCAAATATCCGACTCAGAAATTAACCATGAATCTACAGTTCACTATTAAACAACGATTTGATTCTTAAAAATGAAAAATGAGTCACCATTCGATTCACGATTTCAGGGTTGTCTCTGATATTCAGATGACCTTGTGCAAAAGAGCTTGCAACGCCCTTCGATACAATTTAATTGGGGGATATTGATTACTTCTCCCAACCCATGGTGTGTGTTAAGGGGTGATTTTTGGGTATGAAAATACTAAAATACCCTTTGGTTAATTAAAAAATATTATGAAAAGACCATTACACCCTTTCTACTAAAACATTAAAATCAAAAAACAAAAACATATCCCCATTTCCCCAAATCAGTTCCGACACTCTGGTTAGGTTTCAAAAAATATTTTTTTCTTCCATCTTCTTCTTCATCCGCTCTTCATCATCGATTCAAAAATTTCTTCGTCGATTAACCTACCCGAATCATAAACAATGCCTCCACGAAAGAAACCAAATGCCCAATCGAACTCAAAATCGATTGCTCAACAAAAATAAAAGAAAGAACTTGCTAAGATTGCTCAAGAGCAAGAAGAAGAAGAAGCAACGTTCTTTGACGATCAACTACTCGTAAATATGGCTTTGTGAGAAGGTAAGTCATTTAAAACTACTTTAATTAGTGTTTAAATCGATTTATAGCAATGGGTTTAGGTTAGAATCGCGAACCCTAACTCAAACAGTTGAGTTGAGAGAGTACCAACATCGATATTTGTATGAACACAGTACCGGTTTTGTATTCCGGCATTCAATCTAGGATGAATACAGTGCCGGTTTCCAACCCCAGATTAACCAGAAACTGAATTTTCCCTACCGGCATTCAATCTAGGATGAATACATTGCCGGTTTTTAGTACCGGCAGTGTTTGATAATAATTCGTGTATGCCATTAGTGGACTTAAAACATACAGGATAGTTTATGAATTTGTATGAGATTTGTCACATTGCACCGGCATAGATTTTTGTAATTTCGAGCATTGTAGTGGACTTAAAACACACGGGAGAGTTTTGAATTTGGTACAGGCATAGATTTTTGGGCATTCTTTTGTAATAATTCGAGCATGCCGGTAGTGGACTTAAAACATACAGGAAAATTGTCACAAATACCGTCATAGATTTTAGGTTGCATTTGTATGCCGGTACTTGGTACCGGCACTGTCGATAGTCAATGTGTACTGTCGGAACATTGTACCGGCGTGGTTTATTTTAAGGTAGTCAATGCCGGTACTAAAACTGAAGGTGAGTTGTCTTATATTCATTGCTTTCCGTGTGCTTACGATATAGGTCAAAAGCAAAGGAAGCTAACAAAAGAAAAACTAAAGATGATGTCACTAAGAGAAGAAGGAAGGACGGTCTTGATACTCCTCAGTCTCTGCCTCCTCGAGGGAAAGATGAAGGTCGTAAGATACGTTTGGGGGCTGGTACAAGAGGGATAATTTGGGAGAGTGGTAGTGACCGTAGTCGACTTGCAAACCGTGAGCACGATGATCAAGATGAGCAAGATGAAGAGGAAAGTCAATTAGCAAGCCAAATAGAAGTTGGTGGCCCAAGTCAACAACCAACACAAGGCAATGGCAAGAAGGGCAACGTCAAAGTGAAAGTTAAAGGTTCCCACCTTCCTCATATTAATGACATGATACCTGACCTTGAACGTGGTAGAATTTGGGGAGAAGCTCCGGAACCAAAAACACTATTTGGATACAAGCACTTGTGGGCTCGTACTATCTATCAAACCTATGTAAGCATTTTCTATCTTGTACATATGTATTGTTGTGTATTTATGTAAAATCTCTTAATTGTATTGTCTCTCCTAATTGTAGGATCATAAGAAGGTTGTGCGTGTTTGCCGAAACCAAGCCGCGGATGGTTGGGATTTGTCCGAGGAATGTGAAGAGGTCCAAACAATAGTAAAGGATTCTGGTCTATATGCTTTGGTTGAAAATTATGTGAAGCCTGATTTTGTTACTGTCAATTGCTTCGTCGAAAGGTATCATGGTGAAACCGATACCATGCACTTCCCTTTTGGGGAGATGACCTTCATCCCTGAAGATGCTAAGAACATTCTAGGCTTGAATGTTATCGGCAAATCAATTGCGAAGGAGTTGAGTCTCTCTGGACCTAGAATGGTCGAAGTTGCACGGTCTCGACTAACAAGTTGTTTGGTTGGGACTACAAAACTTCGTGGAGAGCTTTTATGAATCCACGTCCGGTAAGACAAAGACAATCAAGTTGACGCCGTTTAAGAAGAATTTTGAAAACACAAAGAAAAGAAGTTTGGAGGATGGATGGGACCCTAAACAAATTCGTTATCTTCGCCATTGCTTACTGTTATACATCTTGGGCACTAGGGTATTCCCTGACACCAATGGCAACAGGGTTAGTGCGAACTACCTTCAGTACTTGGATCCGTTGGAAGATGTCTATAATTATTCTTGGGGCACCGTGGTAATGGCACATTTGATGATGGAGATGAGAAGGGCCTCTAAGGCTAAAACCAACCAATTTGTCGGGAATTTCACTCTACTGCGGGTAAATTTGTTCTTAAACTTATGTTATTATGTATATTGTTCATATGCACTCTTATCGTGAACTTAGAAACAAAACTTATTGCTTCACATTGGAATAGGTGTGGGCTTATGAACACTTCCCAACCTTGTTCAAGGTCTACCCCTCCTTGAAGATCATAGACCTTACCAAACCCGATACGCCTATAGCTAAGAGATACGAGTTCAACAATACTCCAAAGCCCGGTAACATAGGTCGACTGATCGATATGAGATTGGCTTTGGACGCAATGAGTACCAAAGATGTTGTGTTCGACCCTTACAAGGAGGCTAGAGGAAACCGCCAAGTTTTGAGGTTTGGTAACGTTGCATTTTACCATGGGCCGTTGTTCCACCCAAAAGGATACGTTATGGCTAATCCTACACGTGTGATGCGTCAACTTGGATATAAGCAATTAGCACATTTCCAGACGGCCTCTTTTCAATGTTTTGATCTTGACCTTTCTCGGTGCTTTTCAACTCCAAATCGGTTGCATGTAGAGTATGTTCCAAAACCGGACCCAACAGATTGGAGTGATAGGGAACCACGTCGTTTGGTAGATATTAGTCAGTGGGAGAAGTTGGAGATTGCTGAAAACGGTGATGAAGTTGATGCCGACTACATGGAAGATTACCTTCAATGGTCACATCCTTATGTCGTCCGCCCGGATGACGTCCAAGTTCCTCCCCAGAAAAACCCTCCCGTTCCAACTCCCGCACAGGCACCACCTACGATGACCCAACTTAATAAGACCGTTGGATTGCTAGTAAGTATTGTTAATTGCTTCATCGTTTAATATACACATAATCTTATATGTATACTAATTATGTGTTTGATGTATTAAACTAGCGGCGTCGGCTTGGCAAGTTAAAGAAGATGTTGGGTTGCAAGTACCAGGAAGGAGAGGTGCTATCCCTTGAAGAAATGAAGGAATTCGAGGAAAAGCTTGATAGAATTGAAGAAACCGACCCTAGTGCAAAAGCTTTGTTCTGGGAAACTAAGAACAAACCGGCCCAAAAGAAGCAAAAGACCCAGTGATTAACTCTTTAGTTGTGTTTCTTTTTTGGATGGTGGTTGTCACGTCTTGAACAATTCCGAACTTGTTTTCGTTTGTACCTCGTGGTTAACTCTTTAGTTGTTTGGTTTGCTTTTGGTTTAGATACCGGATTAAGAACATTTGATAGCAGAATCCAGTTGTTTGGTTTATGTTGAACATGTTTTGATTTCTAGTGATTCGTTTATGTTGAACATGTTTATCCTTGCAAGATTTATTTGCGACTTTTACCGGCATAGATAAGTTTAGGTCAACAGTGCCGGTACCTATTCCGACATGCAAGATATTTATAAATCAATGCCGGTCCTAGATACCAGCAATGAAATTGTTTATAAAACCATACCGGAACAAGAAGATTAAAAATTCCATGTTCCTGTATAGATATTCGAAGGTACCGGCACAATAGTATTTTCTAACATCTATGCCGGTTTTATGATATTTTCAAATTTTCATAGTTGTCAGAAAACCGGCACTGTAAGCTTGATTTCTTCCATGCCGGTACTCTGCTAGTTTTGAATATAAATCCATTTCGAATGCTCTTTTATTTTATTCCTAAGTAATCTATTACATTGGATTTGAAACTTTTAATTAAAACATGCTAAAAAACATGGCATGGATTACATTTGGTTAAAGATAATCTATTTCCATCCCTTTTCAACAATTGCGGAACCTTTGAGCCTTTCCCGAATCTCTTCGAAGACATCGTCCGGGATGGGGGTGTCAAGGATCATCTTCATTGGTTCTTCTTCTCTTTCAACATATTCCTTTCCCTTCATATAACACCCATCACACCCATCGATAGGCTTGCATTGGCCCTTGTGGTTTTCTCTTGACTCTGCTAGTTCAACAACTTTGTCAAACCATTGAAACTCATCGCACTTTGGGTGATTCAAACACCTTAGAAACATTCTTCCATTTTCAGCATCATCAGTTTTTGCAATCCAAAACCGGCGTGTCCCATCACAACTTCTACACTTTGAATAAATAAAAGGACAGTCCATGGCTAGATGAGAAGGTGACTTGCAAATTTGACACTTGCAATGATGACTCTGTAAGAGAAGATTATATTAGTCATGCGTCATAGTAGTGAAGATCATATTGTTAGTAAATCTACTTACTTTGCAAATAGAGGTAGATGATGAATCCCCCATCCCTTGTGAAGCTTTAACCGTGCTTGCTTTCTTGAGAGAATGATATTTGTTATTTGGTTGGTGGTTTGTGTAGATTTTTCCAAAGGAATGGGGGTATTATATAGAAATAAATCTCCAACGGTCTTATTTTTCAAAAAACTAGCCGTTTTTTTTTTTAATTTAACAACTGCCGGCATAGTCGTTATTATAGATTGAATGCCGGTTCCCTGTACCGGCGTTTCAAAGTGTTTTGAAACCATGCCGGTATTGGTTGCATATTTGGCCCAATCTCTGTAAAAAATTCCCTTGTACCGGCATTGTCATCTTATGATAAACCGTACCGGAACCATATGCCGGCATCCTATTTCACAGTTACTGCAATGCCGGTTTTGGCGATTTTCAAAAATACTAGTCGTTGACGTTTTTCTCTATATAAAGAGAGCTAATTCTTGGACCCAAAAGCCAAAAACTCGTGTTCTTATATATCTCCTTGAGCCTCTTAACTTTGAAACCCTAAACCCTAGAATAATCATCAATAAATAGCTTAGTATAGTACCTAATCCCACATACAACAAATGGCATCGTTTGACTCGGAGGAAGATTTAGCAATCACCCAAGCATGGTACGCTGAAACTCGTCCTTCAACTATAGATAACATCACGCGGGATTCCATGTGGTTGAAGATTTTTAACAAATTTATTCACGATTACGGTAACCCGAAAGGAAGAACTGCTCAACAAATCGAGCAACGACACGACATCATCCTAAATGCGGTGGTTGAGTATCTAAAAATGAAACACCGGATCGACCACGCTACCCACAATAGATTGTCCCCTCAACAACTCGTAAGTATCTTTATGATTAATTCGACACAATCTACTCTTTTTCAATTTTTATGTAACAAACAAAGTTTGTGTGTTGTTTTTGTAGCATGAAGCCGTGAAAACGCGTTACTTACAAGAAAAGGGAGAACCATTCATGTTTGAAGCCAACGTGAACCATATTGTAACCAAAGTCACGGAGTACCACCAGCTGGGTGAATCGGAAACGGATTCTTCTTAAGAAGATTGATAGTTTAGTGTTATTTGCTTAGGTTTTTAGGGTATCCAGTTAGGTATTTCGTAAGGTTTTGTGGGTACATCTCTATGTAAGCCCTCACGAGACTATAACTCGTCCACTTGGGTCACCAAGTGGTTTAAAGGCTTGATGCACGTGCTAAGTGCATTCGTTGTTCCGTCGACAAGGATTACGTTCGAAATAAATTATAGTTCCGGCTTAGTATGTAAACATATTTCAATTGCCTAATGGTTCCGGCATACATTGTAGTATATTAATCTATGCCGGTATTAAGTGCCGGCATGTAGGTTAAGCTTATACCAATGCCGGATCTTTCAAAATTCAATGCCCAACGGCTATTTTTTTAAACCATAAACCGGCTTTATAGGTTCGGCGTTGATAGTAGGTCACTGACAATTTTGGCACTATAAAGCCGTTGTGCATTCATCTATTTAATGCAATGGATTCACCCATTGCACTTGATACCTCCAATGGCAAATCCATCAGCAACTACCGATTTCATCATTGCCATGGAAAAAGACAAACTTAGGAAAAACAAACTATCCACTCCGATGGGAAATCAATTATCATCCACCACCAACTCAAATCCATCAACAAAAACCGATTTCATCATTGCCATGGAAAAAGAAAAACTCAAGAAGAACAAACTATCCACTCCGTTGGGAAATCAATTATCAACCACCAACTCGGTTTGCCCTTATACTAGAAAAACTAAAAAGGAAGGGAGAAACCACCAAGTCAATTGCCGCAATGGAAGAAGAGATACTTAAGAGGAAAAGAGAAGAAGAAGAGGAAGCAAAGCTTGAACATTATCGCAAAGAAGCTAAAGAGATCCTTAAACGTCAAAAACAATCTAAGATAGAAGCGGATGTCGAGGAAGAAACCGAGTGGATTAAAAATTACTACATAGTATCGGATTTCGGGAAGATCACCGCCCTTTGAATCTTTTTGGGGTCTTGTTAGGACTGGTCCTTACATGAATAACTACTTGGAAGGTAAGAAATGCATAATTGATTACGGTGATCTCTATGTACAAAATCGAACAATTGCACTCATAAAGTTATGTCGCAAATACAACGAGTTTCTTGCAAGATACAGAGGGAATAGGTATCAAGCTCAGGACGCATATACCAAGTGGAGAAAAGAGCCTTTTAGGCATTTCGAAGCTGCTTTGCTTATTGAATCTCGTTCCAAGAAATGATGTTAGTTGCAATTGGCTTGAGATCTTTCGTTTTATGTGTAACGTTGTTTATGTTTATTTCCTTAAGAAATGATGTTAGTTGCAATTAGTTTGGGTTAATGTTTTTAAGTTTATTTCCTTAAGATTATGTGGTTAATGTTGTTTATTTCATCAATTTTCTTTCCCCTACCGGCATTGACAAATACACCAAATACTATACCGTTACTTGTGCCGCCGTTGAATTGTGATCACCAAATACTTATTGTCAGAATACCGGCATTGAATTGTTCCATTTTTCCATGCCGGCATTCTGACGGTTACAAACACAAGTTATGTGGCAGTTACAAACTCATTCATTCCACTTATTTGACGGTTACAAACTATTTTATCCCACTTATTTGACGGTTACAAAATCCTTAATACCAGTTTATGCGTCGGTTACAAACTCCTTCATTCTATTTAAGTGACGGTTATAGAAAGGAAATCATTCAATCTCCATTTTTATTCAATCTCCCTTTTTGTTTCATCTTCTATATCAAAGACAATGGGTCGTCGCAAACCTCGTGAAAAACCCATACCCAATCCTGAAGAATCTGTTGATGATGGTGGTAAATCGAAATCAAAAGCGCAAGAACTGCCTGAAGAGTCTGATGGTGAGGCGAGAATAACAAATTTGCTTAGGTAAGTGATGTATATGTTGAATTGAAGTTTTTTACTTTTAGGGTTTATCCCATAGTAGAAAACACAAAGTGAAACTTGGTTGTTTAGTCTTTCTACTACACTAAAAGTAATTTTTAAAATTCCAATTTGAAGCTCAGTTGCATGTTTGATTCGCGGTAGAATACAATTTGAAAATCATGCCAGATTATATGTCTTGAATCCCGATTTTATTGCATGCGTCTACCGGCATACATATTTAATTGAATACCATGCCGGTTCCCTGTACCGGCTTTGTATATTTCATCAATACTATGCCGTTTTCATTAGCCTATTTTGTTAAAAACTCTGTACTAAAATCCCACAGTACCGCATTTCAAATTTCTATCTAACAATGCCGGTTCCCAATGCCGGCATGTCGATATGTTAACTTACTATGCCGGTTTTTTGTTGCAAAAAATGTTCATTCTCTGTCTAAAATTCAAAGACAACCGGCATGGTATTTTAATTGATTAGAATGCCGGCACATTTTCCGGCACTTATGTTAAGTTCGATTTCTATGCCGGTTGTCATTATATAACTCAGTTTACATATTGGAATATAGGTCTAAAGCAGCAGAAAAGAACAAAGGAAAAGGCAAAGTTGTTTTAGAAGCAAAACGTAAGTCTTCTCGACGTAGCCGTCCTGATCCGGCTACTGCTAAGGTCACAATTCGGGATCAACCTATAAGCTACCCAACCAGCAGTGATGATGATGATGAGTGGGAAACATATCATGTACCCGAACGAGCAGGTGGCTCATCCTCACAAGCAGGTGGCTTAGGACACAGACCGATGTCGGAGTTGAAGCCCCTAAGGATAATGAAAAGGCACCCCCAGCCCACTTTCCTGATAAGTATGACATGATTCCAGACCGCGATGATGGCAAACATTGGGGTGAACCGATAAACCCGCAACTCTTATTTGCCTACAAACACTCTTGGGCTCGTTGGATCTATCAAACTTATGTAAGACGTTTGCATCTTGTTATTATATTATTTATCTGTGATCAAGTGAATTTAATTTACTTTGGTGTGTTTTTATAGGACCACAAGAACGCCTTCCGTGTTAGCCGCCATCAACAATCGGATGTATGGCCTTTGAAGCTTGAGTGTGACGCTGTTAAAGCAATAGTCAAAGCATCGGGTTGTATCCCGCGATAAAAAATTATGTGGCCACCGATACCATCACGGCGAATCGCTTTTTGGAGAGGTTTTTTGGTGAAACTGATACCATGCATTTTCCTTTTGGCGAGATGACCATCATCCCTGAAGATGTCCAAAGGATAATAGGTCTTGAGGTTCTTGGGAAAGCCGTTAAGGTAGGAGATGACTCTAAGGACCTGGAATGGGACAAGATCTATGAGTTGACTAAAAAGTTGTTTGGATGGGACAAGGAAACCACTTTGGAAAATATGTACAAGACAAGGCGTTCCCAGACAAAGACTATCACATTCGTCAAACTCGTTGAATTGTTTGGGAACACGAAGAACAAGGAATTGAATCCCGAACAAGTCCAGCAAACTGTCGTGGCTTATATGTTGTTCATCTTGGGCTCAGCTATATTCCCTGACACCAATGGTAATAGGGTGCATATGAACAACCTACAATACTTGGATCCGTTGGAAAAGGTTCATGAGTATTCATGGGGCACTGCTTTCTTGGCACATTTTTTGGCAGAAATGCGTCGAGCTTCTAAGGCGAACGCCCGTCAATTTAATGGGAATTTCACTGTACTTCAGGTATAGTCAACTACTTATTTTTTGATTGTTGTCATTAAATTTGTTAGTTTCCAATTATTTATTTTCTTATACATTTCATTGGAACGATCTTTCATTGGCGTAGGTGTGGGCTTATGAACACTTCACAAAATTGTTCATACGGTATAAAGGATTGAAGATTTTCACTGAATATCAAGAGAATAGTCCTCTAGGTCAGAAATACTACTTCGACAATACCCCAAGGCCCAATAACAAAAAACGGTTATTAGCAATGAGATTGGCTTTGGACTCGGTGGATGTCCAAGATGTTGTGTTTGATCCATATAGGAATGCCAGAGGAGTTCACTTGCAAAGGCGTGACAATGTTTCATTTTACAACGGACCGTTATTTCATCCAAAAGGATTTGTTATGCACAACCCTCGCCGTGTAATGCGCCAACTTGGGTACAAGCAGAAAGATCTCACGGATACATCTTATCAGAAATTCTCTCATGACTTTCCTCAATGCCAATCAAATGAGAACCATACTCTCGTAGTTTACGACCCAAAACCTATTCTTGCACATTGGAGTGAAAGGGAAGAAAAAGGACTTGTGTTGGATAGGGCTGATTGGGAATTGGATGAGAACGGTTATGAGAGTGAACCAGCCTTCCTAAGAGGCCATCGGAAGTTCACGCATCCTTATGTTGTACGCCCGGATATCGTAGTTGTTCCTCCACCACCAGCACATCCCTCCACAACTCCGGAAACTGTACCCGCACTTGTACATCTCGTTACGTTGTTGGTACGTACGTCTTGTTCATTTCCATTCTTTTAATCTATGTCTATGAACTTATACAATTGTACATACTAAGTACATGTTTAAAATTTCCTTAACAGCGTCAGCGGATTGGAAATTTGTCAAAGTTCTTTAAGAAAAAGAACAAGAAAGGAGAGGTGCTGACCCAGAAAGAAATGGAGAACGTCGAGCAAAAGATGGACAAAATTGAAGATCCGAAGGCAAAAGACTTGTGGGGCGAAAGGAAGAAGAGGGTACACAAGAAGCCAAGAACCGAGTGATCGTGTGTTTATTCTATAGTATTAGTTTGGTTTGAACAATCTAGTGTTGGTTTATGTTTGTTTGTGAGTCTTAAACAATGTGTTTGTTTGTGTGTCTTGCTAAACTCTTTGCTTGACTTGGTTTATGTTTGATTTGTTTTCGGATTGGAACCACATAACTTTGGAGTTTGTTCTTGTATACAATCTAGTATTTTTATTATATTTATTATTTTGATAAACTTGTGTCAAATTACCTCTTTTACAGAGTTTGAATGTGCCCAGATCACTTAAATTTCTAAGTTTTTTTCTTCATTACCAAGATGCTCGAGAACAACAATAACAACAATGCCGGTTCTCTAAATGACAAAGTTTCCGCATTTAACTGTGTTTGGATACTATGCCGGTTTTCTGTAATCTCCATGACAAATATGATTTTGACAGAAAACCGGCACAATAATGATGTTAATTTCAATGCCGGAAAGGTCACTGATTTATCTGGAAGTTTTTTCTGCATTTCCGGCATGGGTTTAAACGAAAGTCTACATCGGTACACAAGTTCCGGAGTTGTAAATATAAAACACAACTATGCCGGCATGGGCATCAAAATATGATTTAATGTTTACAATTCATACTAACAAAAAAAAACAAAACGTTGCGTACTACTGAACCACATAAATCCAAATTACTCATCGTCGCCTCCACACGTAATGGGTTGCATCTTCTCCTCTTGGAGCGGTTTTTTTGATAAGGCCAACGCATCCCAAAATTGGTGATTCTCCTCATACGATGCCATCCATCCCTTCCAGATATTGGGATCTAGACCCTTGTTTTTAATCATCCCACAGATAGGTGGCAATGGACAATTTTCTTTGAGTTTTAGAATAACGAAATGATTACCGTTCACGAACGCCAAAACAACTCTTCTCTTCTTAAGGGATCCTTCGCATTTTTGCCACTTTGGGGTAAATGTTACTTCTACGGTGGGGGTAAAATAATGAACAACACATCTAAATGTATCCGCCACTAGATGCCCACAAAGCGGCATTCTCATCCAATATTCAGAAGGAAGAAAGTTCATATGTTGCTCGGGCCCCAATACTTGAGCATGCATATCATCAAACCCCTCGCCTACACCAACCAATTGCTCATAAAAGCTCCTCTTGTTCACAAGTTGTTCGGCCATCCTCATTCTAGCATATTGGCATGGTGTCATACCTCTACTAACCGCCGTGTCAAAGATTCCTAATTGTTCGGCCACAAAGATGATAGCCACAATTTCCATCTCCGTCGACATCATCCGTATATAAAATATACTCGTGAATAACCTCGGGAAGTTGGTCTATGTAAGATTGTATCTTGGTATGATAACTTCTAATTGTCCTACCTGTTCTGGGATCCTTATACATCTTCATATTACCCTTTTGTAACAATAATATATCCAAACCATCATCTGCAATCTCTACACTTGCAATGTCTTCGATATGTGATGGGAGTCCGTACTTCCTTGGCCTACCCCTTCCCCTTCGAACTAAAACTACGTCAACTTTGCTATCACTTTGGTTTGTCACCACCTTTGCCTCGTCACCTTGTTGTTCTTTGTCACTTGATGATGATACCTTTGGCGGCCTACCCTTTTCCTTGGAACCTCCGCTAGATCGACTATGGGTATGGCTTAGGAATGCTCACCTTGTTGTTCTTTGTCACTTGATGATGATACCTTTGGCGGCCTACCCTTTTCCTTGGAACCTCCGCTAGATCGACTATGGGTATGGCTTCGGAATGCTCACCTTGTTGTTCTTTGTCACTTGATGATGATACCTTTGGCGGCCTACCCCTTTTCCTTGGAACCTCCGCTAGATCGACTATGGGTATGGCTTCGGAATGCTCACCTTGTTGTTCTTTGACACTTGATGTTGATACCTTTGGCGGCCTACCCCCTTCTTTGGAACCTCCGATGAGTTGGCTTTTGGTGTGGATACGGATTCCTTCGTTTGTTGTTGACTTAGCGGTTCCTTCCTTGGCCTACCTCTTTTGTTTGGAACCTGCGCTTCCACGAACCTTTGTTCCGAAATCTCACATGCGGTTAGATCTCGTTTCTTACTTGCCGCGAGTTCTTCTTCACGTTGAGTCATTTCTTTCAATTCTACCCTTTGTTTTTTCCTTTTTGTTTTAGTTTGTGGTCTACCTATTGGATCTCCCTTTCTTGGCTCTTCGCTTTGTGCGATCCATGGACGAGTAATTAGCCTTAGTTGGCTCAACAAGACTTGTCGGCTTACCGAGGTGCCACGTGAGTAAGCTTAGAAGAATTCCTTTGCTTCGTTCGTATCCCATGGAGATTGCCCGGGATCTCCCGAAGGGGGAGGGTCGAAAGATAGTTGCTTCCAAAACGGATCAATAACCTCAATAGGTATCACTTCTTCATACTTCACAAGCATATGACGACACGGAAGCCCCAATGAAGACATGTCGGGACAAATACACACATCACCCGGTTTTCCGTAATTTTTCTCATATTCCATTTGTCTCATCATATGTTTTATTGCCCAATGAGATACGTTGAATTCTATTCCTTGGAGCAACTTACCATAACAAAGAAATTGAGTCATCCTTTCCATCGAGCTTTTCTCAAAAGCATCCTTGATCCTATTGATATCTTGCTTAAAGTATTGCTCCATTGCCTCGGTGACCATAACCACATTGCCTTGACCGGAGTGGATGAGATCTTTAAATCTCCCATGAGCGGCCTCAGCTGCACTAGTTGCTTCACTCTTGAAGTGTCTATACCGGTTTGTCCATGCACGCACAAATTTTTCCTTGAACTTATCCAACCATTGAGTCCGACAATACCAGACGGCAGTCGGATAAACTTCGTTCCAATCGGCAATAAACTTCTCCAATCTCTTTTCGTACATAAACCTCGGTAAGAGACCAATAAACTTTCTCCCAATCTCTTAGAAATTCCAACCACTTTTTATGATTTTTCGCATGTTCTTTGTCCACTCGCTCCTTTATCTTGCCTCTCTCATCTTCTTCTTCTTCGGGGGATAGTTTGTTCTTTCGAACATCTTCCTCTAGTTGTACCATCATTCTTTTCTTAATATCCGCCTTTGCGGGTTCAAACAAGGCATGGCAAGTTTTTATCACATTATTACGTATATGATATGTACATAGGAAATTTTGTGCATCCGGGAAGACGTCGGATATTGCTTTCATTAATGCGTCATCGTTATCGGTTACGATGACCCTCGGAAGTTGATTTTCCCGGAAGAACAATTTCAATTGTCGTAATGCCCAATGATAATTATAGTCCCTCTCGTTTTCCATTAAGCACCAAGCCAATGTGAATGTTACCTTGTCCGAGGTTTGCCCCACGATGTTGAACAACGGCATATTGTATTTGTTTGTCTTGTAGGTGCAATCCATCAAAAGAACACCACAACATGTATTTGCCAATTGTGAGAGCAAAGGATGCGAAATGAATATTTGAAGGGGCTTCTCGTCCGGCCCTCTTTTAATGATACGCGTGTAGTTGTGATCCCAAACTATCTTCTCAAATTCTTGCATAACGCTCCTCCCTTCCCATTCCACCCTTCTAATAGTTGCTTTTGCGGCATAAATTGTACGTAGAGAAGACACGTTAGTCTCATCCTTTTTCTTGAAGCCTCTGAGAATTTGTCTCGGTTTGATAAGTGCTTTGGTCAATCTCTTTACATCCTCGAACTCGTCAGGTTTAGCTTCGCAACTAAGGAGTGACCAACAAAATCTTTCGGATCCCGGTGGTTATGACAGCCACACAAAACCTCACAATCCCAATTGTTCATGTCATTTAAACGGAATACAAGCTTAAACGGGCAATTATTCTTCCTCGTACGAGTCTTGTATACCCTATTAGTCTTCTTTGGATATACATAATCCTTTCTCTTGTGGCTATTCTTCTCCTTGTATTTCCCACTTCTCTCGCAAGCCATCTCAAAACGCCTCTTCGAACCTTCGGTATTCCTCACCAACACACACATGTTCTTAAGAGCCGTCTCTTTAGCCCAAGCGATTGCTTCCTTTCGATCTGTTATTCCCTACATAAGAATAATTTCGCATTCATTAGAAGGTTCATTACTAGCAATCCATTAGTAAAGTTCAAGATACTAGGTGAAAAGTATTCTTTGGTCACATACCGGAGGGATTTTATAGTATTCCGACGTATCCCGATAAAGCGGCTTTGCATTTGTTGGATCAATATATGTCACCACCTAAAGATCGAATGAAAATTAGTTCCAAACACAATTACAACACTATGCCGAAACCCGTACCGGCATGATCGACCATTGTTCCGGCATAGTCTAAGTTAACCAAAACGGAAGACCAAATTTGAAACCTATTCCGGCATAAATTTTTCATTAGAAAACAACGTCGGAAGCACGAGTGCCGGCATCCTCGTAATCTATTGTCCCAAGCCGGTACACAATTCCGACATTGAAAATATTTGATATTGAATGCCGGAATTTAGCTTTGGAAAACATTTATTCCTGCATGTTTTTTTGTAGGTGCCGGCATTAAAAAGTTGTAACTGAACAACGCCGGTTTTGGTGCCGGCATTATCGATATTGATGGTACCACGTCGGTACCCAGTTCCGGCGTTGATATTTATTAAGTTTCAATGCCGGTTTTAGGTTTGGGATGGTACTGTTTCATGTATGTTTTTCATGCAGTACCGGCATGGTAACCTATCAATGCAACCATGTCGTTTTCATATTCCGTAGTATATTCCTTGGTAGGTAAAAAGGTTAACTCGAGTAATAGTTGTTTAGAAGGCATAGTTCAATATTCAAAATGGGGGAATTCTATGGTCGTAGGATCAATATTCAAAATGGGGATGGTCGTAGGTTGCATACCATGCATAAGAACGTAGTATGGAAATACCATGCCGGCACCGAGGTTTTTCATTGAAAAAATGGCGGGTTTAAAGAAAAAATTGATTTTTCGACATCTTAGCAGCTTTACCTGTGTGTTGGGGATGCTAGTATGTTGTGCAAGTTTACTTTCTTGTGTTGGTTCTTTAAGAAACTCTCTATAATCGTCAAAATCATCATTCAAGGGTGTTGGCTCAACAAAGAGTTGCAATTGTGAGTTGTTGTCGTTAGCTGAAGATTCAAGATATGCTCCTTGTTGTAGTTGAGCTAAAGATTCAGAAAGACAATTCTCTCTTCACAATCATCCTCCATTTTCCCCAAAAAAAGTTCCCTCTCAAAATATTTTTCTCTCCTTCTACTCTCACCTCACTAACCCAAAATCAAATAAAACACACACTAATCATTTATAAAAATCTTATGATTTTACTAATTATTATTAATCACTAATCCCGATTAGTGAGGGGTAGATTAGGTATTACGTAAAATACTTAGATAAGGGGTGACCCCGAATTGATATCTGGATCCAGTTTTTGTCCTTTTTTTATATCCCCCAATTCCTTTTTATATCCCCCAATTTCGCGTTCATAAGAATCTCAGTATCCATCACCAAACATTTACACAACTAAATTTTCAGTATCATTTTTCTATTCCAACGTCAATATACTAAGTAGCAAAATTGAAACGGGACAGATTATATGGATGTATCTTGTAAGATAGTTAGACTTTATTATTGTATATAACTATATGTCATGCCACTGACTCACCAAATACAGACATACAATAGGAATTGCTAAGTAACTTTCTAGTTAAAGCAAGAAAAAACATGTAACAATTATTGAGCATCAAAGTAAAATGATTCGGTGAAAAATGTATGTTCAAATATTAATTGTTTTGCCATCTCCTACTTCCCAACAGCTGAACTTGTGTATGATTGACACTCCATGTTCAATGCATTTCCAAATCCATGTTTTATTATAATGCTTCTTAGTATAAAAAATCGTTTTCTTTATGAAGTATTTGTCTTTTAGAATGCTGGCGCACAATGTCTTTGGTTGTGAATCTAATCTCCATGCTAGTTTGGCTATCATAGCCAGATTCATTTTATTTGCATCTTTGAAACCTAGCCCTCCCAAACTAAAGGCTTGCACAAGAACTCAAAACCTTTTAGGTAATAACCTTTATGTTTTTCTTTTCCCCACCAAAAGTCTCTTTGATTGTGTTTATCCTTTTAGTAATCTTTTTGGGAAGTATAAAACTACCCACTTGACAAACTGGCAGATTATTTAAAACTGATTTGTTTATCACAAGCCTACTCACTTGCTTCAAAGTGGTACCGTTAAACTCAGTACCCTGAATTCCATTTTTTGAACTATGTTATCGAAAGTCTTTATCTTAGATTTATGAATAAAGAGTGTTCGCCAAGATAAGAGTTTGTAATATTTATTTTCTTTATTTTTAAGAGTTTGATCATCATTCGTTGATGTCTTGAGTGTATTTTCTTACTAAAAAACACCCCGTATTTTTTTTTAAATTTATTAACTTCCTGAAGCCAAACTAAATTGATTTATGATATTAGCAGAGTTATTACAACTTATCAAACTCGCTTTTTGTGAAAAGCATACAATCGTCACGAAAAAGAGATGACTGACAGATTGAGTATGTCTAGCTATTTTTATTCCAGTTATTTTCTTTTCTTTTTCTTTTGCTAAGAGTGATCTAGAGAAAGCCTCCATGCATATTAGAAACAGATAAGGGGATAAAGGGTCCCCTTGTCTCGGCCTACGTGAAGGAGAAACGAATTCTCCAGGAATACGGCTGAGCAATACTATTATAGAAGCAGTGGACAAACATTGGGAGATTATGGAGCACCAATCGTGACTAAATCCAAAAGCTAGCATAACTTGGTTTAGAAACTCCCAGTTAACTCGTGAATGCTTTGACATGTCAATTTTAACCTCTAGCCCCCATTCTTAGTCTTCATCTTTTTTAAAGAGTGGATGACTTCATGTGCTACAACTATGTTGTAAGCAACTGTCTAGATAAGATGAAGGCGATCGAAAAGGTGATATCATTTTTTTTTAGATGCTTTTTAAGTCGATTTGCCATCAGTTTAGAGAAAATTTTATATGGGGTGTTACTTAATCCTATTAGGCTGAAATCATTTGGACTCTTAGGATGTTTTATTTTTGGTATAAAAAAAAGGAAAGTTTCATTTAGTTTTAGGTTGATTGGCTTAGTTTTGAAAATTTCTGGAATCAAAGTTACAATTTGAGATCCCATTAGCTCCTAGAAAAACTAACTGGGAACCCATCTGGTCCTGGTGATTTATTAGCTTTCATGGTTTTCACAACGTTCCATATTTCAGACTCACTAGGTGTAATACTCATCGATTTCCATTTTCCTTGTACATATAAACTAGAACCATAGGGTACCGGTCACTTTAGTTATTGATAGCTATCCCGTATCAATTAATGGTATTTTGATTAGTTCATCCTAGATTTCTGACTTAGTATTAATAAATAAGGTTGTGATTAAGTCTTATCTAATCGTATACATAAGAGAGTAGCAATCAGAATTAGGAAGGGATCAAAAATAGGGCGAACTTGATATTCAGTTAAAACTTAGGCTAAAGTAGAAGAGGTCTGGCATCTTTCCTATTTCTTTGAATGGAAATTTCAATTATTTGTATATTGATCATTGGTTATTGATTATTGCATCTTCCTTGTGTACTATTCATTAGGACTTGATAAGTGAAGGAAGCTCTACCTAGGGCATTTTTCGATTGGCATTCGGAAGAATTAAGGTAAGTTTATTCGGTTTTCTTAGTCTTGGATGAATCTAGAAGTGGTTATAGAATAACTCGTTAACTGTGTTGCTTATGCCTGAGTCTGTTCATAACTTTGGATTTGTTTGTGTTTTTCTTTAGCAAACTATTTTCTTTGTTGATCGTTATTGGGTTCTATTGGGAATGGGTACATATATGGTCCTTCGATTCACGAAATGGTGCGCACGGTAGAAAAGAAAATATACATTTAACCTAGTTGTCTGATCATCTGGACCCTTTCCTCATAAATTGATAGTGCTAAATGGATAATTTCTTCATGATAGCCTGTATCTCTATTATTTAGATATTTGATTCGTTCTTCCACTAATGGTAGTTAATCCAGATACTAAACAAATGACTCGAAAGTAATTATTAAGCTGCATACAAATTTGTATAGGTGAACTAAAGACTTAGGGTGTGGTTGTGCTAGTGTATTTTGGTACGTGGATTGATTTACTATCAAATGGAAATGTCAGCTCTTAGACATCATCCATGTTAAGTAATTAATTTACTATATATATATATATAGTATACTGGGTCTAAGTGGAGTTTGTAGTGGATGATTTTAAAGGAGTTTGAATATGTCCCAGGATGAGCTTAACCAAAACAGTGCGATTGGCTAGGGAGGGAATGTATTATAATCATTTCTTTTTGCCTAATCGAATATGAACAAAACTCACTGGTATGGGCTATAGGTTCGGATGGTTAAGATTTTTCCTTGGAAACGTTCCCTACAGATTAATGTTAACTGTGAGAAAGTCCTTATTGTGTTGACTGACATGGGTTGTTTTTACTCTTATTACCTTGATGTATGGGATTGTGTTGTATTTACGATTTCCGCTGTTAAGATTATAAAACATCTTCTGAAACAGGGGTTAGCGTTTCGTATGCGCAGAGACTTTATGTAGGTCTCTAAACCGGTGTTTTGTATCTCAATCCGGGAAAGTATAATTGAGATAGGGAGTGCGTTCCTAGGTACGATGGTATACATATATGTATACTTTTCGAAATATTTGTTGCGGATATGTTCTAAACACAATGTAGTGTTATTACGGATATGTCCCGGTATAACACTACGGTCTAGGTTTGAGATAGAAGGAGATTTGGTGTGTCTTCTTGGAGACTGTATGATTTAGGAAATACCTTAAATTCTTAGTACAGTGGTTTTCCTACTTTTTAACTAGTAGCTTCTAATTGTATTTTATTTTTTCACCTTAGGACATGCCTTGCTTGCGATTTATTTCTATAACTCTTTTATATTTTCTGCGACGCGGCGATCGAGTAAACTTGCTTGGAGTTTAACTCATGTTGATTATTCTTTTTAGGTGTTGTTAGGAATCGTGAAGGAGTTTGATTGATTCCAGTTCCGGTGGATTTTCAGAAGATATCTAACTGAGGGTGGACATCTACACTTCGTCTTTTATTTAATTTTCCGTCATGTAGTTGTGAGGCAGTGGGGACACTTGCTTTTGGGTAGACTTCTTTAGTATTTTGTTTTATTAGTTCGTATTTTGAAGGTGGATTATATTATTGTAGTCTAGAACACCATTTTTACTTGACATCGTTTTTTGTCAAGAAATAATTTTCCCTTCGGCATATTCAATTGTAATGGAACTGTGTTCCTAGTTTTCTGTGGGTTATGTACCTTTTTACAGGAAATTAATGACCTATTTTCTATTTAATCATCGGTCGGGGCTATATGGAATGTTGGGTTGTTACAGTTGGTATCAGGAGCTTAGGTTAGAGTAACTTTAGGACTTGGGGGGAGTGAGCCTAGGACGTTTCGTTATGTATATCCATGGTTTGGATATGCTTTATAAATATTAGTATATTTATTGTATTCTTTTCTAAGATTATCATTGACTTATATAGGAATGTCAAGGCGTGGTACTAGGAGATGTACTGGTACTGGAAGAGGTGGTACCGGAAATGGTGGTCCTATTGATGGAGATAAACCACAATTAGGAAATTAGATGGTGAATGTGAATATTGCGTAGCTGACCCAGTTAATATCCCAACCAGTCGCTGCTGCTATGAATCAAAATGATGGACAAGACAACAATCATCAGAACCAAAGACTGCCTGCTTAAACTGAGGAAGATAGGTATAGAAAGGTTCAGTTTTAGTTCAATAAGTTGAACCCGAAAGAGTTTTCTGGAAAGTCTGATGACCCAATGATAGCCCATGAATGGAAGGATGAGATGGTCAAGATTTTTAGGGCCATAGGACCTTTTTGCACAGAAGTATTTAAGCAAATATTAGCTACCTTTCATCTCACTGGAGATGCTCATACTTGGTGGACTTCAGCTTCACGTTGCTTGGATCATACCACCATGACATGGACAGACTTCATTCGTATGTTTGATGACAAGTATTTCCCTCAGAGTGTTCGAAAAGCTAAGGAGAGAGAGTTTCTTTCATTTCAGCAAGATAATTTATCTGTTACGGAGTATGAGATTGAATACTCAAGATTGTCGATATTTGTACCCCACCTAGTAGATACTGAAGAGAAAAATAAACGTCAGTTCATATATGGTTTGAAAGCCGTGTATCAGAGGCATATTGTTGGAAATCCAATGATTGACACTTATGTTAGGGCTGTTGAATGTGCCATAGAGCTTGAGCAAGATTTTTTGTCTCATAAGAGGGATGAGGAGTACTTGAAGAATGAGAGTAAGGTTGACCGTGCATCAAAAGCTTCGTCGATTCAACATGGAAGTGGTAAGAACCAACAAACCCAGAATGTCACTCATCAAGGTGGTCAGCCAGGGAAGAAAAAAAAGGGGCATTGGAATCAAGGGAATCGTGGTCAGAAGGATGGCGGCAACGAAAGAGCAATAGTATCAGCCGAAGGTGCGGCTGTTAGCGCTAAACCAATTAATTTCTACGGGTTTTGTTATAACTGTCGTGAAATGGGGCATAAGGCATCAGAATGTACCAAAGAAAAAGTTTAGACAGCAGATAGACGTGAGCAACCAAACACTGGGGTTGCAAACCGTAACGTGCAGCCTCGTGGCCAGGGTCAACTCTTTGCTGTGCAACCTCCAGAGACGCGGAATGCTACTTTGGGAGGTACTTTTTTATTTTAGGAGAGCTTGTTAGTATTTTATTTTATACCGGAGCTACTCATTCCTTCATTTCTGCTAAGTTAGTTCGCATGGTAAATCTTTCTATGAAAGTGTGTCATTTTCCTTTATGTGTTTCCACTCCTACGAGTAGTATGGTAGAGTTGAGTAACAAGGTTGATGCTTGTCCTATTATGATTGGAGATGTTGAGCATTTGGCGGATCGTTATGTGTTAGAGATGGTTCCTTACGATGTAATATTAGGAATGGACTGGTTATCTTCTAATTTTGTGCAATTGGATTGTGTTGACAAGACAATCACTTTTGCAAAGCCGAGTCTGAAAATGCAGGGGTCTAACAACCTCACAAAATATTTCGATTAGCAATCTGTATAGAATAACTTGAATATACTTTTAAGAGAATCAACTAGATAGTCAGACTCAATCTTAATAAAAAGTATATCAAGGAGTTAATATCTCTATCTCTCGATTTGATCTGTACTCAAACAAATAAAAATCCGTGAGTCTTTATCAAATACAAGAGATATAAACTAAAATGGTACCAAAGACCAATATCCAAGGATCAATCAATTTCCAATCAACAACCAAAGGTTAGATTTCACAATTGATCGATACAACGCACAACATGTGATATTTCAATTATATAACATAATATAATGCGGAATAGAAATAACACAGACACCAGAAGTTTTATTAACGAGGAAACCGCAAATGCAGAAAAACCCCGGGACCTAGTCCAGATTGAACACCATACTGTATTAAGCCGCTACAGACACTAGACTACTACAAACTAACTTCGTTCTGGACTGTAGTTGAACCCTAATCAATCTCACACTTATTCAAGGTACAATTGCGCTTCTTACGTCTCTGATCCCAGCAGGATACTACGCACTTGATTCCCTTATCTGATTTCACCCACAACTAAGAGTTGCTACGAACCAAAGTCGAAGACTTTAATAAACAAATCTGTATCACACTGAAAAGTCTACGATAATAGATAAATCTGTCTCCCACAGATAAACCTAAGAGTTTTTTCCGTCTTTTGATAGAAATCAAGTTGAACAGGAACTAATTGATAACCCGGACTTATATTCCTGAAGAACAGCCTAGAATTATCAATCACCTCACAATAATCTTAATCGTATGGTAGCGAAACAAGATATTACAGAATCACAAATGATAAGACGAAGATGTTTGTGATTTCTTTTTATCTTGCCCTATCGGAGATATAATCTCAAGTCAATTATTCAATTGAACTCGTACGATAGAAAATAGAAAGATCAGATCGAACAACTAAAAGAGAAGTAGTTTCGTCTGGCTTCACAATCCCAATGAAGTCTTTCAGTCGTTAACATACAGGGTCTCGGGAAGAAACCTAAGGTTAAAGGAGAATCGACTCTAGCAAAACCAACTAGTATCACACAGGAGGTGTGGGGATTAGTTTTTCCAGTTGCTAGAGTTCCTCTTATATAGTTTTCAAATCAGGGTTTGCAATCTATGTTAGCTTAGTAACAAAGCATTCAATATTCACCGTTAGATGAAAACCTGATTAGATACAAGCTAATATCTTTCAACCGTTAGATCGAAACTTATCTTGTCATACACAAATGAAATGTATTTCATTTAGGTTTGAGTAACCGTACCTAAACGTGTACACTTAGTTGGTTCACAAATAGTTAACCAATGGTTAGCCATATGAGTACTTCCATATTAACCGTATTCATCTTTCTCATAACTAGTTCAAATGACTCATAAGACCTAGCTGAAGAGTTGTTCAATTGCTTAGGTCTTTATTCATAGACACAATTGAAACAAAATCGGTTTGATCCATTTGAATCAATTCATGAACAATATATCCACGGTTTGGGAAGATTGCATTCCTTATAATTTATTGTTTTAAGTTCATGAACTACCGATTTGAGAAATAACCAGCTTGGGTACGCGTACGGGTATGCGTACCTTAGCTACCAGATTTGAGTTGGCTTTGGTTTCCAAACTCAGCAGAATTTTTTGGTTAGAAAAGTTCCGCCAGTACGCGTACCTAAGGTGACTGGTTTATGAGTTCGTAAACTCCAAACTCAGCAGAAATTTCCGGAAGGAAAAGTCCCGCCAGTATGCGTACCTAACCTATCTCCTTCACCAATACCGTATGCACACACTTGGTTTCTGGTACATGGATTTATACACTAATGTGCGAACACACTATATATTCTTATATCCATAAATGGTAATTTCAACTCTACATTTCAATCATTAAAACATTCTTCTATAATGTTATAATAGTCGTTATTCACAATTATCGTCACCAAAGCCATTTTCAAAATTGAAACGTCATCATGACTTTCGTCACGGGTAAAGATGAAAAATGGTTAAAGCGAAAGCTTACCAACATATATTTCGAGAAAAAGATAGGTGAGTAAACTCGGCTCGAAATAGTAAAAGTGTATGTATGAAAACGATCATACTTATACGACTTTTGTCTCAAGAGTAGGAGATAGAGTAGGCTTTTGAGTGTTAGATAAGTTCAAGTCTCCACATACCATTTAGTCGGATGAAGTTCCACTGGTTCCTCGATTAGTTCTTCGTCTTCGTAAGATGATCGCCATAGAGTCTGGAGCTCAACTACACTTAGCTATCCTAGACCGAGACTTAGCCATAAGTAGACTAGAAATGAAGACATATAGTTTTGATAACTAAATTTGACAAACAAGCTTGAGATAGCAACGCTTGCGAGTTCGACCGAGCAATGCTCTAACAATCTCCCCCTTTGTCAATTTTAGTAACAAAACTATCAATACATATGGATTACAAAATAGATAAAGCTTTGTAGCTTCTCGTCCACATGCTTGATCTCCTTGGTGCTTCAACATTACTCGAAAACTTCGTATTTTCCAAGTACTCCCATGATTCCATAGATGTTCAGTTCAGCATCATAGTTGTTGAAGATCCATATCCATAACAATGAGAAAACAAAAGCTCTCGATCATTGTTATACAGTGTCATAGTATTATTACACAGTATCAAATTTCAATTGTATCACAACTTTGATAACAATACTATGGTGATATGTATCACTCCCCCTTAGTCAATACTTTCATCTCAACATGAAAACCATTCCCCCTTACATAATGATCCGAAAACCATATGTATTTGTAGCGTGAATTACAGATTAATTCTCCCCCTTTTTGTCAATAAAAAGGTACGAAAACGGGATCCTAATGAAATTTTCATGGAGATGCTTCAAGACCAAATAAAAGTACATATCAACTTTGTTTAGATGCAATCATAAATCCGAAGCTAAATGCATTCATCAAGGAGTTTATAAAGATACAAGATAACTCCTCAAATATTCCACAACAGCACTCCCCAAAAAGATATGGAAATTAAGCGCAAGTTCAAAAGAACTCTCCCCCATTTGATGTTATTCCCGAAAGAAAAACAAGAGCGACCTTACTTTTATGAGAAAAGAAGGATTTTTTTGGACACCAATAACCACAAAATGATTTTGTATCCAAAATTCTCAATTTAACTAACCACAAGAGAACCCCATGATTAATTTAATCGGAATACACAACCAAAATAACCACAAACGAATCTATGATTAGTCTATTTGGAAATGCTCACATAAGAAGGATTATGCAGCCGCACAGTATATACATAAAATATGGATCAGAGAAGATCAATACTGCGGAATATACAAGGATTCATTCTATTTTCCATAACTATTTGCAGAATGACATACAATAGACATAATCCTCGTAAACAAAATATTTTAACCTATCTTCCATCAATAAATGACATAATAGGCTTAACTTTTGTTTGTCAAAATTTCATCGATCTCGTGCATATCGACATATGAAAGAGATAAATTTTGACATCGTATGGGACAATAATAGTTCACGGATGCAAACACACATATCCCATAACATATTGAAATATATAAAACCATAAAGATTAATACTGCAACAATCATCTTTCCAAATCTAAAAACATTGCAAAATGAAAACGTTGGACATGGCTATGTGTACTCACAATAATGGCTATTCCAAACCCTAGTTATCCTTATTAAACAAAATAAGAATAAAAATTCTCTTAAGAAGTTTCCTAGACAACAGTCAAAAAAAAATTTAACACCAATATAAAGAGGCACGAGAAACTACTCATCATCTTCATCTTCGGAGACCATGAAGGTGGAACGAACCTTGTCCATGTCTTCTTTAATATCGGGGTACTTGGTAGCAATCACAAGTAATTGTTCTTGAACGCACAACTTACTTTGGTATTCAATTTACAAAAACCTTTGTAAATTTGGCGAAGAAGCTTCGTAGAAGGATCACTCGAGCCATCAGTTGTGTCACGCCTTTGTCTCTTGCAAGCATATTCCTTCATTCGATTGAAGGTACACGGCCGAACAAGCTTGGGGGTTCCAATGGAGTTCCCAATGGGTTCGATGGAGAAGTTGCGATAAATACGCTCAATCAAGCATGGGTAGCCTAACTTCTTGTCAACGGAAGTCATGTCTAACATTTGCAAAATAATGAATCCACAAATGTCAAGACCTTTGGTTTCCATCACAAGGTAATAGACCAATTCCGCAAACTCACGACTCCAACGAGAGTTCTCAACTGTGGAAGGACAAAGGTTAGAAATACCCGATTTTCCAAAAGACTTTAGAGGAAAATCTAATTGATTAGTAGAAAATTTTCCTCCATTCCACACAACACTTTTACCACAAAGATTTTTTGAAATGGTTTCATGTGAAGTTCTTTTATCGCTTGATCTAGGAAGACGAAAATTACCCAAAGGGATTTTGGTAATCTTTGAAATTAATTCTCTATTAACTAGAATTCTTTCTCTATTAACCATGGTCTTGAATTCCACGTCCTTAAGAACAACATCATAAATGTTGGCATAGAAGATTCTAGTAAGAGTATCATAACCTTCACCAAGGCCATCAAAGATGTTTCCAAGCTTGAATTTTTCAAAGCAAGATAAATCCTCCTTATACCCACTAACATCATCCAATTTCTTTTCTTGAATAAACCCAGTAGTAGAAATTTATTCAAAAACCTTGCCACATGATTCATTCACAAATCTAATCCTAATAGAATTTTGTTCAATAGGAAGATTCATTGAAGAGGATGAAGAACCTAGGATATTTGAAAATCCTTTTGGACCCTTAACATTCTTCATGATTCTAGAAGGAAATAAAGGAGTGGAGAAGAGATTACTTACTTGACTAGTTTCTTTGAGGAATCCCTTCACAAATTGTTCTCCAAAAAGACTTTAATGGAGAAAATACACAAACCCTAAGAAGGTTAGCGTACGCGGACTGATGAGGGAGAAAGGAGGGTAAGCGTACCCGTACTTTTTTTATACCCATATATGGGCTTGGACCCATACACGAACCGCGACCCACAAAGAAAAAAATAGGATTTTTGAGGTACGCATTCTGGGAGTAAATACCCGTATTTAGAAGGAAAATGTACCTATACCATGTTTTTGAAAATCTTTTGTCAGAAAAAAAAAAAAAAAAAAAAAAACCCTTAATGAAAAGATTACATAAACATAGTCAAACCGTTACTTGCCCCATACCAAGTTATATACAAATGAGGTGGACCCAATCCTGAATTCAGGTGGTGGAAGATGCGGAGGATTTCTCATGCGATTTTTTTGGTTGACATTTGTGATCAGAATCAGGAGCATGATCATAGTGATAATACTCAGAGTTCTTTAAGATCTTTTTCTTATGACATGGAAATGACTTTTTCTGATAGATGGTTCCTTTACCAACCTCATAGGAAATCTTTTATCAACCCCATATGAGTAGTTAGTTGGAACAACTTGTACATCATGAGACCATGATTTGACGGGTACAAAGTTTTTATCAGAATGATTCAATTTCTCTATGGAATTAAGGTTTTCTAAGAATTTCAAAACATTTTCAAACGCTGTAAACAGATCCTGGTCAATTGATCCATTTTGGTAGTACTCCTCAAAGAGATTAAGTGTAGGATCAGAATATCGCAACACCAATACCCTTGCGAAATCCATAACTGACATATCGCGAAGATGTCGCAGATTGGTGATAAAAATGACGCAATGGGTGACGACAACTTTAATACGAGAGAGATGTGAAGACTTAGCGATATTTAGGAGTGTTGCGAGATTTTACCTTTGTACACTTGCGAGAATTCGCAAGCCAGATCCGAAAATAAAGGACAACTTAGCTGTCATCCATTATGTAATATCCTATATAAAGAGCCGAACAGGCTTAAGGGAAGAGAGAGATCTTTTTAGAGTGGAGAGAAAGTTTTGAAGAGAGAGAAAGTTTAGAGTAGCATTTATATTCTTGATTTCTTTCCCCTCTTGTATAATTTTTAACTCAATTAATAAAAAGATTGATTGTTGATTTTAAAGATGTATTGAATACCATGAATTCTTGTGAGGGATGTATTGTAGGATTTCCTGCAAATACATAATGGCGCTAGAAACAGGGAAAAGAAATCATATTGATATTGTGATTTGAAAGAATTTGGAGTAATAGGAAAGGAATTTCATATAATTTTCAACAACTCACTAAGATTGAAAGATGGCTAGAAGAAGACGTGCATCAAAACAACCAACAACTGTTAGGAGGAGTAGGAGACTTGCTGGAGAAAGGAGAGATGAAATGGGGGAATCTTCGAGAATGAGCACAAGGAACAATGGAGAAAATCAAATTCAACCACTAATTCAACGTACACCAATACCGAACAGAACTGTGGATTATGACAGAGTGAGCGTGCATACTTGGCGATCGGATTCTGTAGATGAAAGGGGAGAAGAGCAGCAATTAGGAAACAATGGACGAGAGGAGAGTGACCAAGAAGTAATTGGAGAAATAATTCATGGAAATAAAGAGATCGCAGCATTAGAGACATTAAGACAAACAATACATGAAGAAAGGCGATTAGAAGCAGAAGAACGTGCAAATTTGACAAGGCAAAATTATGAGTTAAGGATGGAAAACATGAGATTACAAAATAGAAGGTCAAGAAGCACTACAAGGTCAAGCTCAAGGTCAACCAGGCGAGAAATAAGGCGAAATTCACCTGTAGAAAATGCTAATGGAAATACTCGAGGGGAAATACAAAATCCAGACGAAGAATATTGCGAAAGAAGGGAAATGATTGAAGATCGATATGTCCCACATGGTGAAATTCTCCAAGATGGACAAAATGATAGAAATCAGGGGAATGAACAACCCCAAGAGCAAAATAATCAGGATGGTGAAGAAAATCAAGAAGAAGGGAGAAGAATATTACAAGGGAGAGAAATTAAAAGGAATCAGCGAACAATTGAGCAAGAAATAGAAAGACATTATGTTGAACAAGCACATCTAGCTTGCGAAAGAGAGAGGCTGAGAGTAGAAATGGAGGAAAGAGAACTCGTAGAGGCAGTTCGCCAGAACAATCATGATAATCGAGAAAGAAGACGTTTACAAAATCGCAATAATGGTAATATCAATGAAGAATACGACAGAATACAAAGGAGGATTGAAAGGCGACAAGGAGAATTGAGGTGGAATGACGAAAATCGCAGAGAAGAAAATGAGAGGTGTAATCATGTGCGAATTCATGAAACAAGTGAAAGAGAAGATCGCATGGAAAGACGAGAAGAAAATAATGAACCAGAAAATCAAAACAGAAAGGAACACAGAAGACGGGAAACAGCGTTAAAAAGACCAATGAATCCAAATTCTGATGTAAATGAACAAATTTTGAGAGAGTTAGCGGAAATGAGAGGAATGCTAAACAACAGAAAAGAAGGAGGGAGGAGACAATTGGATGAGGTCATAGAAGAAGCTGCGAAGACTCCATTTACACGAGAAGTACAATTAGGAGGAATACCACCAAAGTGCAATCTACCAGCACTAACCAGCATTTTCGACGGAACAACTTGTGCCGTTCAACACATCAAAGCTTATGTGAGATGTATGTTACAATGGGAAAATCATGATGCTGTGTTGTGCAAATATTTTGTATCAAGTTTGACAGGAGAGGCTTTAAAGTGGTTTGAAGGTGTACCCAAGAATACCATAACATCCTTCAACCATTTACAGAGTACATTCTTAGGAGCGTATATAAGCAACAATTCATCGCGACCTGGCATTGAAGATGTATTTGGGTTAAAACAAAGGATTGGAGAAAGTTTGAAGCATCTAACCACGAGGTGGAAGACAATGTGAAGTGATATGGATGGTCGTGTGGACGAGAGATATCTCATTTCATCATTCATTAACGCTATGTTCGCATCCAACCTGCTATATGTTCAAATTTTCAGAATCAAGAATACAATCACAATGACTGAGCTGCGAGAATTCCAGGAAGAATATATTGCTCTAAAGGAAAAACAAAATGAGATGGAATCATACCCAGTTGCGAACACAAGTTCAAAAGCAGCGAATGCGAGCTTGTTACCTAAGTTGATAAATACATTGGCGAGCATCTCGCAAGGGAAACAAGAGAGGATAATGGGTGATAGTCAGCAGAAACTAGTAGCTATGGGGAGTCATGATCAAGAAGAATTCGAGAGAGAAATAAATTTCTATAACCATGGTGGGAATAACAAAATCCAAAGACTTGATCAGCTACATGAAACTTATGGAGGCTAGAGGCAAAATTACAACAGAGGACAGCGAAATCACATGATAGTGTGGGAAGAAATCAAAATGCCACCTTTGAATGCTAGTGTGGAGAAGATATGGGAAGCTATAATTCTGATGGAAAACATACCCGCACCATGGAACATGGGAAGTGAACCGCCTCCAAGCTTCAGAAGTAATGAATTTTGCTCTTATCATCGTTTCCATGGACATACAACGAACGACTGCAGAAATATAAAGAGAATCATTCTCAGGATGATAGATCAGGGAAAATTAGGTCGCTCTCTAGTAGGGCAAACTTAACCTCAAGCATTACCACCTCCACCAGATATTCGCAGGACAAATACAACAAAGGAAAGAGAAATATTTGTGATAGAAGTTGGAACAAAGGAAAAGAATCTGTTTTGTAACTCTATTGTACATTCATACAAAACGATTGAAGACTTTCACGACAACGTTCTCAGCGGGGTTTTCGCAAGAGACGCAGAAGATAAAGAAATAATGAACATTGCGAAGACATCGCCACTGAAAGAATGGCAAAAACATATTATTTCTTTTACCGCAGAAGAATTACCTGAGGATGGAGAAATACACGACAACCCGCTAGTGGTAAGATTGGAGATTAACCCAAAGCCTAGCGATGATGAAGATGATGAAGCTGAGAATTCATGGGCAATCAATAGAATTTTAATTGATACTGGAAGTTCCGTGAATATACTTTTTTATCATACTTATAAAACTATGGGAGGGAAAGATGAAGATCTAATACCTTCAACTTACAAAATCTATGGTTTCAACGGTACTGCCAATAAACCTAAAGGAGAAGCTCATATGCGAATTCCGCTGAAAGGATTGTCAACTGAAATCTTGTTCTGTATAGTCGATGTAGAATCGCCTTATAATGCATTGATTGGGCGACCGTGGTTACATGAGATTTTAGGTGTAGCATCGACTTTCCACCAATGTATCAAGTTTCCTCATCCCAGTGGTGTTGGTGTCATAAAAGGAGATTGGATTGAAGAAAAGAAATACTATGAAGTTGATATGGAATCTTGCGAAGAAAGAGCTGCGAAAAACAAGAATTGGAAACAACATATCAAAGAAGAACAAAAAAGGGAAAGATTGATGGTAGATGCAATAGAAAAGAGAGAAGAAAATACGTGCGAAACTGATGCTTGTTGGAAGTAAGAAATGACGATGATTTCGCAAAGGGGAAAGAAGTAGCAGAAAACTTGAATAATGCAGAGGAAGAAAGTAACAGAAGTAAGAGACGTAAGGAGTGAATGATTGATCTTAAGATTGCGAAAAATGTATGAGTGTAAAAAAAAAAAAAAAAAAAAAATTAGTAGCAAAGATGCGATTGCGAAATTACCAAAAGAACTGATATGCTGAAGACGCAAAGACTATGATAATCAAAGAAAGAATACGTGAGAAGTTCGCAAAGATAATGGTAAGAGATAATCAAATATCAATGACAAAGAAAGGGGCGAACCTGCTATGGCGTACACCCTAGTTTGCAAGAGGCAAATGTAAGACCTAAAGTGTGTCATAAAAGGGGGTACCTGCTGACATGGCTCAGGGGAAAGGTTACACCGCCCCTGGAACCTGAGTCATGGAGATTTGGGGTCAATAAAGCCCATCCAGGAGAGGTACCTCGGATTTTCAACTTAAGCTTATGACTTAGGTTGGACGACTGAGGGTCTCTTCTAAGGAGTCAGCATATGATCAAGGCGCCGAGGTACACGGCTGAGCCAAGAGTGCCTGGGGAATTTGAAGTGTCTCGTCCATTCTTGACAAGTCTTGGCATATGCTGCACTCGGCCCGAAGAAAACTCCACTTAGGGTGCAGTCTCGTAACCATAAGCCCTATAGGCAAAAGGGATAAGAGGCTGCGAAAATAACTGGTTGTTGTTAAGACCGGATGGGAGGAGCCAACTTTGTATGGTAGAGGTACGTCTCCTTGAAGGGGCAACCATGGGGAAGATAAGGGCGGCACCCTCCATTAGGGAGCTGATAAGTGTCTTAAGACGCAAATGTCATGAGGCTTTATTTTTGCAAGAAAATTTAGGCTTGTCATATTTGTGCAACAATCCTGAAGAGGCAATAATACAAAAGACAAAGATAAGACGAGATCAATGGGTCAGTACATGAAAATGTAAGGACGTCCTGCGATTTCGTCGCCAGACGGCAATGTCATGGGGCTTTATGTTCGCAAGAATTTTAGGTCTGTCATATTGTCGCAACAAAAATATCCTACAGAGGCAACAATACTAAAGAAATAGTAAGACAAGATCAATGGGTTTTTGCATGCAAGTGCAAAGACGTCCTGCGATTTTGTCGCAATGACAAGAGGTGGCACAGTAAGATCTTTAACTAGGAAGGCAAAATAAGACCACATAAGAAGAAAATTAAAATTAAAATCTTGGAAGAAACCAAGAAATACATTCTTGCGAAAACAGTTGCGAAACTGAGGCAGGTTGCCATTCAAAAATAACCTGCTTAACCTTTCATTTGAATACAAATAACAGAGGCAAGTATGAGAATGTATAGAATAAGAACATGTTATTTGTCTTCATATGATAGATTTACGCACTCATGACATGAGTAATATTGATAATATATTGATTAATTGTATTGCAAAAAAGAATTGCTATCTTTTAACATGTGCAGAAAAGAACAACAAAGGCAGAGCTTGTATTTGAAGATTCGAGAATTTCGCGGCGAAAGATTACAAAAATAGAAGATTAAAAGAACGAATGTACAGATATTACAAAAAGATAAAGAAGAAAATAGAACTATTTCTTGTTTTACTCTTCTCCTTCGTCTTCTTCATCAGATCCTTCTATTTCTTCATTTCCATCAGATTCCTCTTTTTCGCTAACATCGCTGTCAGAGATATCCAGAGAAGGTGCATTCTGGGGGATTTCTTCTAGAATACAAGGATATGTGGAATGAGGGATACCGTTGTCGTCACAGACCATCTCAATAGTTTGATTGCGAAAGAGAATAACATCATTCTTAAAATTCGCAACAGTAATCTGTAGTTGCCTCTTCAACCTAGAATACTTATCATCCCGAGAAGAAAAATTCTTTGCGAGCTGCTCCTTCTCAGACTCAAGTTCTTCAATTCTTTTGCGAAATCTTTGTTCAGCTTCTGCGAACATGTGACAATGAATCAGTAACTTAACAACAATTTCATGAAAGACAAACAGTTAGATAAAAAAGAACAATTAACAACCTTCTCTGTCAGAAATCATATCTCTAACCAATGCAGTATGCTCAGCTTGAAGACTAACGTTAACACCTAAATTATTTCTGGCATCATCTAGAACTTTCGCAGCCCAAGCGAATTCATCGTCATTATTTATGAGAAGAAGGGAGCGAATTTGATTCTCTCTTTCGCTAAGTATAACATTTTTGCGGATAGATTCATCTCGTTCAATTTGAACCTCAAGAAGAGCCTTTTGAAATTTCGTTAATGCTTATGCACCTTGACTAGCAATGCGATCTTTATCATCTATGAGATCACTGATTTTCTTTCTTAAAATGTTTTATCTTTAGAACTAAGATATAGACGCTTGAATTGGTTGGCTAAGCCTAAACTAGATCTATGATCAATTTCTAAGAGGCGAAATTTGGATTGAAGTTCATTTAGAGGAAGAGATTTAATCTTGTCATTTGAAAAACTATTCAAAGAATTATTGAGGTGATCAAGAAGGACATCGTTATCCATAGGGTCAGGGAATGAGTTAAGAAGAATGGCTTCATCAGAAAGGTTATAGACGTCTGCGAAAATGATAAATCAGATGAGGGAAGATAATAAGAGAACAAAACAAAGGAAAAGAGAAGGGTCTCATACCATAAAGTTGTTGGTTGGCACTTTAAAGACTGGATATTTTATTCTTCTGAGTGGAAGAATCAGTTTCTAATTGCTTAGTCTTCTCACGAAGAGTAGCAGCTTCAACTTCCAATTCTTCATTTCTCTTGCGAAGTTGAAGGTTCTTCTTTGCGAGAATGTCGCGCCTCTTCTCAAGATCTGAGGAAACAACGAAGGAATCTCTCCCGGTCTATGAAGGAAAATGAAGAAATTAACAAGATATAATTTAAAATCAAAACTATGAAGAAATAAGGGAATAAAGACATAACAAGCACCAAGCAAGTTTAGAAAGCTGGGAGTCACTGATCTGGAGACCCCATGAAGAGAGTCATTACTTTATAGTAAATGAGCATCGCAGATACTCGCGAGGGCTTTGCACGTACTAGAGAGACGATCATCTCCAATCCCTTGCATGGAGTCAGAGAAGATCTTTGTACGGTTGTGCCATAGAGAAGAGTCAGTTGGAAAATTCTCCTTTGCGAGAGAAGTATCAACATCATCATTATCTTTATCATCAGAGTTTTCGCTAGATTAAGAATTTGAAGGAGAGGGAGAGTGAATCTTTCGTTACTTTGAAGGTGGGGCAGTGGACTTCCCCTTGCGAAGAGGACCTTTACCCTTGCCTTTGGTCTTCGCAGCCTCAGAAATTTCTTCTTATCCAGCAACTTCAACACCAACCTTCGCACACTAATGAAGATAAGAAACAGATGCAACAATATTGTTAAAAATAGCAAAAGAAAGTATTTCTTACTTCATCCGTGATCGAACGGAGTGCCGCTAGGGTACTTTCCTTGGCATTCCTTTTGTAACTTTTCCTTAGTTTGGTAATCTGAAAATTTCGCAAGATTAATAGGTATAAAAAGGAGTGAAGGTTATATAACTGAGCGAAGTTAAAATACCTCTTTTGCTTTCTCGGGCCAATTAAATACCCAAGGTTTCTAGTTGGCGAGATTCGCAGGAAGCACATTGGAACCTGAAATATAAGGTCCTTTCAGAACCAACGGAAAGACGCACCATCCATCGTCTTTAGAATGACGAGGAATGTTTTTCTTGCCAGAATGCCAGTCTATGTTCTGCATTAGCACTTTATTTTGGTAATATTTTCTTTCTTTTTCAAGCGCGCACCCCAGCGAGTTCTATCATTCTTCATATTTATTACTTCGTAATTCTCGAAGAAGCTCTCTACTGTGTATTGTACAGCGAATATTTCTAAATTTGCGAATTCTGGATCCCTGACTTCATTTTGGGTAAAGAGATCCTCTACCAGCACCACGGTTGGCGAACTCTAGCATCAAATGAATACAATCCCCACTCAGTTGGTAGACGGCTCGCGAGAATTTTGCATGAGCAAGAATTTCATAAAATAAAGGAAGATCAGGATCATAGAGGGGAATGGGAAGGCCAGCGAGAATATGACCAAGCGAAACGATGATTTCCTTGTCATCACAATGATGATCAGTAAACAGTTTGGCGGAAATAATGAATTTAGATTCTTGATTGGGAATGGTGGTTAATGTGAAACCCTTTTCTTCGAAATCTTTTTGAACTTTCTCCAGACAAGTTTCATATTTACGACCAACTGGAGCCATTTTCAGTATGGGAATGTATAAAGAAATGAAGATCAAAAGAAGTAGAAAGAAGAAGATTTACAGCAGCAGAAGCGGAAGTTACGGAGAAGCGATGAAGAAAAGTTGCATAAAATTTAAGAAAGAAAGTAAAAGAAAAAAGGAAGAAGAGAAGGGTGAGAAGAATATATATAAAGAGAGGAGTTCTCGAGAAGATAAACACATTTAATGCGAAGATTAGACGTGAGCGGTTGAGAAATAACGGTTGAAAAAGACGTGTCAAGAACTGGATGGAAGAAGAGATACGTGTAATAAATTCTGCGTAAAAATACGGAATCATGTCAGTACAGAATTAGATGGAAAAATGAACAGCTGCGGCATTTTAAAAGTATGAGTTCTCATGACATTCTCTTCTTCGCAGAGAAGACATGAGAATGGGAAAGATGTAGGATCAGAATATCGCAACACCAATACCCTTGTGAAATCCATAAATGACATATCGCGAAGATGTCGCAGATTGGTGATAAAAATGACGCAATGGGTGACGACAGCCTGAACACGAGAGAGATGTGAAGACTTGGCAAGATTTAGGAGTGTTGCGAGATTTTACATTTGTACACTTGCGAGAATTCGCAAGCCAGATCCGAAAATAAAGGACAGCTTAGCTGTCATCCATTATGTAATATCGTATATAAAGAGCCGAACAGGCTTAAGGGAAGAGAGAGAGATTTTTAGAGTGGAGAGAAAGTTTTGAAGAGAGAGAAAGTTTAGAGTAGCATTTATATTCTTGATTTCTTTCCCCTCTTGTATAATTTTTAACTCAATCATAAAAAGATTGATTGTTGATTTTAAAGATGTATTGAATACCATGAATTCTTGTGAGGGATGTATTGTAGGATTTCCTGCAACTACATTAAGAGTGATTCTTGTGGGGGTCCATACCTTTGCGCGTTGATCATGTTTCCTCTGAAAATTCTTCTTAGAGGTTTTTTTATTTTTTCCTTTAGACTGTTTCTCATCATCTAGACTCGGTGGTATACTAGATGGTACAAGATTATTAAGTGACACCGTAGGTCTACAGAGTAATAATCTTTGAACAGTCTTTAAGGAGTTCTGGTGTGCGTTACAGATGCCACGAGCAAGTCTTTCAAAGAAATTTCCCATAGGGATAGACTTTTGAGGACCGAACAAACACGAACTTATAAGGTTTAATGTGTTTGCCTGCTCTGATACCAATTGAAAATGCGGGGGTTTAACAACCTCACCCAATATTTCGATTAGTAATCTGTATGGACTAACTCGAAAATACTTTTAAGAGAATAAACTAGACAGTCAGACTCAATCTTAATAAAAAGTATATCAAGGAGTTAATATCTTTATCTCTAGATTTGATCTATACTCAAACAAATACAAATCTGTGAGTCTTTATCAAATACAAGAGATATAAACTTGGATGGTACCAAAGACCAAGGATCAATCAATTTCCAATCAACAACCAAAGGTTGGATTTCAAAATTGATCGATACAACACACAACCTGTGATATTTCAATTATATAACAAAATATAATGCGGAATATAAATAACATAGACACCAGAAGTTTTGTTAACGAGGAAACCGTAAATGCAGAAAAACCCTGGGACCTAGTCCAGATTGAACACCACACTGTATTAAGCCGCACGGACACTAGCCTACTACAAACTAACTTCGGTCGGACCGTAGTTGAACCCTAATCAATCTCACACTGATTCAAGGTATAGTTGCGCTCCTTACGTCTATGATCCCAGCAGGATACTACGCACTTGATTTCCTTAGCTGATCTCACCCACAACTAAGAGTTGCTACGACCCAAAGTCGGAGACTTTAATAAAAAAATCTGTATCACACAGAAAAGTCTACGATAATAGATGAATCTGTCTCCCACAGATAAACCTAAGAGTTTGTTCCGTCTTTTATTAGAAATCAAGGTGAACGGGAACTAATTGATAACTTGAGACTTATATTCCCGAAGAACAGCCTAGAATTATCAATCACCTCACAATAATCTTAATCGTATGGTAGCGAAACAAGATATTGCGGAATTACAAACGATGAGACGAAGATGTTTGTGATTTCTTTTTATCTTGCCCTATCGGAGATATAATCTCAAGTTAATTATTCAATTGAACTCGTACGATAGAAAATGGCAAAATCAGATCGCACAACTACAAGAGAAGTAGTTTCGTCTGGCTTCACAATATCCCAATAAAGTCTTTCAGTCGTTAACCTACAGGGTCTCGGGAAGAAACCTAAGGTTAAAGGAGAATCGACTCTGGCAAAACCAACTAGTATCACACAGGAGGTGTGGGGATTAGTTTTTCCAGTTGCTAGAGTTCCCCTTATATAGTTTTCAAATCAGGGTTTGTAATCTATGTTAGCTTAGTAACAAAGGATTCAATATTCACCGTTAGATGAAAACCTGATTAGATACAAGCTAATATCTTTCAACCGTTAGATCGAAACTTAGCTTGTCATACACAAATGAAATGTATTTCATTTAGGTTTGAGTAACCGTACCTAAACGTGTACACTTAGTTGGTTCACAAATAGTTAACCAATGGTTAGCCATATGAGTACTTCCATATTAACCGTATTCATCTTTCTCATAACTAGTTCAAATGACTCATAAGACCTAGTTGAAGAGTTGTTCAATTGCTTAGGTCTTTATTCATAGACACAATTGAAACAAAATCGGTTTGATCCATTTGAATCAATTCATGAACAATATAGCCACGGTTTGCAAAGATTGCATTCCTCATAATTTATTGTTTTAAGTTCATGAACTACCGATTTGAGAAATAACCAGCTTGGGTACGCGTACGGATATGCATACCTTAGCTACCAGATTTGAGTTGGCTCCGGTTTCCAAACTCAGCAGAATTTTTCGGGTAGAAAAGTTCCGCCAGTACGCGTACGTGTACGTGTACGCGTACCTAAGGTGACTGGTTATGAGTTCATACACTCCAAACTCAGCAGAAATTTCCGGGAGGAAAATGTAGTTGCAGGAAATCCTACACTACACCCCTCACTAGATTCTACTCAATTAAGCCATTTTAAGATGAACAATTATAATTTTTATTGATGAACTTCTTGAATGTTTACAAGATAAAATGGAAAAGAACTAAAGAAATTACAATCACTATAAATTTTCTCTCTCCTGATGACTTGCTCAACACTTCGTCAAAAAGAACTCTCCCCTCCAATAGGCCTGCTCGACTCTTTATATAGGGTATTACATAATGGATGACAGCTAAGCTGTCCTTTATTTTCGGGAATGACTTGCGAAATATCGCAAGTGTGGAAATACATAATCTCGCAACCATCCTAGATCTCGCTAAGTCTTCACATCTTTCTCGTGTTTTGGCTTTCATCATTCATTGCGTCATTTATATTACTCTTCTGCGACACCTTCGCAATGCTGTCGTTTATTGATCTCGCAAGGTATTGATGTCGCGATATTCTGATCATACATCTTGCCTCTTCTCATGTCTTTTCTGCGAATAAGAGAATGTCATGAGAACTAGTATTTTTGAAATGCCGCAACTGTTCATCTTTATCTGTGTTTGATATGACCTCGTACTTTTACACAGAATTTATTACACGTGTTTCTTCTTCCATTCTTTTCTTGACACGTCTCTTTCACCCGTTTTTTCTTGACCATTCACGTCTCCTCTCGCATTAAATGTATTTATTTTCTCGAGAATTCTTCTCTATATATAGTTTTCTCACCCTCCTCTTCTTCTTTTTTACTCTCTCTCTGCAATTTATCTTCAACTTCCCTCCGTAATTTACGTTTCTGCTACTGTAAATCTTCCTTTTCTTCTTTCTCTTGATCTTCTACTTTCTATTCATTCCCATATTCTCTAAATGGCACCATCAGGTCATAGATACGAAACTCTTTTGAGTGATGTTCAAAAGGGTTTACAAGAGAAGGGTTTCACGTTATCCACTATTCCCAATCAAGAAACTTCATCTGTTCTCTCTGCAAAATTATTTTCTGATCATCATTGTGATGATCAAAAGATAATAATCTCGCTAGGTCAAATCCTCGCAGGTCTTCCCATTCCTCTCTATGATCCTGAATTGCCCTTGTTCTATGAAATTCTTGCTCATGAGAAGTTCTCGCGAGCTGTCTATCAATTAAGTGGAGATTATATCCGCTTAATGCTTGAGTTCGCCAATCGTGGCGCTGGAAAGGGATCTCTTTACCCTAGCGAGGTCAAAGATCCTAAATTCGCAGACTTAGAAATAATTGCTAAGAAGTATTCAGTAGAAAACTTTTTTGAAAATTATGAAGTGATAAACATGAAGAACGATAGGTCTCGCTGGGGTGCTCGGTTGAAAAGAAAAGAGAACATTCCCAGTGATAAGCTAGTTATGCAGGATATTGATTGGCACTCAGGCAAGAACAATGTTCCTCGCTATTCCAAAGACGACAAGTGGTGTGTATTTCCACTATTTTTGAATGGACCTTACATTTCAGGTTCAAATATTCTCCCTGCGAATCTCGCCAATTATCAGCCTTGGGTTTTTAACTGGCCCGGGAAGGCAAAAGAGGTATATATTTCCTAATTTTCATTCACTTTGCGACACTCCTTTCCTTTTATATCTACTAATCTTGCGAATTTTCAGATCATCAAACTGAGAAAAAGTTATGAAAGAAATCCGAAGGCGAGTACTCTTGCAATACTCCATTCAATCACGGATGAAGTAAGAAATACTTTCTTTTGCTATTTTTAACAATATTGTTGCCTCTGTTTCTTATCTTTATTCGTGTGTGAAGATTGGTGTTGAAGTTACCGGAGAAGAAGAAACTTTTGAAGCTGTGAAGGCCAAAGGAAAAGGTAAAGATCCTCTTCGCAAGGGGAAATCCACTGCTCATCTTTCTAAAAAACGGAAGATTCACTCTTCTCCTCGTTCAAGCCCTCTATCCAATGAGAATTCTGATGAGGATGATAACAATGTGGACACTTCTTTCGCAAAGGAGGATCAACCAACTAAATCCCCTATGGAGCAGCTATCTAGTATCTTCTCAGATTCCATGCAAGGAATTGGAGATGATCGCCTTTCTGGTACATGCGAAGCTCTCGCAAATATATGTGATGCTGCCTTGCTAGAGGGTAACGATTCTCTCCAAGGGGTTTCTAGATCGTGACTCCCTAGCTTTTTAAATACACTTGGTGCCTTGGTACGTCTATATTTCTCTATTTCTTCATAATTTTAATTTTAAATCATATCTTGATAATTTCTTTATCTTTCTTTGTAGTCTGGGAGAGCTTCCTTTTCTGTTGCCTCAGATCTTGAGAAAAGATGCAACATTCAATTGAAGAAAAATCTTCAACTTCGCAAGAAGAATGAAGAGTTAGAAACTGAAACTGCAATTCTTCGCAAGAAAAGTGAAGATTTTGAAAGTGAAGTAGCCGCTCTTCGCGAGAAAACTCAACAAATGGAAGCTGAATCTTCCACACAGAAAAATAAAATATCTAGCCTTCAAAGTGCTAACCAACAAATTTATGGTATAAGATTCTTCACTTTTTCTTGTTCTTACTTTGTCATTTATTTTTCTTTGTCTGACTTATTATTTTCGCAGACGTTTATAACCTTTCTGATGAAGCCATTCTTCTTCACTCATATCCCGAGCCCATGGATAGTGATGCTCTTCTTGCTCATCTCAACGAATCTTTAAATAACTTTCCAAATAACAAAATTAGATCTCTCCCACTGAATGAACTTCAAACCAAATTTCATCTTTTAGCAATTGACCATAGGTATAGTTTAGGTTTAGCCAACCGATTTAAACGTCTGTATCTTAGTTCCCATGAGAAAACCAATATTTTAAGGAAGAAAATTAGTAGCCTTATAGATGACAAAGATCGCATTGCTAATCAAGGTGCCCAAGCGTTAGCGAAATTCCAAAAAACTCTTCTTGAAGTCCAAATTGAACGGGATGAATCTCTTCGCCAAAATGCCATACTTAATGAGAGAGAAAATCAAATTCGTTCTCTTCTTCTCATAAATAGTGACGATGAATTCGCTTGGGCTACGAAAGTTCTAGACAATGCCAGAAATAACTTAGGTGTTAACGTTATCCTTCTCGCTGAGCATACTGCCTTGGTTAAGGATATGATTTCTGACAGAGAAGGTTGTTAACTGTTCTTCTTTACTTTACCGCTTCATTTTTGTGAAATTGATATTAAGTTACTAATTCATTGTCATATGTTCGCAGAAGCTGAGAAGAGGTTTCAAACAAGAATTAAAGAACTTGAATCTGAGAAAGCACAACTTGCAAAGGACTTCTCTCTTCGCAATGACAAGTATTCCAAGTTGAAGAAGCAACTACAAACTACCGTAGCGAATTTCAAGAATGATCTTGTCCACTTTCGCAATCAAACTATTAGGACAATCTGTGATGACCACGGTATTCCTCTTTCTTCATATCCTTGTCTTCTTGATGAGATTCTGAAAATATGCCTTCCTTAGATGTCTCGATAGCGATGCTAGCGAAGAAGAGGAGTCCGGTGAGGAGTCGATGAGCAAGAAGAATGAACTGAGAGACGGCTACATTTTATTCTTTTTCTTCTTGTAATATCTGTACATTTATCTTTCTAGTCTTCCATTTTTGTAATTTCTTACTGTAAATCTCTTGAATCTTCAAATACAAGTTCTACTTTGTTATCCTTTTCCGCAGATGTTGAAAGTACAATTCTTTCTTGCAATATGTTGAAAGTACAATTCTTTCTTGCAATCTATCATATGAAAATAAATAACACGTTTATACCCTATTCATTCCCATATTTGCCTCTGTTATTTGTTTTCAAATGAGAGATTTAATCGGTAATCTTTAAGTAATAATATGCCTCAGCTTTGCAACTGATGTTGCTAAGTCTTCGCAAACAAATTTTTCCTGGTTATTTCCATGTATATATTCGCAAACTTGTTTGTTTGCATATAATCATTTTTGCAAGCTTATTTGCTTACTCATTTTCTTGTGTGGTCTTATTTTGCCTTCCTAGTTAAAGGTCTTATTGTGCCACCCCTCGTCATTGCAACAAAATCGCAAGACGTCTGTACATTTTCATGTAAAGACCCATTGATCTTGTCTTATCATTTTCTTAGTATTATTGCCTCTGCAGGATGTTTTCGTTGCGAAAATATGACAGGCCTAGAAGCTCTTGCGAATTTATAACCCCATGATATTGTCGTCTTGCGACGAAATCGCAGGACGTCTTTACACTTTCATGTAAGGACCCATTGATCTCGTCTTATCCTCGCGTTAGTATTATTGCCTCTTCAGGATCATCGCACAAATATGACAAGCCTAAATTTTCTTGCGAAAATAAATCCTCATGACATTTGCGTCTTAAGACACTTATCAGCTCCCTAATGGAGGGTGTCGCCCTTATCATCTCCCTGGTTGCCCCTTCAAGGAGGCGTACATCGGCCATACAAGACTAGATCCTCCCATCCGGTCTTAACAACAACCGATTGTTTTCGCATCCTCTTATCCCTTATACCTATAGGGCTTATGGTTACGAGGCCCGCACCCTAAGTGGAGTTTTCTTCGGGCCCGAGTGCAGCATGTGCCAAGACTTGCCAAGAATGGCCGAGACACTTCAAATGCCCCAGGCACTCTTGGCTCAACCGTGTACCTCGGCGCCTTGGTCATACAATGACTCCTTGGAAGATACCCTCGGTCGTCCAACCGGGGTATAACCTTATATATATAGTTGGAAATCCAAGGTATCTCTCCCGGATGGGCTTTATTGACCCCAAATTTCCATGACTCGAGTTCCGGGAGCGGTGTAACCTTTTCCCCGAGCCATGTCAAGAGATACCCCCTTATATGACGCACTTTAGGTCTTACATTTGCTTCTTGCGAAATATCATTCGCGAACTAGGGTGTACGCCATAAAGGTTCGTCCCATTCGTATAAATCATTCATTTTTGATTATTTCTTCTTATTATCTCTGCGAAATTATCGCATAGTCTTGCTTTATTGAAATTATTTCTTCTCATTTTTGGAATTTCGTTGTAATTCTTTAACCAAATTTTCATATATTCTATCTCGCGAGACTTTCGCGTACTCCTTCTTCGATCGTCATATTCTTTGTACTTTTGACATGTCTTTGTAAATTTTTTTTTTTTTTTTTTTTTTTTTTAACACACCTTCGCAAGCCTAAAACCAATTATTCACTTCTTATATTTCTTACTTCTGTTACTCTCTGTTTCTTCATCATTCCAATTTCCTAATACTGCCTTCCCTTCTGCGAAATCATCAGCATGTCCAACTTTCTTCAGGCATTTGTTTCGCAACCTACTTTCTTCTCTCACTTCTATGGTATCCACCATCAGCCTTTCCCTTCTTTGTTCTTCTCTTATATTTTGCTTCCAATTTTTATTTTTTGCAGCTCTTTCCTCCCAAGTCTCTACATCAACTTCATAGCATTTTCGTCCCTCAATCCAGTCTCCCTTTATAACTCCAACACCACTGGGATGAGGAAATTTGATACACTGGTGATAAGTCGATGCTACACCAAAAATCTCATGTAACCATGGTCGCCCGATCAATGCATTATAAGGGGATTCCACATCGACTATACATAACAAAATTTCAGTTGATAACCCTTTCAATGGTATTCTCATATGAATTTATCCTTTAAGTTTGTTAGATGTACCGTTGAAACCATAAATCTTGTATGTTGAAGGTATCAGTTCTTCATCCTTCCCTCCCATAGTTTTGTAAGTATGGTAAAAAGGGATGTTTACTGAGCTTCCAGTATCAATTAAGATTTTATTGATCGCCCAGGAATTTTCTGCTTCATCATCTTCATCTTCATTGGGTTTTGGGTTAATCTCCAGCTTTACCACTAATGGATCGTCATGCATCTGTCCATTCTCAGGTACCTCTTCTGCGGTAAAAGAAATAATCTGCATTTGTCATTCCTTTAATGGCGATGTCTTCGCGATGTTCATTACTTCTCTATTATCTGCATTCTTGCGAAAACCCTACTGAGAACGCTATCATGGAAGTCTTCAATTGTCCTGTACGAATGTTCAATGGAGTTGCAAAATAAGTTTTTGGCTTTCGCTCCAACTTCTACTACAAATGTTTCTTTCCCTTTTGTTGTGTTTACTCTGTGAGTTTCTGGCGGTGGTGGTAATGGTGGAGCCTTCTCTTCACATTTTAAGAAATGATTTAGCTTCCCTTGGTCTATCATTCTGAGGATGATTCTTTTTATATTTCTGCAATAATTTGTTAAGTGTCCATGAAAATGGTGATAGGAACAGAATTCATGACTTCTGTCACCCGGAGGCGGTTCATTCCCCATGTTCCATGGCACAGGTATGTTTTCCATCAGGATTATAGCTTCCCATATTTTCTCCACACTAGCATTCAGTGGGGGCATCTTGATTTCTTCTCATACTACCCTGTGACTTCGCTGCCCTCCATGATAATTCTACCTTCGACCTCCATAAGTTTCTTGTGGATGATCAAGTCTTTGAATTTTGTTATTTCCGCCACGGTTGTAGAAATTCTTCTCTCTTTCAAATTCTTCTTGATCACGACTTCCCATGGCTACTAACTTTTGCTGACCATCACATGTCATCCTTTCTTGTTGCCCTTGCGAGGTGCTCGCTACCGTATTTATCAATTTGGGTAATAAGCTTGCATTCGTAGCATTTGAGCTTGTATTCGCAACTGGGTATGATTCCATCTCATTTTGCCTTTCCTCTAGAGCAATATATTCCTCCTGAAGTTCTCGCAACTCAGTCATTGTGATTGTATTCTTGACTCTAAAAATTTGAATATATAACAAATTGGTTGCGAACATAGCGTTAATGAATGATAGAATAAGATATCTTTCATCCACACGACCAGCCATATCACTACACATTGTCTTCCATCTTACGGTTAGATGCTTCAAACTTTCGCCAACCCTTTGTTTTAACCCAAATACATCTTCAATACCAGGTCGCGAGGAATTATTACTTATATATGCTCCTAAAAATATAGCTTGCAAATGATTGAAAGATGTTATTGTATTTCTTGGTAATCCTTCAAACCATTTCAAAGCTTCTCCTGTCAAGCTCGATGCAAAATACTTGCACAATATAGCATCATGGTTCTCCCACTGCAGCATACACTTCACATAAGCCTTAATGTGTTGTATTGCACAAGTTGTTCCGTCGAAAATGCTGGTTAACGCAGGTAAATTGCACTTCGGTGGTATTCCTCCTAATTGTACTACTTGTGTAAATGGAGTTTTCGCAGCTTCTTCGATTGCCTCATCCAATTGTCTCCTTCCTCATCCCCTTTTATTGTTTAGCATTCCTCTCATTTCTGCCAATTCTCTCAAGATTTGCTCATTTACATCAGAATTCGAATCTACTGGTCTTTTTAGTTCCGCCTCTCTTCTCCTGCGTTCATGTCTGCTTTGACTTTCTTATTCATCATTCTCTTCTCGTCTCTCTCTGCAATTTTCTCCTTCTTCTCTTTCACGAATTCGCACACCGTTATATCTATCATTTTATCTTCTTTGTTGCCTATCAGTTCTCCTTTGTACTCTTTCATATTCTTCATTGATATTACTATTGTTGCGATTTTGTTCTCGCCTTCTTTCTCGATTATCATGATTGTTCTGGCGAATTGCTTCTTCTAATTCCTGTTCTTCCACTTCTGCTCTCAATCTTTCTCTTTCGCGAGCTAGTCGTGCTTGTTCAGTATAGTGTATTTCAATTTCATTTTCAATTTCTTTTTGCTTCCTCCGTGCTTCTCTCCCATGCAATATTCTTCTTCCTTCTTCTTGATTTTCTTCACCAGTTGGATTATTCCACTCCTGACGCTGTCTATTTTCTTGATTTCCATCATTTCGCCCATTCTGGAGAGTCTCGGGACGTGGGATATAACGATCTTCCATTATTTCTCTTCTTTCGCAGTGTCCTTCGTTGGGATTTGACTCTTCCTCTAGATTTTCTTCATTAACATTTTCTACGGGTAATGTTCTCCTTATTTCTTCTCTAACTGATCTTGAGCTTGACCTTGTAGTGCTTCTCGATCTTCTATTTTGCAATATCATGTTTTCCATTCTTAACTCATGGTTTTGCCTTGTTAAGTTTGCGCGTTCTTCCGCTTCTAATCGCCTTTCTTCATGTATTGTTTATCTTAATACTTCTAAAGCTGCGATTTCTTCATTTCCATGAACTACTTCTCCAATCACTTCTTGATCTCTCTCTTCTCGTCCATTGTTTACCAATTGTTGTTCTTCTTCCCTTCCCTCCATAGAATCTGATCTCCATGTATGTACGCTTACCCTATCATAATCCACAGTTCTGTTCGGTATTGGTTGAATTGGTGGTTGAATTTGATCTTCTTCATTATTTCTTGTGTTTATTCTTGAGGATTCACCTACTTCATTTCTTCTTTCTCCAGCAAGTCTCCTACTCCTTTTAACAGTTGTTGGTTGTTCTGATGCATTTCTTCTTCTAGCCATTTCTCAATCTTAGTAAATTGTTGAAAATTATATGAAATTCCTTTCCCGTTACTCCAAATTCTTTCAAATCACAATGTCAATCTTCACTCTCTCCCTGTTTCTAGCGCCAATATGTAGTTGCAGGAAATCCTACACTACAACCCTCACTAGATTCTACTCAATTAAGCCATTTTAAGATGAACAATTATAATTTTTATTGATGAACTTCTTGAATGTTTACAAGATAAAATGGAAAAGAACTAAAGAAATTATAATCACTATAAATTTTCTCTCTCCTGATGACTTGCTCAACACTTCGTCAAAAAGAACTCTCCCCTCCAATAGGCCTGCTCGACTCTTTATATAGGGTATTACATAATGGATGACAGCTAAGTTGTCCTTTATTTTTGGGAATGACTTGCAAAATATCACAAGTGTGGAAATACATAATCTCGCAACCATCCTAGATCTCGCTAGGTCTTCACATCTTTCTGTGTTTTGGCTGTCGTCATTCATTGCGTCATTTATATTACTCTTTTGCGACACCTTCGCAATGCTGTCGTTTATTAATCTCGCAAGGTATTGATGTCGCGATATTCTGATCCTACAGAAAAGTTCCGCATGTACGCGTACCTAACCTGTCTCCTTCACCAATATCGTATGCACACATATGCACACACTTGGTTTCCGGTATATGGATTTATACACACACTAATGTGCGAACACACTATATATGCTTATATCCATAGATGGTAATCTCAACTCTACATTTCAATCATTGAGACATTCTTCTATAATGTTATAATAGTCGTTATTCACAACTATGTCATCACAGCCATTTTCAAGACTGAAACGTCATCATGACATTCGTCACGGGTAAAGATGAAAAATGGTTAAAGCGAAAGCTTACCAACACATATTTCGAGAAAAGATAGGCGAGTAAACTCGGATCGAAATAGTAAATGTGTATGTATGAAAACGATCATACTTATACGACTTTTGTCTCAAGAGTATGAGATAGAGTAGACTTTTGAGTGTTAGATAAGTTGAAGTCTCCACATACCTTTTAGTCGTATGAAGTTCCACTAGTTCCTCGATTAGTTCTTCGTCTTCATAAGATGATCGCCATGGAGTATGGAGCTAAACTACACTTAGCTATCCTAGACCAAGACTTAGCCATAAGTAGACTATAAATCAAGACATATAGTTTTGACAACTAAATTTGACAAACAAGCTTGAGATAGCAACACTTGCGAGTTCGACCGAGCAATGCTCTAACAATCTCCCCCTTTGTCAATTTTAGTGACAAAACTATCAATACATATGGATTACAAAATAGATAAAACTTTGTAGCTTCTCGTACACATGCTTGATCTCCTTGGTGCTTCAACATTACTCGAAAACTTCGTCTTTTCCAAGTACTCTCATGATTCCATAGATGTTCAGTTCAGCATCATAGTTGTTGAAGATCCATAGCCATAACAATGAGAAAACAAAAGCTCTCGATCATTGTTATACAGTGTCATAGTATTATTACACAGTATCAAAGTGCAATTGTATCACAACTTTGATAACAATATTATGGTGATATGTATCACTCCCCCTTAGGCTAACCCCTATGGGCTAGATTGGAGTGCTAGATTGGCCAAAAAAGTGTTGCAAATCAAGAAAAAAGTGTTGGAAAAAAACTAACAGTGATAGTTGATAGTTCTCTCACCTAGCAAGTGCTCGCAGTCCAACTATCAGCGAGATTGAAACGCTGAACCGTTCGGCGCTCAATATTATTTACTAATATTTGAGAGAGAATGTGATGGAGAGAGAAGAAAAAGAGGGAGAGAGAATGTGATAGAGGGAGAACGTGATGGAGGGAGGAAAAAAAGGGAGAGAGAGAGGAAAAAGTTAGAGAGAGAGAGGAAAAAGGTGGAGAGAGAGATAATGATTAGTTTTTAAAAAATAAAATTATGTAACGCCGAACCATTCGGCGTTTAGCGCTGTTCTATTCAGCGTTTCGCTGCTAGATTAGCAATACCATAGGACTTAGGAGGTTGCCCAGGCTAACGTGGATGGCCAATCTAGCAGCTAGATATCTAGCCCATAGGACTAATCCTTAGTCAATACTTTCATCTCAACATGAAAACCACTCCCCCTTACATAATGATCCGAAAACCATATGTATTTGTAGCGTGAACTACATATTAATTATCCCCCTTTTTGTCAATAAAATTGGCAAAGGTACGAAAACGGGATCCTAATGAAATTTTCATGGAGACGCTTCAAGACAAAAGAAAAGTACATATCAACTTTGTTTAGATGCAATCATAAAGCCGAAGCTAAATGCATTCATCACAGAGTTTATAAAGATACAAGATAACTCCTCAAATATTCCACAACAGCACTCCCCACAAAGATATGGAAATTAAGCGCAAGTTCAAAATAACTCTCCCCCATTGATGTCATTCCCGAAAGAAAAACAAGAGCGACCTTACTTTTATGAGAAAAGAAGGATTTCTTTGGACACCAAAAACCAAAAAATGATTTTGTATCCAAAATTCTCAATTTAACTAACCACAAGAGAACTCGTGATTAATTTAATCGGAATACACAACCAAAATAACCACAAATGAATCTATGATTAGTCTAGTTGGAAATGCTCACATAAGAAGGCTTATGCAGCCGCACAGTATATACATAATGGATCAGGGAAGATCAATACTGCGGAATATACAAGGATTCATTCTATTTTCCATCACTATTTGCACAATGACATACAATAGACATAATCCTCGTAAACAAAAGATTTTAGCCTATTTTCCATCAATAAATGACATAATAGGCTTAACTTTTGTTTGTGAAAAGTTCATCGATCTTGTATCAATATATCCATATCGACATATGAAAGAGATAACTTTTGACATCGTATGGGACAATAATAGTTCACGGATGCAAACACACATATCCCATAACATATTGCAATATATAAAACCATAAAGATTAATACTACAACAATCATCTTTCCAAATCTAAAAACATTGCAAGATGAAAACGTTGGACATAGTAATGTGTACTCACAATAATTGCTATTCCAAACCCTAGTTATCCTTCTTAAACAAAACAAGAATAAAAATTCTCTTAACAAGTTTCCTAGACAAAAGTCAAAAAAACAATTTAACACCAATATAAAGCGGCACGAGAAACTACTCATCATCTTCATCTTCGGAGAAAATGAAAGTGGAACAAACCTTTTCCATGTCTTCTTTAATATCGGGGTACTTGGTAGCAATCACAAGTAATTGTTCTTCAACACAACTTACTTTGGTATTCAATTTACAAACACCTTTGTAAATTTGGCGAAGAAGCTTCGTAGAAGGATCACTCGAGCCATCAGTTGTGTCACGCCTTTGTCTCTTGCAAGCATATTCCTTCATTCGATTGAAGGTACACGGCCGAACAAGCTTGGGGGTTCCAATGGAGTTACCAATGGGTTCGATGGAGAAGTTGCGACAAATACGCTCAATCAAGCATGGGTAGCCTAAATTCTTGTCAACGGAAGTCATGTCTAACATTTTAAAAATAATGAATCCACAAATGTCAAGACCTTTGGTTTCCATCACAAGGTAATAGACCAATTCCGCAGACTCACGACTCCAACGAGAGTTCTTAACCGTGGAAGGACAAAGGTTAGAAATACCCAATTTTCCAAAAGACTTTAGAGGAAAATTTAATTGATTAGTAGAAAATTTTCCTCCATTCCACACAACAATTTTACCACAAAGACCTTTTGAAATGGTTTCATGTGAAGGTCTTTTATCGCTTGATCTAGGAAGACGAAAATTACCCAAAGGGATTTTGGTAATCTTTGAAATTAATTCTCTATTAAGTAGAATCATTTCTCTATTGGCCATGGTCTTGAATTCCACGTCCTCAAGAACAACATCATAAATGTTGGCATAGAAGATTCTAGTAAGAGTATCATAACCTTCACCAAGGCCATCAAAGATGTTTCCAAGCTTGAATTTTTCAAAGCAAGATAAATCCTCCTTATACCCACTAACATCATCCAATTTCTTTTCTAGAATAAACCCAGTAGTAGAAATCTTTTCAAAAACCTTGCCACAGGATTCATTCCCACAAATCTAATCCTAATAGAATTTTGTTCAATAGGAAGATTCATTGAAGAGGATGAAGAACCTAGGTTATTTGAAAATCCTTTTGAACCCTTAACATTCTTCATGACTTTTAGAAGGAAATAAAGGAGTGGAGAAGAGATTACTTACTTGACTAGTTTCTTTGAGGAATCCCTTCACAAATTGTTCTCCAAAAAAACTTTAATGGAGAAAATACACAAACCCTAAGAAGGTTCGTGTACGCGGACTGATGAGGGAGAATGGAGGGTAAGCGTACCTGTACTTCTTTTATACCCACAGATGGGCTTGGACCCATACACGAACCGCGACCCACAAAGAAAAAGTAGGATTTTTGAGGTACGCATTCTGGGAGTAAATACCCGTATTTAGAAGGAAAAGGTACCTATACCATCTTTTTGAAAAGCTTTTGTCAGGAAAAAAAAAAAAAAAAAACTTAATGAATAGATTACATAAACATAGTCAAACTATTACTTGCCCCATGTCAAGTTATATACAAATGGGGCGGAGCCAATCCTGAATTCAGGTGGTGGAAGATGCAGAGGATTTCTCATGCGATTTTTTCGGTTGACATTTGTGATCAGAATCAGGAGCATGATCATAGTGATAATACTCAAAGTTCTTTAAGATCTTTTTCTTATGACATGGAAATGACTTTTTCTGATAGATGGTTCCTTTACCAACCTCATAGGAAATCTTTTATCAACCCCATATGAGTAGTTAGTTGGAACAGTTTGTACATCATGAGACCATGATTTAACGGGTACAAAGTTTTTATCAGAATGATTCAATTTCTCTATGGAATTAAGCTTTTCTAAGAATTTCAAAACATTTTCAAATGCTCTAAACAGATCCTTGTCAATTAATCCATTTTGGTAGTATTCCTCAAAGAGATTAAGAGTGATTCTTGTGAGGGTCCATACCTTTGCGCGTTGATCATGTTTCCTCTGAAAATTCTTCTTAGAGGGTTTTTTATTTTTTCCTTTAGACTGTTTCTCATCATCTAGACTCGGTGGTAAACTAGATGGTACAAGATTATTAAGTGAGACCGTAGGTCTACAGAGTAATAATCTTTGAACAGTCTTTAAGGAGTTCTGGTGTGCGTTACAGATGCCACGAGCAAGTCTTCCAAAGAAATTTCCCATAGGGATAGACTTTTGAGGACCGGAAAAACACAAACTTATAAGGTTTAATGTGTTTGCCTGCTCTGATACCAATTGAAAATGCGGGGGTTTAAAACCGTCACCCAATATTTCGATTAGTAATCTGTATGGACTAACTCGAATATACTTTTAAGAGAATCAACTAGACAGTCAGACTCAATCTTAATAAAAAGTATATCAAGGAGTTAATATCTTTATCTCTAGATTTGATCTATACTCAAACAAATAGAAATCTGTAAGTCTTTATCAAATACAAGAGATATAAACTTGGATGGTACCAAAGACCAATATCCAAGGATCAATCAATTTCCAATCAACAACCAAAGGTTGGATTTCACAATTGATCGATACAACGCACAACCTGTGATGTTTCAATTATATAACAAAATATAATGTGGAATAGAAATAACACAGACACCAGAAGTTTTGTTAACGAGGAAACCGCAAATGCAGAAAAATCCCGGGACCTAGTCTAGATTGAACACCACATTGTATTAAGCCGATACATACTCTAGCCTACTACAAACTAACTTCGGTCTGGACTGTAGTTGAACCCTAATCAATCTCACACTGATTCAAGGTACAGTTGCGCTCCTTACGTCTTTGATCCTAGCAGGATACTATGCACTTGATTCCCTTAGCTGATCTCACGCACAACTAAGAGTTGTTACGACCCAAAGTCGAAGACTTTAATAAACAAATCGTATCACACGGAAAAATCTACGATAATAGATAATCTGTCTCCCACAGATAAACCTAAGAGTTTGTTCCGTCTTTTAATAGAAATCAAGGTGAACGGGAACTAATTGATAACCCAGACTATATTCCCGAAGAACAACCTAGAATTATCAATCACCTCACAATAATCTTAATCGTATGGTAGCGAAACAATATATTGCGGAATCACAAACGATGAGACGAAGATGTTTGTGATTTCTTTTTATCTTGCCCTATCGGAGATATAATCTCAAGTCAATTATTCAATTGAACTCGTACGATAGAAAATGGCAAGATCAGATCGCACAAGTACAAGAGAAGTAATTTCGTCTGGCTTCACAATCCCAATAAAGTCTTTCAGTCGTTAACCTACAGGGTCTCGGGAAGAAACCTAAGGTTAAAGGAGAATCGACTCTGGAAAAACCAACTAGTATCACACAGGAGGTGTAGGGTTAGTTGTTCCAGTTGCTAGAGTTCCCCTTATATAGTTTTCAAATCAGGGTTTGCAATCTATGTTAGCTTAGTAATAAAGCATTCAATATTCACCGTTAGATGAAAACATGATTAGATACAAGCTATTATATTTCAACCGTTAGATCGAAACTTAGCTTGTCATACACAAATGAATGTGTTTAATTTAGGTTTGAGTAACCGTACCTAAACGTGTACACTTAGTTGGATCACAAATAGTTAACCAATGGTTAGCCATATGAGTACTTGCATATTAACCGTATTCATCTTTCTCATAACTAGTTCAAATGACTCATGAGATCTAGTTGAAGAGTTGTTCAATTGCTTAGGTCTTTATTCATAGACACAATTGAAACAAAATCGGTTTGATCCATTTGAATCAATTCATAAACAATATAGCCACGGTTTGCAAAGATTGCATTCCTTATAATTTATTGTTTTAAGTTCGTGAACTACCGATTTGAGAAATAACCAGCTTGGGTACGCATACGAGTACGTGTACATTAGCTATCGGATTTGAGTTGGCTTTGGTTTCCAAACTCAGCAGAATTTTTCGGGTAGAAAGTTCCGCCGGTACGCGTACGGGTACGCGTACCTAAGGTGACTAGTTTATGAGTTTGTAAACTCCAAACTCAGCAGAAATTTTCGGGAGGAAAAGTTCCGCCAGTACGCGTATGGGTACGCGTACCTAACCTGTCTTCTTCACCAATACCGTATGCACACATATGCACACACTTGGTTTCCGGTACATGGATTTATACACTAATGTGCGAACACACTATATATGCTTATATCCATAGATGGTAATCTCAACTCTACATTTCAATCATTGAAACATTCTTCTATAATGTTATAATAGTCGTTATTCATAACTATCGTCATCAAAGCCATTGTCAAGATTGAAACGTCATCATGACTTTCGTCACGGGTAAAGATGAAAAATGGTTAAAGCGAAAACTTACCAACACATATTTAGAGAAAAGATAGGAGAGTAAACTCGACTCGAAATAGCAAATATGTATGTATGAAAACTATCATACTTATACGACTTTTGTCTCAAGAGTAGGAAATAAAGTAAACTTTTGAGTGATAGATAAGTTCAAGTCTCCACATACCTTTTAGTCAGATGAAGTTCCACTGGTTCCTCGATTAGTTCTTCGTCTTCGTAAGATGATCGCCATGGAGTCTGGAGCTCAACTACACTTAACTATCCTAGACCGAGACTTAGCCATAAGTAGACTAGAAATCAAGACATATAGTTTTGACAACTAAATTTGACAAACAAGCTTGAGATAGCAACGCTTGCGAGTTCGACCTAGCAATGCTCTAACAGGGCTAATCTAAGGTAGTAGTGCAGACTACATCTCGAAGTCTGTTTGTAGAAGCTTTCCTTAGCCATATTGAGGGTGAAGTAGTAGATAATGAGTCTCTACGGATTGTGAGTATACTAGTTGTGTCTGATTTTGCGGATTTGTTCCGAGAGGTTTCTGGATTACCTCCAACTAGGCAAGTGGAGTTCTGCATCGAACTTCAACCAGGTACGACACCAATTGCTCGTGCTCCTTATAGAATGTCTCCAAAGGAAATGCAGGAGCTGAAGTCTCAGATTGACTACCTTTTGAGTCAAGGATTTATTCGACGTAGTTCTTCGCCATGGGGTTCTCCTGTTTTATTTGTGAAAAAGAAAGATGGTTCTTTACGATTGTGTGTTGACTACTGTGAACTTAACAAGGTCACGATAAGAAACAAGTATCCTTTACTTAGGATTAATGATCTATTTGACCAGTTGAAAGGGGCTATATGGTTTCTGAAGATCGATTTGCGATCAGGATATTATCAGCTTCTTGTTAGAGTGCAAGATATTTCTAAGACTGCATTTCTGACTCGTTATGGTTCTTATGAGTTCTTGGTGATGCCTTTTGGGCTTACGAATGCACCTAAAGTGTTTATGGACCTGATGAATCGGGTATTTAGAGATTTTCTTGATCGGTTTGTAATTGTTTTTATCGATGATATTCTTGTTTACTCTAAGACTCGGGAACAACATGTGGAACACTTACACTTAGTGTTGCAGACTTTGAGAGAGCATCAGTTGCTTGCAAAGTTCTCGAAATGTGAATTTTGGCAACAAATCAGTTAAGTTTTTGGGGCATGTGATATCTGAATCCGGTTTTCTGTAGACCCTTCCAAGATTGAGGCAGTGTTGAGTTGTAAACAACCTATAACGGTTTCAGAGATTCGAAGTTTTCTTGGTTTAGCTGGATATTATTGTCGTTTCATTAAAGGATTTTTCTCGAATTTCGGGACCACTTACTAAGCTAACTAAGAAGGTTTGGGATTTTAAGTGTGAAGACGCTTTTCAAGAGCTTAAGACTAAGCTTACCTCGGCACCAGTTTTGACCTTACCTAAGGAAGGAATGGAGCTAGTGGTTTACACAGATGCCTCACTTCTAGGATTGGGATGTGTTTTGATGCAGGAAGGTAAGGTTATTGCTTATGCATCTAGGCAATTGCATGTTCATGAGAAGAATTATCCAACCCATGACTTGGAGTTGGCAGCAGTAGTTTTTGCTTTGAAGTTATGGCGTCATTACTTGTATGGCGAGAGATTTGAGCTTTTCACCGATCATAAGAGTCTTAAGTATCTATTATCCCATAAGGATTTGAATATGAGACAACGTCGATGGATGGAGCTCATCAATTATTACACTTTTGGCTTACAATATCACCCTGGTAAGGCGAATGTTGTAGTTGATGCCTTGAGTCAAAAACCAAGGGGTTTGTTATCGTCCATGATGGTGGAAGAGTGAAATATGTTGGAGATAGTTGCCGAGTTTGACTTAGACGTCAAGAATTCTTCTACTTCGCAAGCATTTTTGGGTAATCTTATGGTACAACCTGCACTTATTAGTCGTATCATCCAGGCTCAATCCAATGATGATTGGTGTGCGAAACTACTTGGATCTGGAGACTTCGGTGAAGATTTTGATGTTAGGATGGATGGTGGCTTCGGATTCGAGGTCGGTTATGTGTACCCATGGACGCCCAGTTGAGACGTGAGGTGTTAGATGGAGTTCACCGCAGTCGCTACACTATCCATCCTGGAGCTACAAAAATGTATAAGGATTTGCGTAGACAGTTTCGGTGGAAAAGTATGAAGCGAGATATTGAAGAATACATTTCTAAATGCCGAACTTGTCAGCAAGTTAAGATTGAGCACCAAAAGCCAGTTGGAGAAATACAATCGCTCCCAATACTGGAATGAAAATGGGATAATATATCCATCGATTTTATAATTGGACTACCGAGACAAAGAGAGGACATGACTCTATTTGGGTAATAGTGGATCGGTTGACTAAGTCGACACACTTCTTACCAGTGCATACTACCTAAGATGTAGATAGATTATCAACCTCTATGTAGAGAAGATTGTGGTATTGCATGGAGTGCCAGTCTTTATTGTTTCTGATAGGGGTGCTCAATTCACTTCCAAATTTTGGAGAAACTTTTAACAAGCTATGGGTTCGGATATGGATCTAAGTACTTCATTTCATCCCCAGGCTGATGGTCAGACAGAGAGAGTTAATCAAATATTGGAGGATATGCTTCGAGCGTGTATGCTAGATTTCCAAGGAAATTTGGATGATTATTTATCGTGGGCAGAATTTGCTTACAATAATAGTTATCAGTCGAGTATTGGTATGGCTCCTTTAGAAGCTCTTTATGGAAGACCCTGTCGTTCACCGGTATGTTGGGTCGAAGTGGGTGAAAAGAGATTTTTTGGGCCCGATTTGGTTTATCTAACTACAGAGAAGATCATAGTGGTTAAGGATTGTCTTCGTAAAGCTCAGAGTAGGCAGAAAAGTTATGCAGATAGGAAGCGTCGACCATTACCTCTTGAAGTTAGAGATGAAGTGTTACTCAAGGTGTCTCCTATGAAAGGAGTAATGAGGTTTTGGAAGAAAGTAAAATTGGCTCCTAGATTTATAGGACCTTTTCCTATAACTAAGAAGATCGGAAACGTGGCATACCAGTTAGAATTACCATCGCAGTTGTCTGAAGTGCACAACGTATTTCATGTTTCGATGTTGCGTAAACACTTAAAGGATGAGGAGCGAGCTCAACAAGCAGATCTTAGTGAGTTGGTTATGAAACCAATGCCACCTTTGAGGACAAGCCAATTCGTATTGTAGAGCGATAAGTAAGACAACTACGATCTATGGCAATACCATTTGTCAAGGTGCAATGGAATCCACAAGACGAGCGAGAAGCTTCTTGGGAGCGTGAGGATGTTATCCGTCATTCTCACCCGCATCTTTTTAATAATGAGGTAAATCTGATTCCGGGGACGGAATCCTTTTTACTAGTGGGGCAGACTGTAATACTCATCGATTTCCGTTTTCCTTGTACATATAAACTAGAACCATAGGGTACCGGTCACTTAATTTAGTTATTGATAGGTATCCCGTATCAATTAATGGTATTTTGATTAGTTGATCCTAGATTTTTGACTTAGTATTAATAAATAGGGTTGTGACTAAGTCTTACCTAATCGTATACATGAGAGAGTATCAATCAGAATTAGGAAGGGATCAAAAATAGGGTGAACTTGACAGTCAGCTAAAACTTAGGATAAAGTAGAAGAGGCCTGGTGAGTCTGTATTAATACAGATCTTTACTATTTCTTTGAATGGAAATTTCAATTGTTTGTATATTGAACATTGGTTATTGATTATTGCATCTTCCCTGTGTACTATCATTAGGTCTTGATAAGTGAAGGAAGCTCTACCTAGGGCGTTTTTCGATTGGCATTTGGAAGAATTAAGGCAAGTTTATTCGGTTTTCTTTGTCTTGGATGAATGTAGAAGTGGTTATAGAATAACTCGTTAAATGTGTTTCTTATGCCTGAGTCTGTTCATAACTTTGGATTTGTTTGTGTTTTTCTTTAACGAACTATTTTCTTTGTTTGATCATTATTGGGTTCTATTGGGAATGCGTACATATATGGTCTTTCGATTCACGAAATGGTGCGCACGGTAGAAAATAAATATACATTTAACCTAGTTGTCTGATCATCTGGACCCTTTGCTCATAAATTGATAGTGCTAAATGGATAATTTCTTCATGATAGCCCGTATCTCTATTGTTTAGATATTTGATTCGTTCTTCCATTAATGGTAGTTAATCTAGATACTAAACAAATGACTCGAAAGTAATTATTAAGTTGCATATAAATTTGTATAGGTGAACTAATGACTTAGGGTGTGGTCGTGCTACTGTATTGTGGTACGTGGATTGATTTACTATCAAATGGAAATGTCAGCTCTTAGACATCATCCATGTTAAGTAATTAATGTACTATATATAGTATACGCTAGGTCTAAGGGGAGTTTGTAGTGGACGATTTTAAAGGTGTTTGTGTAATGACCCGTCCCTCCACCGATATTGTCCCCACTCGACCATCCCTGGATTACTCCCGCTCTAGCACGCTTAACTGCAGAGTTTTCTGCCAACTCTGGAGCCAATTGTGTAGAAAAGGCCTCGGTGTTAGGAAAGGACAAATCATTACTTATATTCCATTCGGCCAACCACTTCCGAATATCGGGGTATTACAATACCACCACCTTAAATTAGAGTCGTCCTCGGCTCATATATATTCGCAAGCCCAGATCTCCGACGTTCCCTGCCCCTCATGAGAAGCACCTGGACCAACCCCGTCCAGCGTACCATCCCACCCTAGGCAGGTGACCCGTCGTTGGCTCTGATATCATTTGTAATGACCCGCCCCTCCACCGATACTATCCCCATTAGCCACTGCGGTCATCCGGCAGTGTGTGGTTTTCAACAGGCATCGCTTCGGTAATCCAGAAGAAACTTCCCATATGGTCACCCATCCCTGGATTACTCCCGCCTGAGCATGCTTCACTACAGAGTTTACTGCCAACTCTGGAGCCAATTGTGCTGAAAAGGCCTCGGTATAATGTAGACATTCCCTGCCTCTTGTGAGACCAGTATATGGCTAACATGCCAGCATACTCTCCCACCCGAGCACAAGCGAACCGTCCCTAGTTGTATCCCAACTAACACCGATATTGTTCCCACTTACCCACTGCGGTTATCCAGCAGTGTGGTATTTTTAACGGCGCTACTGCGGTCATCCAGCAGCAGCTTCCCGAGAGGTCACCCATCCTGTGACTACTCCTGGCCGAGCACGCTTAACTGGGAAGTTTTTTCCCACAACTCATTCAAGTGAACTCATCAGGTCTTAGTGTTAGGGAGGACAAATCATTACTTCTATTCCATTCGGTTAATCACTGCCGAATATCGAGGTATTACAATACCACCGCCTTAAATTGGAGCCGTCCTCGGCTCCAGAATATATTTTCAATACCAGATCTCCGACGCTCCCTGCCCCTCATAAGAAGCACATGGACCAACCCCGTCCAGCGTACCATCCTACCCTCGGCAGGTGACCCGTCGTCGGCTCTGATACTATTTGTAAGACCCGTCCCTCCACCGGTATTGTCCCCACTTAGCCATTGCGGTCATCCAACAATGTGGGTTTTTCAACGGGCATCGTTGCGGTAACCCAATAGAAACTTCCCGGATGGTCACCCATCCTTGGATTACTCCAAGCCCAAGCACGCTTAACTGCAGAGTTTTCTGCTAACTCTGGAGTCAATTGTGCTGAAAAGGCCTCGGTGTTAGGAAAGGACAAATCATTACTTATATTCCATTCGGACAACCACTTTCGGATATCGGGGTATTACAATACCACCACCTTAAATTGGAGTCGTCATCGGCTCCAGAATATATTTTCGTAAGCCCAGATCTGTGACGTTCCCTACCCCTCATGAGAAGCACCTGGACCAACCCCGTCTAGCGTACCATCCCACCCTCGGCAGGTGACCCGTCATCGGCTCTGATACCATTTATAATGACCCGTCCCTCCACCGATACTGTCCCCACTTAGCCACTGCGGTCATCCGGCAGTGCATGGTTTTCAACAGGCATCGCTGCGGTAATCCAGCAGAAACTAGGCCTCGGTATAATGTAGACATTCCCTGCCTCTTGTGAGACCAGTATCTGGCTAACAGGCCAGCATACTCTCCCACCCGAGCACAAGCGAACCGTCTCTAGTTGTATCCCAAATAACACCGATATTGTTCCCACTTACCCACTGCGGTTATCTAGCAGTGTGGGATTTTTAACGGCGCTATTGCGGTCATCCAGCAGCAGCTTTCCGAGAGGTCACCCATCATGTGACTACTCCCGGCCGAGCACGCATAACTGAGAAGTTTTTTCCCACAACTCATTTAAGTGAACTCATCAGGCCTAGGTGTTAGGGAAGGACAAATCATTACTTATATTCCATTCGGCCAAGCACTGTCGAATATTGGGGTATTACAGTTTGAATATGTCCCAGACGAGCTTAACTACAACAAGTGATTGGCTAGGGAGGGAATGGCTTATAATCATTTCTTTGTTGCCTAATCGAATATGAAGAAAACTCACGAGTATGGGCTATAGGTTCGGATGGTTAAGAGTTTTTCTTGGAAATGTTCCCTGCAGATTAATGTTAACAGTGAGAAAGTCCTAATTATGTTGACTGACATGGGTTCTTTTTACTCTTATTACCTTGATGTCTGGGTTTGTGTTGTATTGACGGTTTCCGCTGTTAAGATTATAAAACATCTTCCGAAACAGGGGTTAGCATTTCGTATGCCCAGACACTTTATGTAGGGCTCTAAATCGGTGTTTTTGTATCTCAATCCGGGAAAGTATAATTGAGATAGGGAGTGCGTTCCCAGGTACGGTGGTATACATATATGTATACTTTTCGAAATATTTGTTGCGGATATGTTCTGAACCCAATGTAGTGTTATTTCGGATATGTCCCGGTATAACACTACGGTCTAGGTTTGAGATAGAAGGAGATTTGGTGTGTCCTGCTAGAGACTGTATGATTTAGGAAAGACCTTAAATTCTTAGTACGGTGGTTGTCCAACTTTTTAACTAGTAGCTTCTAATTCTATTTTATTTTTTCCCCTTAGGACATGTCTGACCTGCGATTTATATGTATAACTCTTTTATATTTTCTGCGACGCGGCGACTGAGTAAACTTGCTTGGAGTTTAACTCCTGTTGATTATTTCTTTTCAGGTGTTTTTAGGAATCGTGAAGGAGTTTGATTGATTCCAGTTCCGGTGGATATTCTGAAGATATCTAACTGAGGGTGGACATCTACACTTCTTCCTTTATTTAATTTTTCGTCATGTAGTTGCGAGGCAATGAGGATACTTGCTTTTGGGTAGACTTCTTTAGTATTTTCTTTTATTAGTTCGTATTTTGAAGGTGGATTATATTATTGTAGTCTAGAACACCATTTTTACTTGACATCGTTTTTTGTCAAGAAATAATTTTTCCTTCTGCATATTTAATTGTAATGGAACTATGTTCCTAGTTGTCTGTGGGTTATGTACCTTGTTACAGGAAATTAATGACCTATTTTCTATTTAATCATCGGCCAGGGTTATATGGAAAGTAGGGTTGTTACACTAGGGATGGCCGCTAAGTTTGAATTGTCTTTTTCAGTTATTATATTTGGGATGAGATTTAGAATCTCATGGTCAGTCGTGGTGGGGGGAAATAGTGAACAAATCAGCAAAATGGTTTCTTAAAAGGCTATTCATTTCAGATTTATCTGAAACAACCTGGTCATTTTGATTTGTCAAACAGTCTGTCTTATTACGTTTCCTTCTTTTCATAGTTTTGATGTGAAAATACTTAGTATTACGTTCACCTAAGTTGACTGTATTATCCCTTGATAACTGTTTTTCTATTGATTCTTGAATATCGTATAAATTTTCCAATTCTAGAGTTTTTTTGTTTATGTTTTCTTGAGTGAAAGTATTATTGTTGTATACTGCGTTAAGATTCTCTATTTGTTTCAAGACTTTCCTGATTTTCCTGTCAGGTGCTCCAAAAGCAAACTGCTTCTAGTCAACTAGGTTTTTGCCTAGTGTTCTAAGTTTTTTAATCACTACTTCTGTTGCATTTACCAATGATGTATCCCAATGTTTATGAATTAGCTCAATGCATGATGTTTTTTTGAGCAAGTATCGAAGAATTTAAAGGGTATATCTTGATTAGTGAAGGAATTAAGAGCTACTTCTAGTCTAAAGGGTATATGAGGCACATGTGTCAAGATAGAGTCCGGGTTTCTAGTTAACCATTGATTGTTTATGTAAGCTTTGCCTAGTCGTTCTTGTATATTTCTGTGACCTATTCTTTGGTTGTTCCATGTGAAGTTATTTCCAGTAAAACCTAGGTCTAAGAGTCCTGCATCATCCAATAGCCTCTTCAAAGGCTCACTTCCTTGCAATTGAATGGCAGACCCCCTTGTTTTTCGCTTTGGTCAGTGATTTGAATGTAATCTCCAAATACAACCCAAGCCATATTGCTATGATTTATTTTTTCCCTATTTCTTCTAAGAATTTCCAAGAGTCCAGTTTATTAGGTTGTAAGAACTCCCATACAAGGCAGTTAACAGCCAGAGCTGTTCATTGAAATTTATTTTAACTAAGACATTCATCATATTATTGTTCCAGTGAATAATTTCGAAGTGAAATCCATCAACCCAGGCCAAAGCAAGTCCACCTGCTTTTCCTATAGGATCAATTAGATAAATGTTAGGATAACTGGATAGTAATTGTTTCATTAGATGTTTGGGTGATTTTGTCTCAGATATAAAAATCACATCTGGTATTTCATTTTGTATTATTTGTTCAAGGTGTTGTTTAGTTTTCTTATTGCCGCACCCTTGTGCATTCCATGCTATTAATTTCATCTCAAAGAAGAAGAAAAACCTTGAAACAAAGCACAAGGAAACCCTTGAAACAAAACAAACCAGCTAATGGAAACAAATACAGACTTAAAGAGCCAAATTAATATCACAAACTAATTTAGATGGGTATAAACTAAGTTTCAGGTATACTATTTATATCTAAGATTATCAATATTTCAGATAAAGCACATGCAGTTAAGGTTTTAATCACAAATTCTTGTTTATGAAAGCAAATTTTAAAAGCAAAATTCAGGATATCACAAAGCAACTTTACGAAAATCTAATGTTCAACAAACATCGTAGAATAAGCATCCCAATTAAACTATAAGATGGATTGTATCAGGTTAAGTCCTAGCTAAGTTTCAGTGTTTACAATGTTATCTATGTGACAATATTAAAGCTTGATTGCAGGGTATCACAAAGTAAGCAAAGATGGATATAAAGAAGAAAAAAAAACTCAAATTATAAGAGATAATATGGGTTTTGATAGTGAAAGAAAGAATTTAAAAGTCGCATGAAATTGTAAATATAACCTATTAGAACCCGAAAACAGCTAATTGATATAAATTTATCACAACAGGATTGCAAATAGATGAACGATTTTCTGTCACAATGTCACAACTGTAATTTTAACCTAGTAAGATCTCATAGAATCAAATCAGCAATAGTTGAAGTAATGATTTATTACAGTAAGATTGCAGATAGGAATAAAGCAGCAGTAGACATGAGTTCAGAGAAGTAAGGAATAAAGAACCTGAGCCCCTCCATTTCTTTCATCAGCAGTCTTCATCAGTGATTCGAGTCTCTCATCGAAAGGAATTGTCTTAGCCGAGGACAATTCAGATTCAAAAACAAAGGACCCATACTGATTAAAACTTTCGTTTACAATAAACTCTCCAGACGACAAGGAAGAAGGAGGGGTAAGAAAACTATCAGAAGATGCAGATGAAATTTTCAATTTAGAAACAGATGACTCCTACGAAGATGAAGAAAAAGATATGATGAAAGCAGGTTTAGGTTTAATAATGGATTCAGATGATTACTCGATTAATCCTGCTGTGTAAGGTATACCGGAATCTTTAATGAACTGTCCGCCCTTCATGAGACCAGACATCGCAGTAAATCTGTTGAAATATTCTGGTGGGAGTTTGCCAGTCTTCACGCCAGTCCAGTTGACTCTCTTTTCCAAGTTTGCTCCAAGACCAGTGTTGTTGAGTTCCGCAAAAAAGCATGTGTCTAGAGCAAAGGTGGTATTGTCCCAAGGATGCCAACCTGCAGGATCAATGAGATCGTCGATCTGACTGAACATTATAATGTGTGTAGCTAATACTTTCCATGGCCTCCCGAGGTATGATTTTACTCTGAACCGAACAGGGGCCAACAAAGGATCTGCCCTAATGCTGCAATTTTGAAGGATAAGTGCTCCTGGATAATCCATGTTGTACTTTCCACTAGCTAGAATCATATTCGACTGTCCCTCCATCGGTTTTCTTACAATTATGTCACAATTTTGAAATAAGGCGACTGCAGCTCCAAATATGAAATCGACCGTGCCACTGATAGTACATTCTCTGAAGAACTGACACTCCCTATGAGTGTACAAAGTATCCTGAAAACCATCAATCCTCACCCTGAAGAAAATGCACCTATCTGCTGACACTCTCAATGCCACAGATTGATTTTTCTCCGGACCTGCACTGTTCTCGAATCCGATATCCTTCGCTATGAAACCAACAGCATCGATACCTGTGGATATTTCCATACAAATATTTTAGTCAATACGACATTAGTGCATGCATTCAGTAGCACTATAAAAAATTGATCTACATACACAGTATACCATGCTTGGCTCATTATTTTTCTGCAGCATCGGCTTAAGTGCACACAGATTTCTTAGCAGTACATACATACACAACAATTAAATCATAACATACTACCAGAATCCAATCATACTACCACAACTAAATGAACAAAACTTAAATGGTAACTACTCTGGGTAATTAACCTGTTTTCTGATTAATAAATCCAGAACCAAACTGGAATTAAGAACTAAACAACATAACCTAGAAATAAACACAATATGTACTATCTGTACAGAACTAAACTACATAACAGGTATGGATGCATTTAAATTATGATACAAATTATGTGATGGGTAACTATTTGACTTTTCATGAATGGCTAAATTCTTGGTCTGATGATAGAAATTGATCAAGGAAATTTACCCATAGGATGGCCAGAATTATGTAGCATCATTGTACCTGTATTTGGAATGCTAGGTGTGGCTTTGTAATCCAAAAAGTTAAACAAAATAGTGCAGCAACATCAAAAATGATTGTTAAGTTCATTAATAACCTAAGGCATGTCACTAATTCACATTATAAAATCATGTAAACCTTGTACTATGATCCAACGCACGATGAAGCACTGGAATTCTAAATGAGAACCAGACTGTACAAAAACACTTATGAGTGTAGCAATTAATATTGCCTTCTCAATGCTAATGTTGGATCTTATCACATTCTCAGGAATTGGATTGACTTTAACTGATCAATCAGGTAGGACCACCGGAGCAAGAGGATTATACGCAAATTGTGTAACAAGAAAACTACCAGAAATAAAAGGAATTTAAGCTGCCTCCCAATGGACAGCTGACGGGAACGGATACAATATTGTCTTCCGAAGTGATTTTGAAAACACTCTGAAGTTGATGATGGGGCGATATGCTAAAGCAAGGGAGCAAATATACAAGACCAGCTCAAATTTTGGGGAGAATACAACCTTTTCCAGAAACTTTAAAATTAATGCTTTTTCTTTTAAATCAGTAAATATGAGATCAAAAAGGCTGCTAATATATCAACTTTTTGTAATAAAAATGTCGTTAAGAACACTTGGATAGGGGAAAGCTTAAAAGCCATATGAAACAACCTTAACATCCATAACTGCATCAACTATGTAACAGCTTTTAGATTCTAATATATGAGGTTTCAACCCTCTTTTCGCAAAAAAAGCATAACCCATTTCGACAAAACTGGAATTGTAGAAGAATTAAACTAACCTATATCTCAATAAGGGAAATGAAGGTGCATATAACATGAAAAGGAAAACGCAAAGGCTGACATACCGAATGTCGCAGTTACATAAGTCTGCCTTTCTTTTGTGTATCCCTGGTCGTGGGTGATTTTTGTTTTCGTCGCGCCCTCTCCAATTAAGACCAGATTAGTCATTCTCTGAGTAACATTAATCCACTCATGGTAGATGCCTTGCTTCACAAAGATTACAAAAGGAACCTCGCTGTTTGTAGGAACATACTGTAGGGCTTCCTTTACCGACGAGTAATTGCCACTCCCGTCAAGTGCTACAACAATATTAGGCTTCACTGTTCCAGTACCTGCTTGAAGAATCGTTCGTTGCCCCGACGTTGCCCATTGTGGTATGTCTTTGATGAATCTACCTGAAATGTCAACACCTGCACCAATAGATCACTTTTTGATTACGATCCACACAGTATGAAACGTGGTCATAAAAAGAGCAAAAGTAAGGCTAGAACTGCTGCTTCTCAAATTGTTAAAATGACGAGGAATCCGCTTGAGACCTATTCACATATGCTTTAGTCTGACAGTTCCAAAATGAAAAGGAAGAAGAGTTTTCTTGTCTTTCAGGCATTCAAATTCCTTTGGATTGCCCATGTTGGTTGTACTGTGTGCATTTATAGCATATGATCACAATCCCAATCTCACCATATGATCCTCAGTCACAAGAATAATTACTTTGCTTTTAGTTACTCTAGCGGAGCCAGGACAATTTCAATAATCAATGATTCAATATCATTGTATCAATATTAGCAAAGCAATAAGCCAATAATTACTCAAACCCTAGACAGACAATTTCAGTAATCAATGATTCAATATCATGTATCAATATTAGGAAAGCAATGAGCCAATAAAATACCAAACCCTAGAAAATTAGGAAAACACTAAACACCAATCAATTTTTTCAAAATTTGAAGTAACAGGAGGAAACAATTGTGGTATTTGGGTACTAATGAATGGTAATGATTGACAATATAAATGAAAAATCCATTACCTAAAAAAACCAGTGATTAACACTTGCATTCACCAGACTGAATTTTGGCACCAGACTGAATTATGGGAAAGTGAGATATTTGGGTTGAAGTGGTGGACTAAATTACTTTGACTTGGTGGACTAAACCCAATGGACCAGGTGGACTAAATTATAAACTTTATTTTGCTAAGGGGTATTTGCTAATATAGTAAGGTTTTATAGGAAAAAGAGTACAGCCAGGGCTAGCCCCCTTTGCCTCCGCCACTTACATTGCATAACGATATGATTGGCACGGAACAAAAAAGATTGCTAAGCGAAATACGAGGCTGAGAATAAGAAAGAGGCATACTGCAACAAAGACCTTGCAAAATGTCGAGGAAGCAAGTCAAGCAACCATAATCTATACCAGACTAAACATTTCCAAGACAAACAGATTTGGCAAATTTACTTATACGGTTATACCATTACACCGGTTCTTATCTGCATCTCATCAGTATAATCAATTTCATATGCAGGAGTCAAATATGACAGTGAACCTCTTAACATATTCCAATTCATTATATGCAGGAGTCATATATGACAGTGAACCTCTTAACATATTACGATTCATTAACGAATGCCTCCAATTGTAACAAGCAGTGTCAGCCAACAAAAAACAAGTTAATCGTATCAACTTGGTGTTAGCATGACCAAACCAATCATTACTGCGCATCATTTCTAAATCCTTGGAGTTAGCATGGGAGCGACTGGCATAACGAGACAAACCTGCTGGCTTTGATGATACTGGCGAGAGGGAAGCGAGTAGAAAAATCACAACGGTCCAAAACTGGATGCACTTCATGATTCCAAAGGATTCTGCAAAACCATAAAGAAAAGAAATTTAGCTTTCCTTTAGCAAAGAGGTAGGAAACAACAGAGATAGAACAGATATCCATGGCCAAACAATCATCTTACACATTCAGGGAATGTAGTTTGGGGTCTTATACCTGCAGCAAAAGAAATTGCAGAACGTTTGAAGAACATTAAACTTTCAAGGAAGATGTAGAGTTGTGGGATAGCGCCAAATCTTTTGATCTGACATGGGCTTCGGCTTCCGGCAAGAGGGTTCACTTGAACTTCTCACACACTGTGTCTAATTGGGAGTCTGTTTTTGCTTGAGTTGTAGTTTACTGCTTCATTTTTCATCCAATTCTCGTAGAACTGCTAGTAAATTCTTCCTTTTCTTTATACAATTCTTCTCTAAAAATAAAAGAGCTAGAAAGAAAGGTTGGTAACTGGAATGCTGTTGCAGGAAACAGTTCACTTTGTCTTCTTAGCTTTCATTATTTCGATGATATCTATCTTAATAGAATTTGCCTTAGTCTAAAGAAAAAAAGAAGGTCGGAATTGTTTTAATTTTGCTATTAGCTAACAGAGAACCACCACCTAGGAAACTACTGAGAAGGAACTACAAGGTGTCCACCATCATGCATCAGACCTATTTAGAGCATGCACAAAGTCTATGCTTTCATTATTTCCATCCCTGCTTGTTAGTGTATTAGTTGTTGGCTTTGCATTGAAATGTTTGTTTCTTGTCACTGTCTTTACCCAGATAAGGAAAGCGTAGGCACATGGTAAAACTAGTTTTTTCAAAATGGTGAGTTATTCCCTGGTAAAATAGATGATGACTATCTTCCACTATCTAAATTATTACATTTAAAATGTTCTTTGTGTTTGTGTTTTGGTATCTTTAAATTAAATTTTTCAATAAATTTGTGTTGGTGGATAATAATTACCACCATTAAAATTTTAAACCTTCTGTATTCGCAAGTCATGTTGATTCCCAGTTGGTGTGCATAATATGGTGAAACGAGACCAGGGTCCATAACTGCAGAGCTAAAAACTGGTGATGTCTAATGTAAATCTCCAGATACATTATAAAGTTCGCCACAGGGTCTTTACATTCTCATTTGGGTATGTGTTATGTGGATGCCAATAGGACATCATCATAAATAGCTAAAACTAAATGCCAGTAGAAAAAGTGGTCATCTAATACATGGTTTCCCTTTATTGCATCCCACATTTTGTTAGAGGGAGAGCAAAAAGCGATCTGAGGAATATAAAACTCGTAGTTGACTCGCAATTATGACCTATTCAATATAACATTTCCAACTCAGACTACAATGCCCCTGCCAAAACGCCCACTGACCGCACACCCGTTCTTCACATACGTCCACCACCACCAACATCAGTTCCTCCGCCGACGCGACCAACTGGTAAAAAGTCTTGACCGCCTTCGTTCCTTCCTCTTCTCAATCACCAACAATCCTATCAAGCCAATCATCCGATTTGATCTCCTAATTGCTTTAATCACAATTTATTTAGTACATAGCACTTTCATAAGCAACCCGATGGAAGGGATTGATAAACCCAAGTCTTGAAAAAACTCGATTTTAGGTGTCGGAGCTTCTTCCACGTCTGAAGAAAGTTTAGGAGTAATAGTGAGTTTGCTTTTTTTTTTTTGGATGGAAATAGTGAGTTTGCTTTGGGTAACGAAAGAAACTAATATCTGATGGCACATGATGGGAAAATACTTAAGCATATTTCTATTAAGAGATGTAGCTTTTTCGATATTAACTACTAAGTTTAAGCCTTCCGACCTTTCTGTTTACAATATAAACTAGCTTTTGATTATCTACTAACATAATTTTAATCTCCATTACAATATCAGTGTTACTTTTGTAGGTTTCCTTTTATTTTTTGTTTTGATTACGTTGATCTGAGGCTTAAGATCGTTAGATTTTCAAGTGATCATACAATGGTGGTGAAGAATTCCTTCTCCTTTTTTCTATTACTCGTCATTGGTGTTGACGGTGTGGTGGATACATTAAAGAGAAGGGTGTTTTGTATGGGGTCAGTCAGTGGGCGTATTTAGGAGGAGTATTATAGTCCGAGTTAGAGAAATTATATTGAATAGGTTCTAGTTGTGAATTGATTACGATTTTCGCACTTCTTGGATTGCTTTTTGCTCTCCCACTAACAAAAATCCATTTTAAAACCAGAAACCATAAACCTCAGATTTACAACCCATGTCCAAGCATTCATTACTTGTTAACATGTCTGGTCTTAATCTACCAACTCCCTTTATTTCTTTTTAATTTATACCTCGTCTAGCTACTTGTTAAACAAAAATTGTCCGAGCGAAACAAGGCTCTCCCCGTGTACGTTTCCATACATGCAGCCCGAATAAGAATCCTCTGCGGAGGGTCCATCAATTAATGTCCACATCTCTAGCTACTTATTTTTTGGATCATATAAAACCATTGAGCTATATCATCCTTGAAAAAATAGAATCATAGGCTCCATATATACGACCATGCATCGACTAGACTGTTAATGGAGTACATTAAAAAAAAGAATAACACATTTAAGACCCAAACAGGGAAGACAGACTTAGTGACACATTTCTGATTTTCATTTTCTGTTGATAGCACACGTGCATGTAACCCATCTGTTCTGTTATTTTCTGTTATAGTAACTTTGTGGTGGAAATATCATCATGCCTTGGTAGAAATAGAAGAGTTGATAGGTGAGAAAAATAGGAGCCAAGAGAGTTCGCTCCCTGCGGGGATGTCGAGCGACCAGGTTGGAGCATGCCATGCCCGCAGCAGCGGCCAGTGGCCGAGCCTTCAGCCCAATTTTAATTTCTCAGCAAAAAAAAAAGAGAAAAATAGGAGCCCAGCTTTTGAGCTTGAATATGAGGGTTCTCTCTTGGAATGTCCAAGGTATTGGAACCCCAATAACCCAAGACCATTTTAATCACCTAAATTCTTATTATAAGCCTGATATTGTTTTTTTATCGGAAACCAAGGCCCAACTGTCTAAAATGGAACCTTTTAAAAAAAAATCTCAGTTTTTTGATTGGTTTATAGTACCGTCCGTGGAAATTGCAAAAGGGTTAGCGATTGCTTGGCACAATAATATAGAAATGAATCTGATTTCAGCAAACCTAAATGTTTGCCACTTTGATACAAAAATTGGAGAAAAAGAAGTGATCTTAACATGTGTCTATGGTGCAGTGGAAGCGGAAAACAAAATTGAGCAATGGTCCTACACAGCTAATACTGCTCAGCATTTCAGTAAACCTTGGCTACTAATTGGATACCTAAATGTGATACTTGATCCGGACGAGAAACAAGGAGGAAATAAATCAGTTAAAGTGACAAATCTTTCATAATTCATACCATTGACTCTTGGGGCTTCAAGATGCAAAAGTTACGAGGGAGCTCCATTCACACGGTCGAACAACGAGATAAGGAGGCCAACATATGCAAGAGAATTGACAGAGCACTCACATCGGTTCAATGGACACAGAACTTCCCTGATACCAAGGTGAGTCACCTCCCTAGAGTAGGGTCTGATCACACCCATCTTTTACTAGATTCCCACCCAGATAAACAAATCTTACTAAAACCCTTTAGATGTATTAGATCCTGGCTCACTCACCCCACTATTTCTGAAATGATAGCTAATTCTTGGAATCATCATTCTAGTGGTGATAAAAATAATAACCTCTACTCTAAACTTAACCTCCTCTCTTCCGACCTTTCCCAATGGAACTCCGATGTTTTCGGGAATATTCATAAAAATATAAAATCCCTAAATATTAGGATTGATGCTCTCCATAAAACAAGAAACTATTCTACAAACCTAGATAAAATTAAAAAATTACAAGAGGAACTAGGGAACTGGTACAAGATTAAAAATGACTATTACCACCAACTCTCCAGGGATAAGTTTTTCAAGGAATTTGACCAAACACTAAATACTTCCACGCTTCTGCCTCTAATAGGAAAAGAATTAATGCTATCCATTCTCTTAGGGAAACCTCGGGACTTTGGATTTCAGAAAAAGATCAAATCTATTCGCTTCTTCTCAACCATTTCTCCAATATAGGAACCTCGCAGATCCAGAACTATGTGGAAGACCTATCCAACATTATAACTCCTTGTATCTCTGTGAGTTAAAACTCCCTTTTAATTTTTATCCCCTCGGAAAAATAAATTTGGAACATGTAGTTGCAGGAAATCCTACAACACATCCCTCACAAGAATTCATAGTATTCATATATAAGATCAACAATTATCATTTTTTATTAATTGAGTTAGAGATTTTACAATAAGTAAATGAAATCAAGAATATAATTGTTACTCTAAACTTTCTCTCTACTCTAAAAAAGATCCCCCCACTTTAAGTCTGTTTGGCTCTTTATATAGGACATTACATAGTGGGTGACAGCTAAGTTGTCCTTTATTTTTGGATATGACTTGCGACATTCTCGCGAGTGTATAAATGTTAAATCTCGCAACACTCCTAAATCTCGCTAGATCTTCACATCTTTCTCGTGTTCAGGCTGTCGTCATCCGTTGCGTCATTTTTATTACCAATCTGTGATATCTTCGCAATGTGTCTTTCGTGGATTTCGCAAGGATATTGGTGTTGCGATATTTTGATCCTACATCTTGCCTCTTCTCATGTCTTCTCTGCGAAGGAGAGAATGACATGAGAACTAATATGTTCTAACGGCCGCATCTATTCATTTCTTTCCATCAATTTTCTGCCGACAAGATTCCATGAATTAAGCATAACCGCTTACACGTGTTGAATATTCCCCCATTCACCGGCACATTTAATGCTAACCGGTCACCATTTTCTTGCCTATTTAAGAAGAAATCCATCACAAAAATATCTTCTTTCTTTTACTTCTTCTTCTTCATCTCTATATTCTTTGTGAATCTTTTTGTCGTCTGTAACTTTTTACTGTTGTTCATCTTTCTGGGAATCTTCTTCATCTTTCTGCTATTGTTCCCATGGAGCCATCAAGGTTTGTTGATTTTGCTGAAATTGATCTTTTTGGGGTTGATCTCTTCTACTGAAATTGTCTTATTTGATTTCGTTCTTCTTTGAATAATTCCCATACTGTTTCTGTTTCAGCAAAAGCACCTCTAACACCAAGTTCACAATCCAAAACCCTAATATTCCAAAGGGTTCGCAGCCAAAAATTGTTGTAAACAAAAGAAAGCATGCAAATAGCAAGGTATTAAGAAACACTTATTTTTAATAACAATATTGTTGCCTATGTTTCTTATTTGACTTGTGATTCGCAGGGTGATGAAAATGTCGATATGCCCTCCAAAAGATCTCGCCACCCTAAAAGTGTTGAAACTTCTGTTTCATTTCCTGTGTTTAAGCTTTCAACACCTCCTGCGATACCTTCGCAAGCTGAATCCCCTCTCCTTATTTGCGAAAGCGTCGCTGCAGACTTCCCCCATGTAATTAACCTTTCTATAAATGAAATTCCTCACGATAACCCTGTTGTGAATGAACCCTTCTCTTCTTCTACTGCCAATACCTCTTTTCTTAACATTGCCTCAACCCCAGTCATTAACCTTCATCAAATTTCATCTTCGGATGACACATCTATGACGAAAGATGATTCAACTCTCCCACCTTTACCATCATCACTTCTTCATCCGAATCTCTTCCTTTTACTAAAGAAAATTTGGAAGGAATGGATATTGCTTTCAAGGTTTTATCAGATATTTTGGACGATGTCAAGAAAGCTTCCATAGATCCTATCAGATCTAGTGTCTGCGAGATTTTAAGTAAATATTTTGGCTCTGACAGAATGGTTTCGCAAACATCTTTGGAAAAGGAAGTTGAAGCTTTGGAAAATAACCTCCAAGCTATGACTTTGAAGTGTGACACTCTTCATCTTGATAATCAAAAACTTCAGAATGTTTCGCTGGATCGTGATAATCTTCGCAAGAAGAACGAGGAATTAAAAGGTATAACTTGTCCCCCCCTTTTTTTTTTTTTAAAGTTCCTCGTTCGCCCTTTAAGCTTTAAACCAGAAATGAAAAATGGAGATATATCATATTGAGTCCGTTGCTGAAGAAGCTCGAATGGATAGAGATGCTTGGATGGATCAATATAACCAATTAGATAATCTTCATACATACTCTGTTGATCAAGTAGATAATCTTACCAAGGAGAATGCTCAATTAGTTCAGAAGCAAAACTTATTAAGTAGTGAATTATCTCTCCTCTCTTACTCTTTGACTAAAGCTAATCTGGGGTTAGAAACTTTATCAGATGAGAATGAAACCCTATCTCAAGAGAAGCGAATTCTTTCAAATAAGGTGGCGATCTCTTCGCAACAGCTTAGTATTTGTCAGAAAGTATGTAATGAGCATGAAAAATCTCTTTGTTCGTTGAGAAGTAAACTTAAAGAAGTCACCGTTGAGAAGGATAAAATTATCCAAGGTAGAATAACTTTAAGTGTAAAGGCAAGCCAACTCAAGTATCAATACTCCAAGCTAGAAGAATCCTATTCTTCTCTTGCGAAGGAAAACACTTTACTCATTTCTAATGAAAAGAATTTGCGATCTCGACTGAAAGGTTTGGTTGGAGATACATTTGACAATGCCATGGATCACTTGGAGGATAGTTTCTTGGCTTTAACCCAATATCTTATCTCGCAGAAGGAAGGTAGTCATAAAATTTGACTGCCTCAACCATTTTTTCTTTATTAAGTCTTTTTATGATATCCTCCTTGCGAATTCTTCGCCTGAATGAATTTCTTTATTCTTTGTTTCTGCAGAATCTGAGAAGAATCTTCGCTCCTCCCTTTCTACTTTGGAATCTAGCTATGCCAAAGTTCGCAAAGAAAATGCATTACTTGCCTCTACCCTTGCTCTTTCTAGCGATCGGGCAGAAAGAAGATTTGATTATCTCGCTTACTCCAAAGATATACAAAGTAGGAATCACAAAAAAAGCACTCCTTCGCCAAGTTCATCTTAGGGCTGAAGTTCTTGTGAACGATATCTTATTGTCCAAGTCTCTTGCTCTTATATCTATCGAACCTTTGGAAGTAGATGATGATGAAGTTCCTTGTTCTCCTGATAGTGATTATCATTATGAAAGTGGCGAAGACTTCACAAATGAAGAGGAAGTTCCTCATAATGATGAAACTATCAATAACAACTCCAATGAAGAAGAAACTAGGATAAATCAGAATGAAAGAAAGGATTTGAAACTGATAAAGCTGGCGAGAGTGAAAAAACTGGTGAAAGTGATAAACTTGTCGAAGAATGTACATTGTCTCCTTCTGGTGAAAAAGTTGATGTTGAGGCTTGAATTTCCTATGTAATTTCATTTCTTTGGATTGCTTCATTTTCATAATTCGTTGCAAATGATGTACTTCAGTCACCATTGAGATGTATTTACTCTTTTATCATTGCGTCTTCTAGCGAGGAAGATAATGCTTGTTGTTTAACAATTCCCATACTGCCTCTCATTATGTTTCTTGCAATGAATGATCTGCATAAGTAATGGTTAAGTCTTAAAAAAATTTGTTATATCATGTGGTCTTATTTTGCCTTCCTAGTTAAAGGTCTTATTGTGCCACCTTTTGTCATTGCGACAAAATCGCAGGACGCCTTTGCACTTGCATGCGAAACCCATTGATCTTTCCTTAACTATGTCTTTGAAATTTTTGTTGCGACAATATGACAGGCCTAAAAATTCTCGCGAAAATAAAGCCCCATGACATTGCCGTCTTGCGACGAAATCGCAGGACGTCCTTACACTTTCATGTACTAACCCATTGATCTCGTCTTATCTTTGTCTTTTGTATTATTTCCTCTTCAGGATTGTTGCACAAATATGACAAGCCTAAATTTTCTTGTGAAAATAAAGTCTCATGACATTTGCGTCTTAAGACACTTATCAGCTCCCTAATGGAGGGTGCCGCCCTCATCTTACCCCTGGTTGCCCCTTCAAGGAGGCGTACCTCTACCATACAAGGTTGGCTCCTCCCATCCGGTCTTGACAACAACCAGTTGTTTTCGCAGCCTCTTATCCCTTTTACCTATAGGGTTTATGGTTACGAGGCTGCACCCTAAGTGGAGTTTTCTTCGGGTCGAGTGCAGTATAAGCCAAGACTTGCCAAGAATAGCCGAGACGCTTCAAACGCCCCAGGCACTCTTGGCTCAACCGTGTCGGCGCCTTGATCAGATGCCGACTCCTTAGAAGAGACCCTCAGTCGTCCAACCTAAGTCATAAGCTTAGGTTGAAAATCCAAGGTACCTTTCCTGGATAGGCTTTATTGACCCCAACTCTCCATGACTCAGGTTCCAGGGGCGGTGTAACCTTTTCCCTGAGTCATGTAACAGGTACCCCTTTTTATGACGCACTTTAGGTCTTACATTTGCCTCTTGCGAAATTTTGATTTCGCGAACTAGGGTGTACGCCATAGCAGGTTCGCCCCTTTCTAGTATGTCATTGATTTTTGATTATCTCTTATCATTATCTGTGCGAAATTTTCACATTGTCTTGTACAATTTAGCAGTAATTCTTTCACAAGATTTTCATATAGATTCATTTTGCTTCAATCATACATCATTTCGCAGTCTATTTTTTCCCACAATTTTTACGGGTAATATCTCTTTAAGTATAACCTGTTTCACGGCTTCATCGAGTCTGTGGCCCACATCTTTACCCTCAGGGTCCATCAATCTATATGCCCCTGTTCCAACTATATCCTTGATGATATAAGGTCCATCCCATTTTTTCGCAAGCTTTCCGCCACATTCTCGCTGATATATTGGTGTTTCTCGTAGCACCAAGTCACCTGGTTGAAATTCCCGTATTTTAACATGTTTATTGTATTCTCGGGCTAACCTTCGCTGGTAGTTTTCCATATGTTGTAGAGCTCTTTCTATTTTTTCTTCTAATTCATCTAGCTTGGTCAAAATAACTCCTGCACTAAGATTTTTCTCCCAAGCTTCTCTATTTGTTGTTGGAATAATAACTTTTGTTGGTAGCACAACCTCAACTCCATATGTTAAACATAAAGGTGACATTCCCGTAGCCTCTCGCCTGGTTGTGTTGTAAGCCCATACTGCATTATGCACTTGTTCGCACCATGCTCTATTATGCCCTTCTAATTTCTTCTTCAATATATCTGCGATTGTCTTATTTGTTGCTTCGCTTTCCGTTGGCCTGCGGGTATAAAGGAGTTGACTTCCCATATTTTATCTCAAATGCATTAAGTAAATGATTCTATATTCATCCTCAAACTGTTTCCCATTATCAGATACCAACTGTGCGGGGATTCCGAATCTGCATATGATATTCTCAAATATGAATGTAAAAATGTCTTTGTCGAGTATGTGTTGTACTGACTTTACTTCTGCCCATTTTGTGAAATAATCTGTGGCGACAATCAGATATCTTTTTTTGCCCAGACCCTGGTAAAAATGGTCCCACAATGTCTAAACCCCATTTTCCAAAAGGCCATACACTTGTTGAAGATGTTAATGGTGCTCCAGGTGCATGTATTTTCTTTTCGTGCCTTAGACAATCTTCGCAACGCCTTGATACTTGTTTCGCATCTTCACGCATATATAGCCAATAATAACCTTGCATTTTCGCTCTGTATGCCAAAGATCTTCCACCACTGTGATTTCCAGCATCCCCACTATATAACATCTTTAACACTTCTTCTCCTTATTTTCGTGACAAACTGAGTGATGGTCCATTAAAGGATCTCCGATACAACACCCCATCTCGTAGTTCGTAGTTTGTCGCACGGCTCTTTAATTTGTGTGCCTCCAATCTATTTCTTGGCACTTCTCCTTTCATCAGATATGCATGAAGTTCTGCTCTCCAATCTTCAGTATCTGGTATTGGTTCTCCCTCTTCTATTATCATTACATCTACCTCTTCTTTTTCTTCTTTATTGACTGATGGAGATAGAAGTGTTTGTATCTTTATGCATCTCGCAGCTGGGTTTGTCATCATACTTGAGATAAAAGCGAAAGCATCTGCGAGTCTATTATCTTTTCTTGATATATGTCTCCATTTTATTCTTGGGATTTTCGCTGAAAATTCTCCCACAAGTTTCTTGTATTTCTTCAAAGATGGTTCATTTGTAGTGTATTCTCCTTTTATTTGACGAATGGCTAGTTGTGAATCACTGGTGATTCTCACATTCTCCAATTTCATTTCTATTGCGAACTTCAGGGCATGTACCACAGCTTCATATTCTGTTTCGTTATTGGTGGATGTAAACTCCAATCTGAAGGAAAAAGCCATCTTGTTGCCCTCTGGTGAGATCAAAATAATTCCTACTCCGTTACCTTCCCCATTTGATGATCCATCCACTAATATTTCCCATCTATTTGGCTCCGTCAATAGATCTCTTGGGTTTCCATGTTCTTCTTCTACATCCATCATTTGTTCCAAAGCTTCATCATCTTCTAGAGGGAATTCTGCCAAGAAATCTGCGACAACTTGCGATTTGGGTGAAGATAGTATTCGTACTTGATTTTGAAATGACCTACTTGAGCATTCCATCTCTCGACTCTGCCTGACCTTTTTGAATTTTTCATTACTGACTCAATTGGTACCTTTGTCATTACTCTGATTGTATGAGCCTGAAAATATATGTGAAGCTTAAATGTTGCACAAACTAATGTCAAAATTAGTTTTTCAATTTTTGAATAATTTTTCTCTGCCGCATTGAAGGTTTTGCTGATGTAATAGATTGGTTTTTCAACTCCTGTGTCTACTCGTAATAACACTGCACTTAATGCGTGCGAAGTTGTCGCAAGATAGATTAATAATTCTTCTCCTGGTTCTGCTTTTTGCAAAATGGATATATCCATCAGATGTTCCTTTATTCCTTGCAAAGCTTTCTCGCATTCATCTGTTCATCTAAATGTCGCCCCCTTTTTGAGTATGTTGAAAAAATGTTTACATTTGTCTGATGATCGCGAGATAAATCTTCCTAGCGAAGCTAAGAGCCCGTTTAACTTCTGTACATCTTTTACCGTCGCTGGTGTTGGCATGTCGCGAATTGCTTGCACTTTCTCTGGATCAACTTCTATTCCTTCTTTCGATACAATGTAGCCTAAAAATTTCCCTGATGCAACCCCAAAGATACACTTCTCTGGATTTACTTTGATGTTAAAATACCTCATTTGTTCAAAAATTTCCCTCAAATCTTGGACATGATCTTTTGCTTCTTTACTTTTTATCAACATGTCATCTACATACACCTCTAGCGTTTTGTGTATCCACTTCGCGAACACCTTTTCTACCATCCTTTGGTATGTTGCTCCACCATTTCGCAAACCAAACGGCATTTTTGTATAACAATATAATCCTCTTGGAGCGAAAAAAGCAGTATGCTCTTGGTCTTCTTCAGCGAGAGGAATTTGGTTGTAGCCTTTGTATCCGTCTAGAGAAGATATCCTATCATTTCCTGCCGCCGATTCAACCATTTGTGGAATATCTGGTAAAGGAAAACTATCTTTCGGACAAGCTTTATTTAGATTAGTAAAATCTATGCAAATTCTTATCCCTTTTTTCTTCTTTGGGACCACGACCATGTTTGCTATCCATTCTGGGTACTTTGTTTGTCTTATGATTCCTGCATCAAGCATCTTCTGCAACTCTTATTCTATTTGAGGGTGGTATGTTGTTGCGATTTTTATAATTCTTTGTTTGAATGGTCTCGTATTTTTGTCAATCTCCAACCTATGACACGCCACAGAAGGGTCTATTCCAGGCATCTCATCCATGTTCCATGCGAAAATATCTTTATAATCTCGCAACAGACCAACAGTTCTTTCTTCTTCATCTGCCTCCATCTTAGTCCCAAATTTTAGTATCTTTGGTTCTTCTTCGGTTCCAACATTCACTTCCTTTGTCGGTTCGGCTGCAGTGTAATTGGTCTTTGGTTTTCCCATAGGTGTTGATTCTTTCATTTCCTTCGCATGCTCATTCCCTTCTTCCGAAATTTCGCTGGGGTATTCCTTTTCCTTCTTCTGCTCTTATCATATAAGCTCTAAATTCTTCTTCCCTTTTCGCCTCCTTCGCCATTTTTCTGCGATCTTTTCGCTTCTCCGCACGTCCTTCATAATGTTTCACCTCAATTTGATAACATAGTCTCGCTTTATCAGTATTTCCTCTAATTTCACCAACCCCATTTGGCATAGGAAATTTAATGCATTGATGTAACGTTGAGGCTACATCTTTAATTTCATGTATCCATGACCTTCCCAACAACACGTTGTATGGCGATTCCATATCCACTACACATAATGTCACTTGTGTTTCAATTTCTCCCAGCAAAATACGCATCTTTATTTCCCCTTTAGGTTTTGTTATAGATTTGCCAAAGCCATGAATATGATATGTTGAGGAAGTCGTATCTTCATTTTTGTACCCCAATTCTTTGTATGTGTGGTAAAACATTATATCCACCGAACTCCCCGTATCCACCAAAGTTCTATTTATTGCCCATTCTTCCCTTGTTTTTGCTGATTCTCCCTCTTCCTTCCGTGCGGTTATTGTGACCACCAAAGGAGATGTGTGACCCAAATTTTCTCTCGGTATTTCTGCTGCTGTGAACGTAATTTTCTGTTTTTCCCATTCTTTCAAGGGTGATGCCTTCTCCATCGTTGTGATTTTCTTTCCTTCGAAGTCTCGCTTATGTATTCTCCCTCTGATATTTTCATGGAATTCACTAATCATTGTTTTTGTAATCAAATTACACTCCAAACTTCTATTGCATTTCTTCATTTTACTTTTCTCCTTCTTGACTTATTTTTTGATTTGTTTCATCACTTTCTTGATTTAAACACTCTTAATAACAAAATTTAATCTTTAATCTTCGTCCCTGTTTCTAGCGCCATTATGTAGTTGCAGGAAATCCTACAACATATCCCTCACAAGAATTCATAGTATTCAATATATGTTTAAGATCAACAATTATCCTTTTTTATTAATTGAGATAGAGATTTTACAATAAGGAAATGAAATCAAGAATATAATTGTTACTCTAAACTTTCTCTGTGCTCAAAACTTTCTCTCTACTCTAAAAAAGATCCCCCCCCCCCCCACTTTAAGTCTATTTGGCTCTTTATATAGGACATTACATAGTGGATGACAGCTAAATTGTCCTTTATTTTCGGATATGACTTGCGACATTCTCGCGAGTGTATAAATGTTAAATCTCGCAACACTCCTAAATCTCTCTAGATCTTCACATCTTTCTCGTGTTCAAGCTGTCGTCATCTGTTGCGTCATTTTTATTACCAATCTGTGATATCTTTGCAATGTGTCATTCGTGTATTTCGCAAGGATATTGGTGTTGCGATATTCTGATCCTACAGAACACTTTATCCAATATGAATCAATGGGGAGCCCCGGGGCCAGATGGCTTCCGGCCGGGTTTCTTTAAAGTAAATTGGGCCACTTTGGGACCAGATATTACAAACACGGTTCAATATTTCTTCAAAACTATTCCAAAAACTTCCACCCCTCAAACCCCGACGGATTTTAGACCCATCAGTCTAAGTAATACCATTTATAAAATAATATCTAAAATTCTATTCAATCGCCTCAAACCGATTCTTAATTAAATAATCTCCCCTAACCAATCAGCTTTTTTACCCGGTAGACAAATCACTGACAATATCATTATCGCTCATGAGCTTATCCACACAATGAAAACCTCGAAAGCTCAAAAGGGAAACCTCGCTCTAAAATTAGATCTTTCGAAAGCTTTTGACAGAGTGGAATGGAATTTTATAAAGTTTGCTCTCTCAGCTCTGGGCTTTAATTCAACTTGGATAAATCTCATTATGCAATGTATCTCTACCACTTCATTCTCCATTCTTCTTAACAGCTCACCAGGGCCTACTTTCAAAACTTCTAGGGGGTTAAGACAAGGCGATCCCCTCTCCCCATACCTATTTCTTATATGTATGGAGATTCTTTCTAGACTCCTAGAAAATTCGGTTTTGGAGAAAAAAAATTCTGGCCTGAAAATAAACAAAAATGCCCCCAACATCTCCCATCTTTTCTTCGCAGATGATTGCTTCCTTTTCACCAAAGCGGATTTAGGGGAGGCAAAAAACCTTCTTGACATATTATTCAGATTTGGGAAGATCACTGGTCAAATGATAAATCTTCAAAAATCCTGTATTTTTTTCAGCAAAAGGATCCATCTGAAACATGGGAAAATAATTGCGAAAATTCTAAAAGTCCCTCTAATGAAAAAAAAAAATGATCGATATTTAGGTACTCCGCTCTTTTTTGATAAAAAAAGAAAGGAGAATTTTGAGCCTCTACTCAAAAAATACTATGACACCCTGCAAGGTTGGAAATCTAAACTTCTCTCACAAGCTGGAAGAACGGTTTTAATAAAATCAGTCCTACAAGGGTTTCCTACATATCAAATGCAAATCCTAAACCTCCCAAAGGAAACCTTAGATCAAATGGATAAGATACAAAGAGACTTCTGGTGGAACAAGGATAAGAAAAAAAAAAGAGGAGGTTATTTTAAAGCTTGGGTAAATATCTGCAAACCTACCTCACAAGGATGTCTTGGAATAAAAAACCCGCATCTTTTTAACATTTCTCTCCTAACGAAACTGGCCAGCAGACTAATTTCAGAACATAATCAATTATGGGCATGATTATTGAAAGCCAAATACTTTCCTAACAATCACCCACTAGAAGCTACTAGGACTTCGAATCTTTCTTGGATATGGACAAGCATACAGAAAGGTCTAAACCTTATCAAAGGAAATTTCTTTTGGCAAGTTAAAAATGGAGCCTCGATAAAGATTTGGGAAGATAAATGGTTACCATCGGAAAACAGTCTTCCAAAACCAACAGGTTTAACAGGTCCAGTCCCACAAAAGGTAAGTGAACTGATTACACAAGATGAAGTTTGGGATGGAGAAAAACTTGATACACTATTCACCCATAATATTAAAGACAAAACCTAGCCATATCGCCAAATATACAAGAACCAGATAAAATCAGATGGAAACACCACTGCTCCGGAATCTTCTCAGCGAAAAATGTTTACACTTTCCTCATAAATCAAGATCAGGAAAACACCATCTCTGGCGAATTTCCATGGAAAAAAATATGGAAAATCAATGTAATTCCGAGGATCAAATTATTCATTTGGAAATTAGCTCAGAAAGCTTTTCCAACCAATGCTAGATTAGGAGCCCATAATGAGGAATTCATCACAGAATGCCCAATGTGTAATACACAATCGACAGAAACAGAACATCACCTAATTAGAGTTTGTCCTTTTGCTAGAGCGATTTGGTTCGATCTCTCTTTATATGCAGTTAATACAAGAATTAATACAGAATCTATGATGGATTGGATTAAAGAATGGATATCGATACCGGAATTCGCTGACTATTCATGAAGGATTGCAACAATATCCTGGTTCATCTGGAAATACCGATGTTCAGTAGTCTTTGACAAAATAAACCCAAACCCGAATTCTCTTATTGAGCAAATAAACAAATTCATGCAACAATATCCACAAGAGAATATCAAGAAGAGCAAAAGGATTCAGCCAAATATAGATTACAAGGATAAATGGTCAAGTTTATCTTCAGACTAGATATTATTCATAGATGCAGCATTCATAAAGGAAAATTCAACTATGGGATGCGTTTATCTTATATTCAGCGAACAACGAAACTTTTATGCACATTGCAGCTGGAGCAGATAGGGTCTTATCAGCCTTCCATGCAGAGTCAAAAGCCTTATTAAAAGCGACTTCCTGGCTAAGTGAAAATATTTTATCTAGTGTCACTTTAGTTACTGATTGCAAGATGTTAAGGAAACAATCGAAAGGAGGAAAAGATCCCGCATTGGAGAGCGCGGATAACACAATAATGAAGACTCAAAATATTTTTCAAACACTCCCTCAGGCTAAAGTGAAATACATCAATAGAAGGTTTAACTCAGCAGCAGATCACATAGCAAAAGAAGCTCGTGAAAAGAATCTTCAGCATATATCTACCCAAATTTAGATAATGATATCTCAATCTAGTGTGATGTTCAATATTTTTGAAAAGAAAGACATTGTAAAGCTGATGTATTTTATTGCTTGATTAATATATAATCTTTTTCCATCAAAAAAAAAAAACATATAAAAATACGAACGTTCTTGTCCATAGTGATTGGCTTTGGTGATTCTAATAGCATGTTTGGATAACCAAATGACAGTAACTTTTTGGCTTATAAAAATCAAAAAGTCAAAAGTTAGTATGTTAGTAAGATGTGTTTTTTTAAATCTAGAAGCAAAGAAATAGCTTCTAAATGAAGCAAAAATTCTAGACATCTTATTTCTGTTAGAAGTAGCTTCTTGCTTTTCCTCGATATTTATATAATAAAAATATTTTTACATTTCATCTTCCTCTCTAACTGTGATTTGGGACTGTAAATTTCTTTGTATGGTGGTGGTCTTAGGGGTGGTGATAGCACATCAAACTAGTCATTACGAATTTAAAGCAAAAAGCATTGAAATTTCTTTACTTGCTCACTGTGATCATAATACAATAAATTTGATGCTATCAGCCTATCACTTTGCTCTTCAAATTAATTGAAAGAAATGTTCCAAATGTATATACCGGAAAATTGATAAGCATAAGGAATTATATACGAGTCCCTAAGCAATTAGTGATTAGGATTTAGGATAATTTAACAAATTATCATATTATGCTAGAAGATCACGAATCTTGATAGCAGTGATTTCTTTTTCTTTTTTCTTTTTTTTTAAGCATGTAATTAAATAAAAGGAAATTAGTTTACAATTTTTCGTGGGTATTTGGTACCCACGATATCATGAAATAGAATTTGATTAATTAAAGATGGGATTGTCTGGTCCCATATTTTGGTTGATAAACTCCCCGTTTGACTTCCATCTGCCACATGATTGGATAACCCGTCTGCAGCTTGATTTCCTTCCTTGTAGTTGTGCTGAATTGTAGCTTGCGGGATCTATCGAAATCTGATTTTTATTTCTTCAATCATCCCTGATATGTTCCAAGGTGCGGGTGCAGATGAAGTGATGAAACACAGAAGGTTTTCTGAGTCGGTTTCAAAGATAACTCTTGGCCATTGCCTTTCTGTTGTTGTTCTTGATTCCAATAATAGAGCCCAAGTTTCTGCAGTTAATACAGTCGTAATTCCTAGTGGCTGAGCTAGAACCATTATAGTTTGTGCATCAGAATCTCTGCATATGAACCCTGCCCCCGCAAATCCTGGGTGACCTCTGGCTGCTCCATCTGTGTTAATCTTAATCTAGTTTATGTTCGGAATGGACCATCCTACCGATATTGTTGATATCCTTTTGTCCCTCGTTGGGTGGTTAAATATCGGTGCATCTCCTGGTGTGATTGGTGGTGAAGAGTGTAGTGCCCCGTAGAATTCTTGTTGCAGTTTCTGAGCCCATGCTAGTATTTCTTCTGAAGTTGTTTGCTTTTGTTGGTATATTAGGTTATTCGTAGCTAGCCATAAGGTCCAGAATAGAAAACAAAAAGAGGAGATTATAGATGTTGACACAGGTTGTTGAAGGATTTGGGAAATGGTTGTCTGAGGCGTTAAGGTGAAAGTGTGGTGGGGGTTGGAGTTAGGTGAAATTGATAGTTGAGTGAATAAGGTGTTCCAAGAGGTAGTTGATGTTGGACAGTGGATTAAAAGGTGACTTGCTAATTCTGGGTCAGTGTTGCATCTGGAGCATATGTGTCTGAGTTGGTCAGATGGATGTGATATAAGAGTGAGAAGGTTGGTAATCCTTCATTGATGACTTTCCACAAGAAAAGCCGAATTTTTGGTGTTTTTCTTTTTGTTTTCATCACAAATCTATTCTTATTTCAAATAAAATCCCAATATCCTATTTACAAAAATTTGATAAGAACCTTTTTTTTTTTTTGTCAAGCCAAAGATGAATTGTATTGATGAGAAAATCAGTTACAAGATTGAGGTCTATCCGAAAGTAGTTGCGTTCTGATCTCAGGTGGAGATGAACGAGACCAATTACATGAAATCTACTCTAGCTAATCTAGAGAGAGTGTCAGATACTTTATTTCTTTCCTTTGGAATGTGATAACATTTCCAAGAGGTGTTCCTACTAAAAAGGATTCGAATATCTTTAATCATGTTGAGTAAGCGCCGGTCTATAGGAGAATTCTTTATCGCAGCATCAACTACTGTCTTAGCATCCAGTTCAAACTTCACCTTCTCTAGGTTGAGAGAATGTTCCCATTTAACGGCCTCCCACAGTCCCTTACATTCAGCCTCCTCCGCGCTTTTAATACCCTTTAGATTGATGCATTTGGCTGCCTGCTGAGTACCTGCACAATTTCGAATGATTAGTCTTATACCCCTTGAGGAATTTAAGAAAGATCCATCACAATTAATAGTAACAAAATCAGAGGGAGGAGGAATCCAATTAGTAATTCTACGACAACATATGTTGTTACTTGGAACAGGTTTGTTCCACTGTGCACAGTGATCTTCAACGTAGCTCTTACACTTCTTAATCGACTTGTCTGGATGAACTGAGATGTTTTGAAACACCTTATCACATCTATCCACCCATAAACACCAAGTCGTAATGTCTCTTTTACATATTTCTTCAACTGAGATCTTTATAACAAACAGATCGTCAAACCATGTACCAATCCAGTCTGCCAGAGGATGATTACCATTAGCCGACCAGCCAAGAATTGAAAAAGCGGGGTACAACAACCACACCCAACAATTCAATTAGCAATCTGTATGGACAAACTCCAATATACTTTCTAGAGAATCAACTAGACAGTCAGACTCAATCTAGAAAAAAAGTATATCAAAGAGTTTATATCTCAATCTCTCGATTTGATCTTTACTCAAGCAAATAGAAATCATGAAGTCTTTATCAAAGAGAGATAACTTGGATGGTACCAAAAACCAATATCCAAGTGTCAATCAATTTAAATCAACAACCCAAAAGGTCCGATATTCTAATTGATTAAACAATGCACAACCTGTGATATTTCAATTATATAAATAAATATAATGCGGAACAGAAATAACACAGACACCAGAATTTTGTTAACGAGGAAACCGCAAATGCATAAAAACCCCGGGACCTAGTCCAGATTGAACACACACTGTATTAAGCCGCTACAGACACTGCTATCTAAATCTTGTTGCCAAATTTAGTTGATCAAAACTATATCTTGATTTCTAGTCTACATTTAGTCAAATATCGTATTAGGATACAAGTGTGCAGTTTAGTATCAGACGTCACTGCGTTCTACCGTTTGAAGGCTAAGATCAACAGAAGACATTTGGAGAATCTCATCGACAAAAGGTAAATGAAGAACCAACCTATTACTCAAGTTTTCACCTTTCTATCTATGAGACTAAGTCGCATGACTAAGTGGACTTTTACAAGAACAATAGAAATTTTGAGTCAAGTTTATCTTGTTAATTATTCTCGAAATATGAATAACTAAGTTTAAGAACATTTGTTCAAAACTTGATGAATTTGGTTAAGAACAATTTATTGTTTATGACCTAAATCATGATTCAAGTTAATCATTTGAAATAGCCTGGAACAATGATATGTGTCATTGATGTTATTCGATAATATTTTAAGAGGACAGATCCCTTGACAGCCCCTTTATTTGACAAAGTTTAACAAACTATGGTAAGCGTCCGATAGCAAAATATAGGCGGTTAAGATTGAGAAGTTCTGATTAAATATTCGATGGATATGTTTGGTACCCGCGACCCGATTACGTCTCCAACTCACTTTTTTCTTCTCTTTCCGTTCATTTTTTTGTCTCTCTCACGTCTCTCGGTCTCCCCCCTTTAGAAACTAACACCATTCAACTTTCCCTCTCAGATGATCAATTATGGACGAAACTAATTTAAATCGAAATTCAACTTCATTTTTTTATATTGATTGTCAAAGGTAAATATGGGATTTGGTGAACTTTTTTTTCATTTGGTTTTTGTATAGTGATCAAACAATAGTTGTAAGAAAAATAAGTCCTAGGGTTTAAGAAAAATATAAGTTTTAGGGGTGTTGTTGTTATACGTCGATGGTGTTTGCCTATGTTTATTTAGTTCACTTGTCAATCACTTAAAATCTATGATTATCTTACAATATTGATTGTTTTTTGAAGTATATTGAACATTTGAAGTTGAGTCCTAACTTTTATATTCGAATAAAACAGAGACATAACTTCCTCTTTATTAAATGTAGCTTTATGATTTATTTCATACCATGAATATTGTTTAATGAAAAATTAACTTGCATTTCTTTGTTTTTTCATACTCACTTGATTACCTTATTCTTACTCAACATGGCATTGCATACAATTGCTAAAATGATGATATTTGATGTAATGGTATGCCATGTTGTAATGAAATGCCATTAGAAAACGACAAACCATACGTTAGTTTGGCGTTCTCTTGTATTGACGACGTTGATATGTTATATAAAGAATATGGGAGAAGTAAAGGATTTTCGACATGTAAGATATCATCTTATGCAACTGCACAGAGAGGAGGTATAAGTAGAGTAATATGTGTTTGATGTTGTGAAGGAATCTACAAGAAATATTCAAACTATGATGATTTCGTTGATGAGGTCGAGCCCAAAGCTGAGAAGAGAAAAAAAAAGGGGGGGGGGGGGCATTGAACAAAAAACGCAAGATGTGGTATGTTAATACATTTGTACATGAGCATAATCACGAAATGGTCTCTCTTAAAAATCAAGCCCTCATGAGGTCGACCAAGTATATGCTGATTACACGACCAAAAGTTTTTGAGCTGATTACATCACACTACATCGAGATTTACCAAATCCCATATTTAACCTTTATTAATCAAGATCTAAGAATTCTCGATCGATTATCAGAGGGGGCAGATGATTGATTTTGGCTTCAGAAGATAGGGAAGGACGTGAGAGAGAGAAATAAAAAATCAACGAAAAGAGAGGAAAAAGTGGGCTGGAGACGTAGTCGGGTCACGAGTACCAAACATATCCATTAAATATTTAATCAAAACTTCCCAATCTTACATGTCTATATTTTGTTATCGGATGCTTACCATAGTTTGTTAAACTTTGTCAAATAAAAGGGTTGTCAAAGGATCCGCCCTCATGTTTCAAATCGATTATTAGAGAGATATAAAACTACTGTAAATTTGGATACAAGACAGTTCACGTACTGGCGTTACTGTTATAGTTCCGTAGCAGCAGTACATGTACCAAGTACACGTACCGGTGTAGCTATAGTTCGGCAACGGCTTTTGTACACATACCATGTATGGATACCAAAAAGATATGTTGACTCGTGAACTTAGGAAGGTACGCATACCTAGTATGGATACCCAAAAGATCTGTAGACTCCTGAACTGTTTTTGTCTTAAGGGTACACATACCCGGTATACATACCATGACAAAAATAACTCACGAACTGGAAGAAAGTACACATAATTAACCAGTTGAATATTTTTAGATGCATCGGAATTACATTATAACATATGGTTATGACCCAATATTAAAGTCTAAAAGTGTTATATGAAAATGGCTAAGCTTATAGTTCGTATGGCTACTTTTTATGAACAAGTCATTATACACGGTTCGGTTATGGTTTATCCTAACCAAAGTGTATATTTTGTTGTGTTTATCTCAAGTCAAACATTCATCTAATTGCGTATATTGATTGCTTGATTACAAAGCTACGTATATACCTTATCTTAAATCTAAAGCAACCTTTGATCTTGAAAGTCTATAAAATGAGAACCTCAAGCAACTGGGATCTATCAATCCATCACTCTTCATGTGTGTCTTAGTTGTAAACTATAGTCTTCCTCTTCTTTAAACTTTTTTAGGTTTAGCGACTAAAAAGACTTCGCTTAGGGATTCATGAATCCAGGTCCGACAATCTGTATCTTGATAGTTCGTGTATCCTTATCTTGATACTTATTGTTGAGTCTCACTCAGATCAGGCAAGATAGATAGAAATTACAAAGTTCTTCGTCTCAGACTTTGTGATTTCACAGGTATATTCCTCTATAATGATTCTTTGTTGTGGAGTAGGTTTTACTTGTGAGGTGAATAATAATCTAGGCTGCTCTTCGTGAGTCGTAAGTAACGGATTTTGAGGTTTACTAGACCTAGTCTACTGCAAACTATTTCCTATCTCACCTTGATCTAGCGATCAGAACGGAAATCACATATATGTTTTTCTGTGGGTGGCAGATTGGTTTAAAGTCTTCAATTGAGTTGAAGCAACTCTTAGGTTATAAAGGACATCAGCTAAGGGAATCAATTGCGCAGAGTTTTGAGATATTCAAGAGGTGTAAGGAGCGCGGCTGTAACTTAATTGTTGTGACGGTAGATTTGGTCTCAACTACATTCCAGTCCGAAGTATTAATAGTAGGCTAGAGTCTGTAGCGGCTTAATACAGTTTGGTGGTCAAATCTAGACTAGGTCCCGGGACTTTTCTGCATTTGCGGTTTCCTCGTTAAAAAAAACTCTGGTGTCTGTGTTATTTCTTTTCCGCATTATAATGTTTATTTATATAATTGAAATATCACAGGTTCTACGTAAAATCAATCAAAGTAGATATGTCCATCTTTATTATTGGATACGACTTGACTGATCTTGGATATTGATCTTTGGAATCGTCCAAGTACTCTCATGATATAATCAGTTCACGGACTTCTTTCGGTTTACATATTGATTGTGAGAGAAAGAGATATAAACTCTTAATATAATTCCTGATTGAGATTGATTAAGTCATAACTCTCTGAATTGTATTTGAGTTTAGTCCATACAGGTTTCCTAAGAAAAAGTGGGTGGTGTATTTTGGTACCCCCGCATTTTCACAAGGGTAGCTGAATTACTAAGAGCTTCTTCATAACTGAAGGATTCGTTGAGAAGGTAACAATATGTAGCTTATTTGATTTATCAAGTACATAGATTGCCCCCTTTTTGTTCACTTTCCACCACTCTTTAATCTATTTACTCTATGCTTGTTTTGTTATTGTAAATTGAAAATTGTCTTACCTCATATATATGAACAAGATGATATATGTCATGGATTAATAGTTGCATGTTTTTCTACACTATGGTTATATACAATTATGAGATGTCTAAATATCTGAATCGATGGTAGTGTTGGAGCCTCTTCGCATGGCTAGCAAATCGAATATCTTTGGAAGAAAAGTAACATTGGATTCCTAAAATGTTTCAAGGATGACTTCAACAAGAGATATGGAGGAGGAAAAGCTACAATTTTTGTTACACACAGCCTTAATAAGGAATTTGGGTTATTCTCTTAGATTTAGTCGGTATTGAGAAACAATGATTTTGGGGTTTGTTCTTCAAACATTGTTGTGTGTGTTAATACTAAATCCATGTTACTCCATCTATATTTTCAGGCCAATTCTAAAGGTGTTAGGAGTACTATGTGGATCATCTATAGAAACAACAAACTTGCAAAAGTAATGTCGCAAGCTACACAAGTAAAAGTAGGAATGATCAAGGAATGTAAATACCAATCACTATTATCTTTATCCAATTGTAGTATGGAGTGGTGTAAGACATAGTTAATCGCCCATCCTCTTCTTCGGTTACACATGATTCATGTTATGTATGGGCATTTCTTAAAGTAGTAATTGAATCTTTGTGTTATGCAAGTTCTTCATCGTTATGAGAAAATTAAGTTTCGGGTTGACACAAGTTGTGTGTATGGCATCCATACCCATTTTTAAAGTGTATAAAGATACAGTTAAGAAATTGTTATGTAATTGTTTATGGGTGAAAACTATTCCTGCAGAATTTGGTAATTTGGGGTGTGGATGAGGAATGAATCTAAACCTTAAACAAAAATGGTAACGCGGTGAGTGCTTGTAGATTTGAGAGATCAATCTATGCAAGTCCGGCCTAAACCAAGAAATGGCCGTTCCGGACTTGTTTCGGTCACAAAGTGAAGGAGATGGGGTTGATCTTAGGGAGGGAAGCGAAGAAGGTGTTGATATTGTGAAGGTGTAGACTTGCTTATGACTTGCAACATGAAAGTGAACAAACTTACGATTGGTGTAAGCAGGCTCTGGGTGTTTTCTTGTTGTTTTTCTCTTGTTTTTCTTCCCCCCGTTTGAAAATAGGGCGGAGAACCTATTTATACAAGTCATTGAGTCTTATTCACGTCTCTCGTGGGAAGTGGAGGAAGTGGAGTGATGGAGTAGTGGAGTTGTGCGTTGGTGATATACGACCAACCTTGCCCACTTCTCCTGTTCATCTCTAACCGTCCATGACTTCCTAACACGTTCTTGTGATGGCGCGTTGCACGCTGCACGCTGTAAACCGCCGAGACCAATACCAAAGCATGTATCCCCCAGTTTGTGACATGATTGATGTCTGGAATGTGTGGATCGTGGATCGACGAAAGATAGCATGTAATGCTGAATTGAATAACTACGTTATTCAGGAAGTCGATACTTGTGAAGTGTCGTGTGTATTTTATGCAGGTACTGCGTGGTGTGGTAAAGTGATGGGTAATGACACCTCACTGACCAATTAACTCCTGACCAGGGTTGTATAACCAGGCTGGTGAAGTTGGACGGATGAGATGATCTTTGAGACACTCATCTGCGACCGTTAATGAAATTAGGTTTTTGAAGAGGTGCGCAGGCATCACTCTTCAGTTTGGTCGAAACCAAGCATGGGAAGGATTTCAGAGAGGACCGACCGGTCGTGCGTGTAGGTAGCATGCCGGTGTACACGTCCATATCTCACTATCCCATGAAGGTGCGATCTAGGCCACTCAATTTGACCGGCAAAGAGGAGTGGTTGAGATCGATTTTGCAATAGGAATTTGATGCCGCAAAAAGCCGCGCACCATGTCTGTTTTTCCGGCGCGTGTTCCAAGACGACCTAACTTGGTCGGTCTTGGCCTGTTGGTTTGACGTGAAGATGGTAGGCTGGTGTTCACGCCTACACTCGATTATCCCATGAAAACGTGATCTGAACCACTCAAATCGTCCTGCGAAGTTGAGTGGTCGAGATTAGTTTGCGGTTTGGGAGGTGTGACCACGCAAGTTTGGACGTGCGTTTTGGGATGGTCAGGCATGATATGCCTTGGCCGATCAAGTGAGGGGATAGACGGGCCCACGGTGGTCATGCGGTATGACCAGGATCTCGCTTAATCTAATCTGTGACCCTCCATTCGTGCCGGAGAAGATGGACGCTCGTGATGGCTTGAAACCCTAATTTTGGCTTTCATAGCCGTGTGACCATGCTCCCTTTGGGCGTACGAATTTGGACGACCAACCATGGTTGGTCCTGAACGATTGGTCAAGTATGTAGGCGGTCCCACGGTGATCGTGTTGACATGCTCTGGGCCCTTTGAGTCTACATCTACACCCTCCATCTATACCTGCGAAGATGGATGGTTGAGACTGCTTTGCGACACATGTAATATGCCGCAAACCCTAATTTAGGGTTTTCCGTCCATAATGCTTGGTATGAACGTTTTTTGGCAAGCTAGGCCAATGGCCGACCATGCAGGGTCGGCAGTGGGTATCCCATACCTGATTGGGGGTAATGGAATTGATCTGGGTCATCCAATCATGCTTATGGAGTTGGATGACTGAGATCATATCCGGACCGATACGGTCAGTCCGGATGCTCAATCGGGCTAGTATAACACACCGAGAGGGCTCAATCGGGCTAGTATAACACACCGAGAGTCGGCCTGTACGGGTATTTCGTACATGGTTTCATTATAGTGCTTGGAGGTTCGTGTTACTCTGTAAGAGTAACACTCAGTCGTCATGCCACACTGATAATGATTACTGGAAATACAAGGCTGATATGAAATTCACAGGATGGGATTGTTGCCACATGCTCCAACCTGGAGGAATTTCATGTATTCACAGAATGGGATTATTGCCACATGCTCCATTCTTGGTGAATTAAGTGAGGGAGTATCCAACACTTATTAATGGCTTTATCTTTTACAAGATGTCAGTGAATAATTTTTTCCGGTTTTTACAAATTTAACCTTAAATGAAAATCCACCATCAACATTAAGTCCCCTGCCTAGCACATAATGGTTACACTATTGTGGGGTAGGCATGAGATGGTGACATACATATGTGAGAAAGACAGGATAAAAGGAGTTTACCCGGAAGAGTGTTGGCCGACCGCTAGTTGCCCACGCCGTCATGCTTGTATGGAATCCTTTGGTGGGACCGGTTTCCTTCTTTGGGTATTTGAATCAAAAGAGGAATCCAAACAAAAGAGGTATCCTTGTTCTATTGGGATTCTTCTAATTTTTGTCTATAAAAGAGACCAACCTCTTTGCTTTTTTCTCACGAAATTTTTTTTTTATTGTGAAGCAGCTCCCGTCCGTGACCACCCGCTCCTACCGACGCTGCCACCGCTGCCGGAGTTGCCGGATTTTCTGCCGTGCGCCACCGTCCGTCCACGGTAAGTTTCAGTTTTTGATTTTTGATTTTTTTTTTATAAAGGTAAAACCCTAGTTTGTTAGGTAAACACCTTTTGTAAGACATGTATATGCTTAGTTTTTCCACCAAGGTTGATACGTCAATATTTTCTAGAATTGCTTAGTATAACAACCCGTGAATCCATGATCATGTTGTTTTTGCTTCTTTCCACCATTGCATGCAAAACTAGATTCTTAGATTGTAGCTTGGGAAGAGACCTTGGCTTGAATTTCGTAAACATAATTCCCACGATCATGAGAAAAACCGTGTTGTAATACGTGCCCGTGAATGTAGCCCCACCTTGTGCGTTTGATCTGAACATGGGTCCCACCCACATATGCTTGACTGATTTGAAACCAATACCAGACTTGAAACTTGTACCGGACTTGAAACCAATACCAGACTTGAAACTTGTACCGGACTTGAAATCAATACCAGACTTGAAACTTGTACCGGACTTGAAATCAATACCAGACTGAAACTTTTACCGGACTTGAAATCAATACCAGAATGAAACTTTTACCGGACTTGAAATCAATACCAGACTGAAACTTGTACCGGACTTGAAACCAATACCAGACTGAAACTTGTACCGGACTTGAAATCAATACCAGACTGAAACTTTTACCGGACCTGAAACCAATACCAGACTTAAAATCCGTACCGAATTTGAGCGGTGTTTGGACCGGTTTTGTGTGCTCCGATGTGAGTTGTGTCTTGCCGTGTGTGACTACATCTCTCATGTGCTTTCATACAAGTTCTAACTCCTGTCTTTTATTTCATTGTGGAAGAAAAGAATCCCTGTTGAGATGTCTTCTGGAGATAATGCTGGTGCCAAGTCAGGAAGTGTTGATAGCTTCAAAGACATGCCGAACATTGATGATGAGTTGTTCACCTCGCCTTTTCCAAACATTAGGAAACATCCTTCTCATAAGATAGTCCTGCTTTCCGATTCAGAAAATATGGAAGCTGATCCATTCTCTTCTTCAGCACTTGTGATGAGATTTTGTCTCCGGAGAAACGAATATCCGCCTTCCCCTATTGACTTCAAGATTTGTCATACTCCAGTGGGCTCTTATGAAGGATGTATGAGACGCATGTTGAGTAATAAGGGCATTAAAGACAATTTTCTTTCAGCGCAAATCCTCAATGCGGTCATGGCATCAAGCCTTTGCTCTTGAAATTAAGAAAGATCTTTGCATGGGTTTGATTACCTTCATTTCCGGTGGCGCATTTCTACTCATACAGACCATATCTAGATGGGGAGAAATGACCATTACTTTGGAGACTGTGGCTGCATTAATGAACCTGCCGTTCTTTGGAAGTCTTTCTTACGAGCTCTACGATACGGAAAAAGTAACTATGGTGCTATACTTCGAAAAGTGGTGGAATTCGATAGTCTGGACAAGGAGGAGAAAAAAGATACGAGATGCTTCTACGCCTGGTGGGTGTCGGAGTGGTCTCCCTGCACCTGCAGAGCCGAATCAAGAGTTGGAAAATGAGCTCAGCGTGATTGCGTTCCTGTCTTTATGGTTATCCAGAGATGTATTCGATGATGGTTCTGGAAAGAAGACCATTAGAAGTGACCTTGTTAAGATTGCTATAAGGCTGGCGAATGGTGAAGTTCTTCCTCTGGGCGCATTGTTTCTTGGATCACTGTATTCCCATCTGGACGCTTTAGCAATGGACATGCATGTTTCTAACGGGTACAAGAAGGTGGAGTCGTATGTTCACTTCGCTTTTCTTCAGGCATTCTTATGGGAACACTTCAAAAGTTATGCTCCTACTCCTGCTCCCGCAAATTCGCTCAAAGAACTTGTATGGTGGCTCGAGGATACTCCGTTGGAATAGGAGGCGTCCCGAACCCGCGCGAGACTTGTGGACATATTTGACAATGTGTCTTCTGTAGATTTCCGTCCATGGGGGCCGATCCACCCTTCCATTGTTCAGCCAAAGACTTTTTCTATTGCTTCTGATGGCCCGATGCTGTGTTGTGTACCGATGTTGAGACAGTGAAGTTTGGAGAACTTATTTACCTGCGCAGCTGTATTCCAGGATGTGTCCCGTATCTATTCAACGGAGAATTTTCTCGTGACTCCGTACAATATTGACAGTGGCTGCTCGCCAAATGGGATTTGATCAGTGGTGTCCCATTTATTCGTTCACCAAGGGTTCGAAAGAATCTCTCCCGAATATTCTTAATCTTTGGCGCGTTTTTTGAACGGGTGAGCCTTCCCCTTCGGCCTATTGGGAGAAACCCGGTGTAACCGATAAGTACAAGGAATTTTGGAGGAGGCAACCGTTGATTTTCCAGAATTCTCTGAGAGTGTTGTGACAGATTCCCGTAGTGAGCCATCTTCGACGTCTTGAAGAAACATTTCGGTTGAAGCCACTTCCATCCAAACGGACAGAGCCGAGGATTGCGGTCCCAAGCGAGAGAGAGATCTAAGAGGCAAGCATGCGGTTCGGTAATCCTCAATTCCTCCAATATGCAGAGTATTTGAATCTCTTTCTATTGATTCCTTCATTTCTCCAGAGTAAATTCTTCTGAGAGTGATCCTTGCTTGAAATCAGGGAATTCCGAAAGAGAACGTCTTCACAAGGTTGGCGCGCATTCAAAATGAGAAGGCTGGTAATGTTGGCCTTCATGCTGAGAAGTCTAGCGGTACTGACCTTCATGCTGAGAAGTCTGGAGAAACCGCTCCTTTTTCCGACCATGACAGAGATGATGCGAGCTCGGTTGAACAAACCGCCTCCCTAAGTGATCTTGTTGATGGCGCCGTGATGGAAATTAGCACCCAGAGCGAAGTAGATGCCGGAAGGAATATAAGAGAGGCAGCGTCTGCTATAGTTGAGGCGGCTCCCCTTGAAGTTCGTTCTGGATAGGTTCCAGTCAATAAGGCTATTGTGGTGACTCCTTCCTAAAGGCCTCCTGCAACTGACAAGGCTCCTGTGGTTGGTGAATTACCGGTGATACAAAACCGGGGCTTTGTTCGATCCTCCTTTACCGTCCCTTATCCAGTCATGTATTGGTTGGTGGATTCAAATATGCTAGAGTTCGATTCAAGAGTTGTACACATCGATATGGGAGAATCACGGCCACATTGCTACCACCACGAAACTCAAAAGTCGTATTGCGTTGGTCAACCGCGTCCAAGAGGCTTTATTTTCCATCCATGGGATGAGCGTCACGACTGGTCGAACAGTTTCTGAGGAGATGATTGAAGACTGGAAGTGCCATCGAGACGTGTTTGCTAGATGCCTTCAATGCCCCTTGGTTCTTCAAAAGGTTCTCCAAGATTCAGGAGCTCCAGAAATTACAAGATGAAGTCCCTTCCGCAGAATGTGTTACTCGCCAGGAGGAAGAGGTTGAAAAGTTATCTGAGGAGTTGAAGCTGAAGCAGGCTGTACTTCAAAGGATGAAAGTCGCTCTTGCCCAGAAGGACGAGTTGCTTATGAAGGACTTTCCTTGAAGGATTCGTGCTATATACTTGCCTCTTCTTTTAGATGTTTTTCTTTTTGAGTGATAGTGAGGATTTTCTTTCGTAATTTGACTTCCGGTTTTGAATAGGTAATTGAACTGGTTTATTTTGAGATAGTTTTGTGAATAACTTTTCTGAAAGAGGTTATTTTAAAATGGAATTTGCATCTTGGTCATGAATGATTGCACATGTCATATGAAATTACAAATGTCGTGTAAAAGGGAGGTATGAAGGGAAACAAATATGGCATTTGATCACTGAGCCTCTTTCTCCATGTGCGGGATGCTAAGTCCCCAGTGAATCCTAAAACCATCCTTCTTGTAAAATTGTTGAATAAAACTTACTTGCTTTTGAAGCCTCACTGTGATCGAACCGGAGTAGCCTTTCTAAGAAAATCCTCCGCACCAATTTCTGAGCTATCATTCTGGACCAAGCTTCTCTGAACAATGCGCTTCAAAGCGTTGCATTCACTGGTGGGGTGATGGATGAATCGGTAGAAATGACAGTACCACGGGTCCATTACTTCTTGATCAGTAGGCGGACGCCATACCGGGGGTAGCTCCACCTCTCCATTTCGCACCCATGCCTCCAGTAGCTCCAGAACCTTCTTCATTGGGAATGGGAAATGTAGGTACCTTGAGTCTAGCTTTTCTCGTCGCATGTGGCGCCGTGATGCCTCTCCGTGGCTTTGATGTGGAACAGGAGATGAAGTTGGAAGATTTGCGAGTGCCATCATATCTGCGGATCGCTTGCCTAGGTAAAGGGATGTGGAAGGTGTCGAATGTCACTGGCTTGAGTGACCGAATTGAATGCTCCCATCCTCTGTATTCATGCATTTCTGATTGATTTCTCCTTACTCAAGCATTTCTTGATCGGTTGGAAGGCCGACGCAGATTGGATAGTCTTAGGGCTTCAGCAAGAGTTTTGAGATATAAATCCTCTAGCAGGGCTCCATAGGCTGCAGGCTCCCTTTCTTTATCTGGCAGGCATTGTGGCATTCCGGACAAGTCTTTTCCTCTGTGGAGTCGCTTGAGTCCTGGACTATGTTGTCCATCTTTCCTGATTCATTTTCGATTACGTGCTCTTTTTGCTTCTCCACTTGTAAAGGTGTGACTCCTGACTAAGGATTCAACATTTCTTGCACTGTCTGAGTTGATGCCTATCGACCCTTCCTGTAATTGTGCTGCTATATCATTCAAAAGGCGAAATGTCTCGCTCTGCCTTCTGGTGATACCGGCTTGATTCGCCAAGACATCCTCCAGCATCCTAGCTATACTTCCCAAGGTATCTGAACCGCCTGTGGACTCCGGGTAAGGATACATTGTGAGATGAGAATCGAAAGATTGAGAATTCAATTTTTGTAACCGAGAGATCAACCTCCCCTTTGTGGTAGCCAATTGTTTATGGGTGAAAACTATTCCTGCAGAATTTGGTAATTTGGGGTGTGGATGAGGAATGAATCTAAACCTTAAACAAATGCATCTGCGCGGTGAGTGCTTGTAGATTCGAGAGATCAATCCGGCAAGTCCGGCCTAAACCAAGAAATGGCAGATTTAGGACTTGTTTGGTCACAAAGTGAAGGAGATGGGGTTGATCTTAGGGATGGAAGTGAAGAAGGTGTTGAGATTGTGAAGGTGTAGACTTGCTTATGACTTGCAACAGGAAAGTGAACAAACTTACGATTGGTGTAAGCAGGCTCTGGGTGTTTTCTTGTTGTTTTTCTCTTGTTTTTCCTCCCCCGTTTGGAAATAGGGCGGAGAACCTATTTATACAAGTCATTTAGTCTTATTCACGTCTCTCGTGGGAAGTGGAGGAAGTGGAGTGATGGAGTAGTGGAGTTGTGCGTTGGTGATATACGACCAACCTTGCCCACTTCTCCTGTTCATCTCTAACCGTCCATGACTTCCTAACATGTTCTTGTGATGGCGCGTTGCACGCTGCACGCTATAAACCGCCAGACCAATACCCAGTATGTATCCCCCCAGTTTGTGACATGATTGATATCTGGAATGTGTGGATCGTGGATCCACGAAAGATAGCATGTAATGCTGAATTGAATAACTACGTTATTCGGGAAGTCGATACTTGTGAAGTATCATGTGTATTTTATGCAGTGTGCTACTGCGTGGTGTGGTTAAGTGATGGGTAATGACACTCACTGACCAATTAACTCCGACCGTGGTTGTATAACCAGCTGGGTGAAGTTGGACGGATGAGATGATCTTTGAGACACTCATCTGCGACCGTTAATGAAATTAGGGTTTTGAAGAGGTGCAGCAGCATCACTCTTCGAGTTTGGTCGAAACCAAGCATGGGAAGGATTTCGGAGAGGACCGACCAAGGCGTGCGTGTAGGTAGCATGCGGTGTACACGTCCATATCTCACTATCCCATGAAGGTGCGATCTAGGCCAGTCAATTTGACCGGCAAAGAGGAGTGGTTGAGATAGATTTTGCAATAGGAATTTGATGCCGCAAAAAGCCGCGCACCATGCGAAGTTGAGCGGTCGAGATTAGTTTGCGGTTTGGGAGGTGTGACCACGCAAGTTTGGACGTGCGTTTTGGGATGGTGAGGCATGATATGCCTTGGCCGATCAAGTGAGGGGATAGAAGGGCCCACGGTGGTCATGCTGGTATGACCGGACCTGCTTAATCTAATCTGTGACCTCCATTCGTGTCGGAGAAGATGGACGCTCGTGATGGCTTGAAACCCTAATTTTGGCTTTCATAGCCGTGTGACCATGCTCCCTTTGGGCGTATTTAATTGGGACGACCAACCATGGTTGGTCCCGACCGATTGGTCAAGCACGTAGGCGGCCCACGGTGATCGTGTTGACATGCTCTGGCCCTTTGAGTCTACATCTATACCCTCCATCTATACCGCGAAGATGGATGGTTGAGACCGCTTTGCGACACATGTAATATGCCGCAAACCCTAATTTAGGGTTTTCCGTCCATAATGCTTGGTATGAACGTTTTTTGGCAAGCTAGGCCAATGGTCGACCATGCGGGGTGGCAGTGGGTATCCCATACCTGCTTGGGGGTAATGGAATTGATCTGGGTCATCCAATCATGCTTATGGAGTTGGATGACTGCGATCATATCCGGACCGATACTGGCCAGTCCGGGATGCTCAATCGGGCTAGTATAACACACCGAGAGGGGCTCAATCGGGATAGTATAACACACCGAGAGTCGGCTGTACGGGTATTTCGTACATGGTTTCATTATAGTGCTTGAGGTTCGTGTTACTCGTAAGAGTAACACTCGACCGTCATGCCACACCGATAATGAGTACCGGAAATACAAGGCCGATATGAAATTCACAGATGGGATTGTTGCCACATGCTCTAACCTGGAGGAATTTCATGTATTCACAGAATGGGATTGTTGCCACATGCTCCATTCTTGGTGAATTAAGTGAGGGAGTATCCAACACTTATTAATGGCTTTATCTTTTACAAGATGTCAGCGCATAATTTTTTCCGTTTTTTTCAAATTTAACCTTAAATGAAAATCCACCATCAACAGTAATGTAACATCTTTGTCTTTTAATTCTTGTATACTCTACATTTAAAGAGTTTTGTCACTAAGATTGACAAAGAGGGAGATTGTTAGAGCATTGCTCGGTTGAAATATGTAATTACTTTGTGCCAGCATTTGGTTGTGCTTATAAATAATGGTTAGGATAGAATGAAATAAAACCCAATGAACTCTCAGATCAGTAGACCAATACTCCTATTGAAATACTTAACCGAAAATACCAAATACTATCTCTATTTTTGCAAAGTCTATAACTATTATGTTAGGTAGTTTGACTGTAATTGTTATTCACTTAAACTTACTATAATTGTTGTACTTTCCGAACTGAGTCAACAATGTAACTGATTTCGATTCTATTCATGTTATTGTTAATATAATAAGGTTTTAGTGGGGAGATTTAGGTAAGGTTACAGATAGATAAACTTTGTTGCTGATAAGTTAGCGAATAAGGGTGCAGGTCATGGTAGTAGTCAAAGTTGTTTATATGACTCAGGATTTTGAGTTGTTTACAGAATCATATTCATGCTTATTATAGATTTTCTTAGCCTTTGTTTGTTTTTTGAATCCTTATTGGATTTGTTTATGCTTTGGTTGTAAATCGAAAAATTTGATGATTAATACAATTGTTTGTTAAGCATAAAAAATATATATAGAGGATTGAATTCAACGTCAAGAAAAGACTAAATTATTATACTTAGTTACGATCGTAAATAAAGACAAGCATACGTTATAGAAAAACTAAAGGTTTAGACTATAGCCGATGATACAAATTCACTGAAAAAATATGCTAACACTTTGTAGTCAATAACACTTTTTAGAGCAAGTGATAGTCGAACTCGCGGTTGTCTCCATCTTCATCTTCCATAAAAGAAAGCCGATGGGAATCCATTATACAGCTAAGTCAATTCCTAACATGATTATTTCGATTACAATTATTTAAGTAAATCCAATTTATATTTTTTTTGATGAGATTGATTAATGAAACTCAAGAAGATGCTACCTAATTGGATGAGCCTTGAAGTAGGCTAATAAACCCACAAGAGGTGCTTTTATATAAGTAGTGAGCTCTGAATTCACGAACTGAGCTCTCGAATCTGCATATACATCATTGATATCATGCCCACCAAAAACAGCTCCTATTAATGGATTCTTGGATTGTTTGTAGTGTAAGTAAGGAGTTCCGTCGCCACAAGCAATACGAGTTGGATGTTGATCAATGGATGATAATGATGATCCTCCATGGTGTACCCTTTGTGGATATTTTTGGCCATACCCAACCATATATGATATATTTATTGGATTGCTTCCTAGAATGTAATCCACCTGCAAGTTTTTAAAAGGTTAACAGCTCTATAAAAAAAGTTGCACGGCAGAAAACCTCTAAACTAAATAGGTATCTGCTGACGACTTTCAATATTTGATTACTGTAGATGTGGAAAATCCTACCACTACATCCAAAGGATCTCAAACATACATAGTGAAGTAAACAAGCAAGAGATGAACAAGAATACAAGATATACGTGGTTCGGTATGATTACCTACGTCCATGGGGGTAAAGGGATGATCTTATTGCTTGATTCAAGATTACAAGATAATTGCTTTTCTCTCAATACTCTAGGTGTACTTTCTTTTCTCTCTTCTCACTTGAGTTTTACTTCTCTACATGGTCTCTATTTATAGTCACAGGTGATGATACAACCAGTACTACAATGTTGGGCCTGATGTAGCTTCCTTGATGTTCTTCTCGGATGATCAGTTGATGCTTCAGCCGATATTCCTATCTGCTTGGGTCGAGATATCTGGCCGAGCCGAGTGATGTCCTCTTATGATATCCCGCTGTTGATGGTGGATTTTCGTTTAAGGTTATATTTGTAAAAACCAGAGAAAATCATGCGCTGACATCTTGTAAAAGATAAAGCCATCTATAAGTGTTGGATACTCCCTCACTTGATTCACCAAGAATGGAACTTGTAGCAATGTCCCATTCTCGTGAATTTCATATCGCCTTGTATTTCCCGTACTCATTATCGTGTGGCATGATGACCGAGTGTTACTCATATAGAGTAACACGAACCTCCAAGCACTATAATGAAACCATGTACGAAATACCCGCATGTGCCGATTCTCGGTGTGTTATACTAGCCCGAGCCCTCTCGGTGTGTTATACTAGCCCGATTGAGCCCCTCTCGGTGTGTTATACTAGCCCGATTGAGCCCCTCTCGGTGTGTTATACTAGCCCGATTGAGCATCCGGACTTGATCGTATCGCCTCCGGATATGATCCGATCGCAGTCATCCAACTCCGTAAGCATGATTGGATGACCCTGCATCAATTTCCATCACCCCCAAGCGGTAGTATGGAATACCCACGGCCGACCCCGCATGGTCGGCCATCGGCCTTAGCTTGCCAAAAGAAAACCGTTCATACCAAGCATTATGACGGAAAACCCTAAATTAGGGTTTGCGGCATATTACATATGTTGCAAAGTAGTCTCAACCATCCATCTTCGCAGGTATAGATGGAGGGTCTAGATGTAGACTCAAAGGGCCCAGAGCATGTCAACACGATCACCGTGAGACCGCCTACACACTTGACCAGTCGGTCAAGACCAACAAGGTTTGGCCGTGACAAAATCGTCACCCAAACAAGAGGTGGCGCACGGCTTTGAAAGCCAAATTAGGGTTTCAAGCCATCACGCGCGTCCATCTTCTCCGGTACGAATGGAGGGTCACAGATTAGATTAAACAGGTCCAGTCATACCAAAGATGATCACCGTGGGCCCATTTATCTCCTCATGCGGTCGGCCAAGGCATATCATGCCCGGCTAATCCAAAACGCCCGCCCAAACATGCGTGGTTACACTTCCCAAATTGCAAATTGATCTCGACCGCTCAACTTCACCGGATGATTTGAATGGCTTAGATCACGTTTTCATGGGATAGTCAGGTATAGGTGTGAACATCAACCTACCACCTACACGCTGGAGTGATCGACCAAGACCGACCAAGGATGGTTGTCTTGGAACGCGTGCGGGAATATCACGCGGTTATCAACTCCTTTGCGGTAAGAAATTTCTGCCGCAAACCGATCTCAACCACTCAACTGTGCCGGTCAATTTGAGTGGCCTAGATCGCGCCTTCTTGGGAAAGTGAGACATGGACGTGTACACCGGCATGCCATCAACATGCACGACCGGTCGGTCCTCTCCAAAGCCCTTCCCATGCTTGGTTTCGACCAAGCTGAAGAGTGATGCTTGCGCACCTCTTCAAAAACCCTAGTATTCATTAACGGTCGCAGATGAGTGCCTCAAACATCATCTCATCCGTTCAACTTCACCAACTTGGTTATACAACCCTGGTCAGGAGTTATTTGGTTAGTGAGGAGTCATTACCCATCACTTTACCACACCGTAATGCTTGCACTGCATAAAATACACACGATACTTCACAAGTATCGACTTCCCGAATAACACAAGTTATTCAATTCAAGATTACATGCTATATTTCGTGGATCCACGATCCACACATTCCGCACATCAATCATGTCACAAACCGGGGGATACATACTTGGGGTATTGGTCCGGGCGGTTTACGGCGTGCGGCGTGCAACGCGCCATCACAAGAACGTGTTAGGAAGTCATGGACGGTTAGAGATGAACGGGAGAAGTGGGCAAGACTCGGTCGACGCACAACTCCACTACTCCATCACTCCACTTCCTCCACTTCCCACGAGAGACGTGAATGAGGCTCAATGACTTGTATAAATAGGTTCTCCGCCCTATTTCAAACAACAACACAAGTTAAGACGAGACAGAAAACCAAGTGTTAATACAAATCGTATTCAAACACCCGAGCCTCCTGGCATCAACCGCAAGCCCGCTCACCTTTTCTGTTACAAGTCATAAGCAAGCCAACACCTTCACAATCTCAACACCTTCTTCGCTTCCCTCCCTAAGATCAACCCCATCTCCTTCACTTTGTGACCGAAACAAGTCCGGGAACGGCCATTTCTTGGTTTAGGCCGGACTTGCATTGCATTGATCTCTCGAATCTACAAGCACTCACCGCGCAAAGGCATTTGTTTAAAGGTTTAAATTCATTCCTCATCCACACCCCAAATTACCAAATTCTCAGGAGTAGTTTTCACCCATAAAAAATTGGCGACCACAAGTGGGAGGTTGATCTCTCGGTTGCACAAAATTGAATTCTCAATTTTTCGGTTTCCATCTCGCAATGTATCCGAAACAACAGTGGTTCAGATATCATGGGAAGTATAGTTAGAATGCTTTGGAGGATGTCTTGGAAAATCAAGCGGGTATCACGAAGGTAGAGCGAAACATTCCGCCTTTTGAATGATATAACATCACAATTACAAGAAGGGTCGCGTGCATCTACTCAGGCAAAGGCAAGAAACGTTGAATCCTTAGCCAGGAGTCACACCTTTACCGGTGGAGAGGAAAAAAGAGCCCGCAGGAGACTCAGGAAAGATGAACAACATGGTCCAGTCAACAATGAAGAACCGAGGCAACTCCACAGAGGAGAGGACTTGTCCGGAGTACTACAACGTCTACCGGATAAAGAAATGGAGCCTGCAGCTTACGGATCCCTGCTGGAAGATTTACATCTCAAGACCCTTGTCGAAGCCGTGAATAAACGCTTGAGGAAGGAGAGATCAATCAAGTAACACGTGATTACAGAGGATGGGAACGTTCAATTCGATCACTCAGCAGTGATATTACAACACCTCCCATCACCAGAGCCGAGCAAACTGCAAGTCCCGGCATCTCATCAAGTGTAACACCTCCCGTAGTCACTGAGCAACAACTTCCACTCCTTCATCAGGACGAGGAACCGGAGGGGCGAGAGGAGGACCATCTCCCATTATTGCAGACTTGATGGAAAAGCAGGAAGTTCTTGTCAAGACTCAAACGGATATGGCCGCAACTCGGAAAGAGGTACTCACTTTTCTTAAGACATTAACTGATCGATTTCCACATGACCCGCAACAGCCCCTGGAGCCAACAAGGAATGAATTCAACGCACCGGAGAAGGTACTTCAATGGCACGGACCTACATGGACCTGATCAAAGAAGCGACATCAGATATGAGCGGTCCTGTCATGGAGGCTCCTACACTGGGGACTGATCCTCACAACGATCTTCCTCAAGTCAATAGTTTCACTATGAACCAGAGGCCGGTGGATCGGGAAGCGGTTTCTCTAGTGGAAAGTTTATGCAAACTTTCACATCTCTCGAAGAATCAGCGCGCGGAGACGTTTTGCTGCTATCAACCAGAGGAAGGTCACGACCGTGACCTACATGTCACCACACGCATCAAGGATTCAGAGTTCAAGACGACCCTTATCTACACAGGATCGTCTTCATTACTCTCAAGATTCTCGGGACATCCAAGGCTCTCCTGTGCAAGGTCGTACGGAAGCCTACCACAATGACGGACTTCGAGGGAAACCAAACCAAAGACATACGGAGGAGAAGCTCCGTGGAAAGAATCGACAAGTTCGTTGCATCCCACTCCCCATGTGGGCGTCAATTCAGAAGAAGACCGACTTGCATCATTGAGGGCTAGTACCCACGATGCATCTTTGCTGACGAAGCATTCTTCTCCATACTGTGAAGCCACAACCCACGTTCACACGAGGAGGGAACGAACTTTTATGGAGTCGTGACCAGAAAGGAAAACGGTATACCGGCATCGACATTATCAGCAGAGGAGACTGTTACCGGTCTCTCCACCTAATGGAATGCTACAACAAAGAACGAACCACAAGAGCAAGTGCTAGATGCTCCACAACAACTGCAAGATGGCACCAACTCTACAACCGATGAAATTGAAATCGTTGAGGAATCTCCTAGGCCTATCTCCATCACCAACCTTGTGTACGGATAAACGCACGAAGCTCGTGCAACTTCTCAAAGAGTACCAACATATTTGCTTGGAGATATGAAGAAATGCCGGATGAAAATTGGTCACCCATCATATACATGTCATACCCGTATCCAAGTCGGTTAAACAGCTTGTAGTTCATACATGAGGAAAATGGATAGATCAGTGCCGCATAGACTTCGAGACTTGAAGTGTCGCTGCTCAAAAACGATCCTCCTCTCGCCTAACATCGACATGTTAATAGATACAACCAGCGGACACGGCATGTTCTCCTCCATGGATGGATGTAGCGGCTACAAACAGATAAGGATGTACGAGCATGATGCAAGTAAGATATCTTTTCGAACTCCTCTCGGAAATTTTTATTATACCATGCTGCCATTTGGTTTAAAGAGTGCCGGTTCAACGTATAACCGCTCTATGACGGTAATCTTCCACTGGAGCCGATACTTCAAGGGAGCAGCCTCAAGAAGATAACGATGTCCAACCGTCATATCGAGAGAGATCCGGGCGAGTTACTCTATCAGACAGTGGTCGAACAAGATCCGGATGAGTCACTTTATCGACAAATGCAGTACATGTCTATCACGCTATATTGGAGAATCCGCGCTTTTGGTCATCCTCTCGGAGCTGTTGAACGCTCATCTACAACAACATATGCCCCGATAGAAAGAACCAGGCCTGCCGGAAGAGCCTCATAATGTTTGTAGGGGCATATATCTCACCAACAAAGCGATACAACATTGACCTTCTCGTAAGCGGTTCCTTGAAGCGAAGAGGAAAACCACCAAGATACAACATCATGCGCGTCCATCAACTCCAACTCCAGTACCACGTGCACGAATCCCACAATGATGAAACAACGTCCAAGGTATTCCATACCTGGCTCGACAACAACCACTACGGACAAACCATGTAAACCACGCTTGGGGATCGAGGCTCGCATGAAGTTCCTTCACCGTCGGCCAAGGACTTCTTCAACATGAGAAAGATGGTCACCAAGAATCATGGATTCGCAAGGGTAATCGAATCAAGAGGAAGCCACTTCAACGCTCCCTCCCAGAAGTCGCTTCAATGGTCTATTCAAGAGCCGCCGCAACGCTCTCTCCGAGACCCACGTTCGCTTTCGTAATCCTTCTTCAACACTCTCTCCAGGACCCACCTCAACGGTCGCATCGTAAAACCACTTTAACATCCTCTCGAGACGTTTCAACACTCAAGCCGCATCAATAATCTGCGCTCCGGTCAAGTTATCTTTGATGTACTCATTGCTCAACATACGTCTCATCCATCCTTCATAAGGGCCCAATGGAGCATGAAAAACCTAAAAGTCGATAGGAGAAGAGTTATCTTGTGGAATGAGATATTTTCCTATAGTTGAAAAGGCGCGGTGAACAACTCATCATCAATGTTCGGCATATCTTTGAAGCTTTCAACACCTCCTGACTTGGCACCAGCATTATCTCCAGAAGACATCTCAACATGGATTCTTTTCTTCCACAATGAAATAAAAGACAGGAGTTAGAACTTGTATGAAAATACAGGAGAGATGTAGTCACACGGCAAGACACAACTCACATCGAGAGCACACAATGGCCGGTCCAAACACCATTCAAGTCCGGTACAAATTTTAGTCCAGTACAAATTTTAGTCCTAGTACAAATTTTAGTCCGGTACAAATTTTAGTCCGGTGTTGATTTCAAGACCGGTACAAGTTTCAAGTCTGTCAGGCGTATGTGGGTGAGACTCACGTTCAATCAAGCAGACACAACAAGCCCACATTCGAACAAGCAAAGCGCAGAGCCCCACGAACGAAGCGGGTGCAGCAATCCGTCGATTAGGCACAACCCCACGATCGAGTGAAGCAGCGCAATAGCCCCTCGACCGAAGCAGGCATAGCAAGGTCGATCGAAGCTGTGCAAGGCCGACATCATACTAGGTAAACACTCTCCTATATGCCTTTTGAACGTGACATACTCCAAGGACAGGATGACCCGTCCCCTCCCGGTAACATCTAACTTTGCCTCATAAGTTTTATCTTTAATCGACACCATCTCATGCCTACCACACAATAGTGTAACCATTATGTGCTAGGTGGGACTTAATGTTGATGGTGGATTTTCGTTTAAGGTTATATTTGTAAAAACCAGAGAAAATCATGCGCCGACATCTTGTAAAAGATAAAGCCATCTATAAGTGTTGGATACTCCCTCACTTGATTCACCAAGAATGGAACTTGTAGCAAACAAATCCCATTCTCGTGAATTTCATATCAGCCTTGTATTTCCTGTACTCATTATCAGTGTGGCATGATGACTGAGTGTTACTCATATAGAGTAACACGAACCTCCAAGCAATATAATGAAACCATGTACGAAATACCCGTACAGTCTGATTCTCGGTGTGTTATACTAGCCCGAGCCCTCTCTGTGTGTTATACTAGCCCGATTGAGCCCCTCTCGGTGTGTTATACTAGCCCGATTGAGCCCCTCTCGGTGTGTTATACTAGCCCGATTGAGCATCCGGACTTGACTGTATCAGTCTCCGGATATGATCTGATCGCAGTCATCCAACTCCGTAAGCATGATTGGATGACCCCAGATCAATTTCCATCACCCCCAAGCAGGTATGGAATACCCACGGCCGACCCCGCATGGTCGGCCATCGGCCTTAGCTTGCCAAAAGAAAACCGTTCATACCAAGCATTATGACGGAAAACCCTAAATTAGGGTTTGCGGCATATTACATATGTTGCAAAGTAGTCTCAACCATCCATCTTCGCAGGTATAGATGGAGGGTCTAGATGTAGACTCAAAGGTCCCAGAGCATGTCAACACGATCACCGTGAGACCGCCTACACACTTGACCAGTCGGTCAAGACCAACAAGGTTTGGCCGTGACAAAATCGTCACCCAAACAAGAGGTGGCGCACGGCTTTGAAAGCCAAATTAGGGTTTCAAGCCATCACGCGCGTCCATCTTCTCTCCATTACGAATGGAGGGTCACAGATTAGATTAAACAGTCCGATCCATACCAAAGATGATCACCGTGGGCCCATTTATCTCCTCATGCGGTCGGCCAAGGCATATCATGCCCGGATAATCCAAAACGCCCGCCCAAACATGCGTGGTTACACTTCCCAAATTGCAAATTGATCTCGACCGCTCAACTTCACCGGATGATTTGAATGGCTTAGATCACGTTTTCATGGGATAGTCGTATAGGTGTGAACATCAACCTACCACCTACACGCTGGAGTGATCGACCAAGACCGACCAAGGATGGTTGTCTTGGAACGCGTGCGGGAATATCACGCGGTTATCAACTCCTTTGCGGTAAGAAATTTCTGCCGCAAACCGATCTCAGCCACTCAACCTGTGCGGTCAATTTGAGTGGCCTAGATCGCGCCTTCTTGGGAAAGTGAGACATGGACGTGTACACCGGCATGCCATCAACATGCACGACCTGGTCGGTCCTCTCCAAAGCCCTTCCCATGCTTGGTTTCTACCAAGTCGAAGAGTGATGCTTGCGCACCTCTTCAAAAACCCTAGTATTCATTAACGGCCGCAGATGAGTGCCTCAAACATCATCTCATCCGTTCAACTTCACCACTTGGTTATACAACCCCGGTCGAGTTATTTGGTTAGTGAGGAGTCATTACCCATCACTTTACCACACCGTAATGCAAGCACTCGCATAAAATACACACGATACTTCACAAGTATCGACTTCCCGAATAACACAAGCTTATTCAATTCAGCATTACATGCTATCTTTCGTGGATCCACGATCCACACATTCCGGACATCAATCATGTCACAAACGGGGGATACATGCGGGGTATTGGTCCGGCGGTTTATACAGGCGGCGTGCAACGCGCCATCACAAGAACGTGTTAGGAAGTCATGGACGGTTAGAGATGAACGGGAGAAGTGGGCAAGACCGGTCGACGCACAACTCCACTACTCCATCACTCCACTTCCTCCACTTCCCACGAGAGACGTGAATGAGGCTCAATGACTTGTATAAATAGGTTCTCCGCCCTATTTCAAACAACAACACAAGTTCGAGACGAGACAGTAAAACCAAGTGTTAATACAAATCGTATTCAAACACCCCAGAGCCTCCGGGCATCAACCGTAAGCCTCGCTCACCTTTCGTTACAAGTCATAAGCAAGCCAACACCTTCACAATCTCAACACCTTCTTCGCTTCCCTCCCTAAGATCAACCCCATCTCCTTCACTTTGTGACCGAAACAAGTCCGGAACGGCCATTTCTTGGTTTAGGCCGGACTTGCATGTATTGATCTCTCGAATCTACAAGCACTCACCGCGTAGTGCATTTGTTTAAAGGTTTAAATTCATTCCTCATCCACACCCCAAATTACCAAATTCTGCAGGAGTAGTTTTCACCCATAAACACCCGCTACCTGATGTCGCTTGTTTGGCGGAGATGATCGATGTCGCCTTTTAGGTCCCTGGCCGAGACCAAGTTCTTCTTATCTCTTCACCAACCCTGTCAGTGCATTTATTGTTCTTGTACCCGATGAGCATCATATCAGAACTTTTTATCCCTTTATGTCGACCTCACGGGCTGTTTCAGTTCTTCTTTTCTTGCGCTCACACTTGGTGAGGTGATTCAGTACTTCTAGTGCTTATTTCCCTTGGTACACCATTGCCTAGGATTGTTCCACCTGTCCCTGTGGATTATTTACACCTACAATTATGCCCCTTCTTCTGCTTGTGTGGTCGACATGAGGGGAAGAAACCGCCTCGTCTTCCCACGTCCTTGATCATGCCGGGTTTTGTGCCACGCTGTTCCCCACTCTCTTTAGTTATTGTAACCTGTTTACCTTCTCTGTCGGTTATAATATAAGGGGTTTATAAGTCTGACCCTTAAACCTTTGGTATTTCTTTCATTCTTTCCTCAGCAGTTCCTTTTCCTTCCTTCTCTGTTTTCTCCGCTTCTTCTTCATCGTTATCGGTCATACTTTCTGGCCGGTTTTCTTCCTTTTCTTTTCAATACCTCAAGTTTTATCTAGCTTTGCTGCCATTTTTCGTTTCCTTTGCCGCTGTAACTTCTGACTTCTGCCGTTTCTTCGCTTTTCCTGTTGTTTCTTCGACTAACTTCCATGGCATCTTCAACTCCTTCCATGACGGAAAAGAGGTGTGTGAGTTATGTCTTTTCTGATGAAGACGGTGTGCCGCTTGATTCCCTGTTTGTTGTTGAGAGCCCTTCTAAGCATGATCATCGTGCTTTGGATTCCATCTTTTCTGATAATCCTTCTTCCTTTTCATGTAGGACTGACAAGAGAATTGCTAAAGATTTGTCGGATGAGCAGTTTATCCAACAGTTGAAAGATGAGTTCAACCTCCATGGCTATGACGTCAGGCTCCTGTCGGGCCAAAAAGGTGTTTTGAAGAAGGATGATGTCATGAAGTTTCCACACTCGGCCGAGGCAACCATCGTCACCAGGGGTCAGTTAGAGATCGGGTTGCGTTTTCCTCTGTATGATCCTAGCCGTCCGTTTTGGTATGAAGCTCTCTCTAAGATCCGCTCGTCCCGTGCTTTGGCTCAATGGAATGGCAACACCTTTCGAATCTTATCCGAGTGGGAGAGACGCAATCGAGATGAATATACACTTACTCCTTGGTCCACCTACGATTCTTCTCAGGCGGGCGACTACGCTCCTGCCAGTTTTGCCGATAATTATCGAAGCGGGACTGCTACCAATGGTGATCTCGTCGGTTTTGCTACTAGCCTTCATCGCCATAAGACTCTTCCTGAAGGTGTCAAGAAGCTTTTGTTGGACGAAGATCCCGAGGGGAAGAGTTCCAACAAACATGCTCGTCATACTAGTGACGCGGCTTTGGACCGAGTTCCTTTAGCTATTTCTGGTCCTCTTCTGAGCGGCAGGTTTCCTTCTCCGCCCGAGTCTTATCCTTTCTGGGTAGTCAATGTTGATCGGGTGAGTGTGTTTCCCGGTTGTTAATTTAGTTGATCGGCTCGGGTGACTAGTAGGGCCATGTTTTAATTTTTGTGTTTTACAGCCTAAGTTCCAGAGCGTTCCTTCTGAGTCTCTCAATCTTCGGAAGAGGGATAGGGGTTCTAGCGCAGGAGCCGAGGAGGAGACAGGGAAGGTAACAAATATACTGCTCTCTCATTGCAGTACATGTACTTGCCCCTATTTGTTTCTTTAAATGGTTCTGACATCGTCTCATGTGCAGAAGCTGAGAGTTGACAGAGCTGAAGGTGCTTCGGCGAGAGGTGGTGAGGATCTCGAGGATCATCTGCCTTTATCGCATTTCCTGAGGAAGTCGCCTCAGAAAGCTTCTGATATTTCGTCTACCCTTGTAGGTGGGAAGCCTAGTGGGAAGGGCAAGGAGTTGAGAGTCGATGAAGCTGTTTCGAGGAAGGCTGTGCCCCAGCAGTCAGCTGGCAAAGGTGTTGATCTTGGAGATGGTGTTGTTATCTTGTTTTAAGATGATGAGGAGGGTGACGAAGATCTTTTGGGTGAAGATAACGAGATGGGTGGCGAGGGAGAGGAGGAAGAGGTTGTTGGTGGTGGAACCAGGGGTGGTGGTGATTCCGACGAGGCTGTTACTGGAGGCGAGGTATCGGGGAGTACGCCTCCTATAGTCCCTTCCCCAAGCTCGAGTGGGACTACCTTCTTTACTATCTCGGGTCCTGTGTGCAACTCCCTAGGAGCCCTTATTTTTCCTGAATTTGCCTCTCTCTCGGATGAAGATAAGATCAAGGCCGCCTCGTTGTATGATGCTGGTCTAAAGAACACTTTCGATATGCTGGTGAGTTGTGTTGATCAGGTTATGCGTTCACGCCATGGGGTAGGTGCTAATACTACTGATGCTTGTAGGATATCAATTGCGCGTTGTTAAACGCCGCAATTCAGCGCAAGGAGATCGCTGAAAAAGAGGGACTTCGTCTCTTATTGCAGCAAGAGCGTGAGCGATCCAGGGAGATGGAGAAGCAGCTGGCCGAGACTCAAGGTATTTATTTATCTTCCAAGTGTTAATGATTGATTCTGTAGTGCCAATATCCTGAGTTTAGTAGTACCTTCCTAGCCGAAATTTCTAGTATGGAGGTCGATGATGCCACGAGGTACCGCTTGTTGAAGAGGGAGATTGATATAGAATGGGGTCATGTTTCGAATTTACAACAAAGGATTGTCAATAAGGACGACAAAATTGATCGTCTGGAAGACGAGATTGAAAGACTTCGAGCCCAGCTGTATCGTTACGAGACTTTTGAGTACGTCCCTGAGGAGATGAATAATCTTAGGGTGAGCTTGTCTCGATTCCAGAGTATCGCTGCCGACAAGACGCTATTGGTCGATAACTTAGAAAGTTAGTGTGGACGGTTAAGACTTCAAGTCTGTGATTTGCACGCATATCTCCTTTGGATTCTGGGGGAGAAGAGTGTTGCCGAAAAGTGTAGCCAAGAATCTCTTGAGAAGCTGAGAGAGTCTAAGAGAGTCTCTGAGGAGTTGGATTGGGTTCAATCTCAGTTATCAGGTTTGCAGATAGCATACTCTCGGCAGAGAGCCGAATGGAATGATCATAAGAAATACTGCCCCTCCAATGAATTTAATGAGCAACGCTATCTAGAACTGTCCTCTAAGATATCTTCCCTTGAGTGTAGCTTGTTTGAGTCCGAAGAGACCGTTAGAGTAGTCACCCCTTTACTTGAAGGTGGTGTCCCTTGTATTGTGTTTTCATTGTTGTTGTCTTGATGTTGTTGTTATGTTACTGACTACTCCCGTGTTTTGACAGCCGAGCAAAGGAAGGTGACATCGTTGGAAGAGGAGAATGCTCGATTGAAGGGGAAGGAGATGTAGCTGCTGGCGAGGGAAGCTCAATTACTCGGGCAGGTGGCCACTGCTGAGGCGTCATCGATGCAGCTGACACTCGACCTTTCTACTGAAAAGGCGAGGTTTAAAGATGAGCTCGGGCACGGGGTCAAAGGCTGGTGTAAAGACGTTTCTTGATAAGAAGCGGGCCGACGCTGCTACCAAGAAGGTGGTTCCGGGATCGGCTCCTCCCAAAGAGTAGGCTCATCTTTTGTAGCGCTGCGTTGCTATTTCGCCCTTTGCATTGGGTTGTAATCCGCTCGAACACCTTTATTTTCTCATAAATTTTCTTTCAAGGGGGTGCTGCGTCGCCAATTCGGTTGTTTTCATTGCTTTCTGACATTGTTGTTCACGTTAATGTTTACTTGTGTTGTGTCGACGATATGTGGTTTTATTTTTATGTCTACTTTATGTGTATCTGCATAAAAATGAGTAGATCAGTTAGCGTAAATGTCGTTTCTGTCGAACAAACTCAACAGGGAGGGTCATCGGGCCCAATGCCATGTCCCGATTGAGGTATCCCATCACCGTCTTTGAAGATTTAGTGGTGGGGTATTTGGTCCGCCTAAGTTCTATGGGATCGATATCCCAAGAAGTTATCAATTAAATTTCTTGGGCAAGTGATTCCGGCTACTTGCGAGGGAGCAATGTTGCATGCTCGATCGTGTCGAGTACTCATCGCATCCGTTATCATGGATGCGATGTATGCTAGAGTGTCCGAGTGGCGATTATCTTTCCTACATATATGCCGAAACTTGATGTTTCGGTATCTGGCCGATGTAAAATTGGGCGAGTTCCCAATATTTTTGCAACAAGGGGTCATGTATAGCGTACTACCCGCTGATCTGTCTGATGACTAGCTGGGAGTCACTTGTTAGTCTTACGTCTTGAATCCCCATCTCCACTATCAGGCGCAGAGCATGTATCACAGCTTTGTATTCCATGACGTTATTGGTTGCCTTAAATTCAAGTCTAAACGAGTGGACCATCTTTTTTCCCTTTGGCGTTGTGAAGACCAATCCAAGGCCTTACCCGTCTTTATTGCATGATCCATCCACAAAGACTTCCCATCGTGTTGGGCTACAGGTCTCGAGTAAGTCGAACGGATCCTCTTGGTCTTCCTCCATTCAAGGGATGTCTTCTACTTCCTCTTCGTCGCTCAAGGGAAAGTCTGTCTGTGCTTTTACTGTTGTTCTCATCTCGTAGAAGATATCGAACTGCTTGATCTGTGCACTCCACTTGGAGATCCGCCCCGACTTGGCTGCATTATTGAGTACTAACTCTATGGAGGATTTCATGAGTACCCGGATTCTGTGAGTTTGGAAATACGTCCGGAGCTTTTGTGTTGCAAATACCAAAGATAATATCAGCTGCTCGATTTTGATGTAGTTCTTCTCTGCTGGGTTCATGGTTTTGCTTATGAAATACACCGGCTTTTCTTCTCCTCCTACGTCCTTGACTAAGACGGCGCTAATGGCATAACCGGTCGCCCCGAGATATAGAGTCATAACTTCCTCGGGCTCGAGACTTTGTAATACTGGCAGGCTCGCGATATGCTGCTTAATTCTCTGAAAAGCTTCTTCGCATTCCTCGGTCCACTTGAACTTCTCTCCTTTCCTTAACGTCCCGAAGAAGTCCTTGCATTTGTCAGTTGATCGAGAGATGAATCGCCCCAAGGCTACCAAGTTCCCGTTTAGCCGTTGTACGTCTTTAATCGTCACGGGTGATGGAATTTCTACGACTGCTCTGATCTTATCTGGGTTGGCTTCGATACCTTTGTCAGTAATTATGTACCCTAGGAACTTGCTCGAGGTAACCCAGAAAGTGCACTTAGCGGGGTTCACCCTCATCTTGTATCTTCTCATGGTTTGAAATATGTCTCGGAGGTCATCGATGTGGTTTGAAATGTGTGTATTTTGTCTTCAAACATATCTTCTACTAACCTTTGATAGGTGGCGCCTGCGTTTCTTAGCCCAAACGGCATTTTGGTATAATAATATAACCCTCTGAGTGTGAAAAAAGATGTGTACTCTTGGTCCTCAGGGGCCAGGGGATCTGGTTGTACCCCGAGTACCCGTCCATGAGTGTTATTGCCTTGTATCCAACTATGGATTCTACTAGATGATCGATCGGGAGGGGAAAGCTATCTTTCGGGAAAGCTTTGTTCAAATCGCTAAAGTCGATGCAGATCCGAACCCCTCCATTCCTTTTAGGGACTATTACCATGTTAGATATCCATTGTGGATATTGAGCCTTTCGAATAATTCCTGCTACTTGTAGCTTCTTTAGCTCGGCCTCCACCGCTACTTGTAGCTCGGGTGCAATTCTCCTCATCTTTTGTCGATCGGCTTGAACTTGGGATCTATTCTCAAGTGATGTGAGCATACTGGGTCAATTCCCTCCATATCGTGCATTTGCCGTGCGAATACATCCATGTGTTCTTTTAAAAGAATTATCAACTGTTGTGTTTGTTCGTCCGTCAATAGATTCCCTATTCTCACCATTTTAGGCTCTTCCTCGGTGCCTAAATTAATTTGTTTGGGTAGATTCTAAGGCCGAGAAATTTGGTTTCGGTTCATCGACTATTGTCGGCTCCTTTGATTGCTATGAGATCTCATTCCCATCTGCTTCATAGGCTGTGATGGCTTGTGATATCACCTTTTCTAGTTCTTCTCCCGCCCTTATCTCCTTAACTTTGTTCTTTTCTTGGCGCCTCCTCGATCGCCTTTCTTCATTCTGTTGGATATCTATATGTACGCATTGTCTCGCCGCGTGGGGGTCACCCAACACCTCTACTACTCATCAGTAAGATGGAAACCGCAGTCTTTGGTGGTACGCCGATGCTACTCTTTTGATTCCTAGGAGCCAGGGTCTACCAAGGATTGCTTCGTAAGGCGACACAACGTCGACCACACAGAAGGTGGTGAGTGTGTCTAAATACCCCTCTCCGTCCGAGACTCTGAGGGTGACTTCTCCCTTTGGTAGCATCACCGTACCGTTGAAGCCGTAGATTCGATAGGTCGACGGGATTAAGATGTCATCAGATAACTCCATTCTTTTGAAGGTATCGTAAAAAAGGACCTCAACTGAACTCCCGATGTCCATTAGTATCCTTCGGACACCCCATTCTTCGATAAGTAAGGTTACCACCAGGGGATCTCCATGGGCTTGACCATTTGACGGGACGTCTTTTGCTGAGAAGGTGATTGGCTGCATCATCCAAGGTTCCATGGGCAGAGTTTTAGCCACGCTTAATATTTCCTTTCCCGCTCGATCTCTTTTATGAATCCTTGAAGTGATACCCGTACCCAAGTCAAACCCCCGAGTTGCCGAGTGCGAGATGGTGTTACAGGCGAACTGGGTACCACGATTGATTCTTATTTGATGCACTGGAGCGTCGGGCTGAACTGATGTCGGCGATTTCTTGACAAAATGTCGCAAGTATCCATCTCGGATCGAATCTTTGGACGATATCTTTTACCTCCCGACAATCATTGGTCGAATGGCCACGATACTAGTGGTAATGACAAAACTCGGGATGGTTCCTTGTTTCATCATACTGGATTCCCCTCGTCCTCGGGTATCTGATGTCGTTCCTCTTTTCTACTTCCTTGAATATTTTTTCCAATGGTGCGTTTAGTGGAGTGTAAGTTCTGGGTTCGTGGCGAGGCTTCTTTCCTTTCTCGGACCAACTTTTCTTGTTCGACCCTTGATGTGGTATGCTCGGTCTTTTCTCTAATCGTTTTAGATCTTCTCATGGGATCGCCTCTATTGTAGTGTTTGCTTCTTGTATTCCTCTATCCTGTGCTCCTTCCTGTATTTCTTCTAGGGCGATGTAGTGTTCTTGCATCTTCCTGATTTCCCTTAACGTTTGGGGTTTCTCGGTGTACATTGCTATCCAAATAGGGTCTGACTTTCCCAACGAATTTTCGAACTGGAAGATCTGTTGATCGACCGGTACCTTCCCGATGTCAGTACACAGTTTTCTCCATCTGTCTGTTAGAGACCGCAATGGTTCCCTAAATCTTCGTGCAAGTGTAAAGAGCTTATTGATTCTGGGCCGAGCAATACTGTTGGGCATGTAAGTTTCCAGGAATGTTTCCACCAAGACAGCATAATTGTCGACGGACTCATCGGGCAAGGTGTAAAACCAGTTCTTTGCCTCACCTTCGAGACTTGCTGGAAAGAATTTGCATATGACCATATCGTAATTCGTCCATTGTAACAAAGACATGTCGTACATTTTGACATGTTCACCTGCGTCACCCGTGCCGTCAAACCTGGATGGGAAGGTTGGCAGCGTACACTTTGGCGGGAATGGAGTCCGATCCAATTCTTTTGTAAATGGTGTCTTCTGTGCTTCGGTGATCACTTCGTCAACTTGTCGTCCTCGCCATTTCCCGTCAACTTCTTGACCATCTGCTCAAGTTGCTCGAGATTTTGCTTGGTTGTCGCATATGTTCCCTCGTTTGTCGCTTCTTTCTCGGTCGAAGAGTCCTCGGGTGGGCCATACCCTCCCCTTAAACTATTAGGGTCGGGCATGCGCTCTCGGTTCAGGGGTGGAGTCGGAGTATTTCTCGGCTGGGCATGATTGCTAGAAGCGCCTCGGCTCGACGATCCTCTTGACCCGGTTCTCCGGTTATGAAGCTGGTAGTTTTCATGCTCCGAGGCTAGATTCCTTCTCTGCAGCCTCTCTCATAAGGTCTTCCTACCTTCTTTGGATCGCCAAGATAGCAAGTAACATTGGGTCAGTTCTCTCATGGCTAGAGTGGCCATTCACTTGGTTTCCTGCTGCATTGGGGGGCGCAGTTGGTGGTCCTGCCGGGGGGATAACGGGGGGAACGGTTGGAGCTACGGGAGGATCGGATGTTACCGGTGGGATGTCTCGGTTGAGGTCGCCCATTCCTAAGCGCACTTGTCTAAGACTTTCTCCTTCCTGCTCTAGTGCACGTTGATACTCCACTTGTTGCCTTTCTCGCCTCCGTTCCTCCTGTATCATTTGCACTTCCTCGTCTTCCTCAGTATCCGATGCAGTTCTTCCATCTTCCATGTCCCTTTGCCTCACCGGGCTCGGGTTAACCCTCAGTATTCTTGGTGGGAGATTGTCGTCTCGGCCTAGATCGATTTCTTCATCGATAGTTGTCATGCCTCTGCATGGTGCCTGAGATTCGCCTTGATGGTTTTGTCGGCTACCCTCTTGTCGGGAATCAGTTAGTCCTTCTTGTGCACCAGATCCCGCTATGGCCCGATTCCTGAGAATCCTACCCGTCCTGGAAGTGCATGCCATCGCCTCTAGTGTTGCTTTTGTGCCTCGGCTCGCCCGTCCCTACCTACGTCATCAAAGTACACAGCACTTACTTCGAACTGTTTTCGAAAAGGTTAAGGATGAAGTACAACAGTTCTGCTGAGCAGAGTGGAAAAAGTTTTATAGTACAATTCCATTTATGCTAGCGTACTGATCTCCGCAATCGAGTGGTTTTGACCGTAAAGGACAATCTTTCAAAAGTTGTTTCGACACATCGCTTTCGGTACTTTCTCTATGCATTAATCATTATTTGTACTAACATTCCTAATGCCAGAAATCATTAATCATTCGTACGTTAGATCGGAAAATTTCTTTCTTGGCTATGGTTGATAATAACGACAACCTTTACCAGTTGTTTTGCCGACGGTTCACCTATACAGATTACCGGAAATCCCCGAGGACAGTTGTACCATAGGATTCTTTTGGTTTTCTACTGACGTTGTGAGGCTCTTGCTGTAGGATCAAGATGAGACTTATTAACGAAGCACTCACTATACTCCTTCTAGCCGTAGCTTTCGGAAAACTAAACTCGATGACTTCGAGTTAGTCTTGCCTCCACCACTATTGTACTTTACTTAACTTACAAAGAAGATTTAAACGGCGAAATAACGTTTAATCTAGCTTCCACCGATTATCAAAGATGGTCCGTTCGGGAGATTGGAGGTGTTATAACGGTTAACTTCCACCGTCCAGATCGAAGATGAGACAATCCTTAATCAAGGGACTTAACCCAACATAAAACACTTAACTCGGGGAAAAACGATTAATCAAACTTTTCCGACAGAAAACACTTACTCATAAGGTAAGAAACCTTATGGTACTTACTCGACAAAATTAAGACGGTGAAGATAACTAAACAAGTTTTCCTTTTTAAACTAAAATTTTGTGAGCTTTTCAACGATTAAGTAAGTGAAAACAAATGTAACGAAATCGAGCTTTTAATCAGAAAGGTAAACTTTAAATGATAGATCTAGCCACTTATGCGTTCCAACCATTAGAGCCTTTCACTTAGCATCAACTATCATCAATAGATGTTTATAAGAGCTGTTGAATCTCTCTTTTAACGACGTTTTGGCAAGGTATCTAAGATGTTATACGTCTCGGTGTTGATGTTATTTTTGACAGTTAAACAACCTTAGAATTTTGAGACGAAAAGGCGTCCGGCGAGATGAAGTTTCACTTCAGCTTCTACCAAACATCAAAAGATGTTATTTCGGGAGCTTGCGGATCTTTCTAATAACTCGCTTTGACAACTCAACCAAACAGCCTAGTTTAATGACTTAATCTTAACAACTCGACTTAACCGAAATCTGAAAAGATCGATGCTATTAAGGACAGTTCAACACCAAAACATAGCAAGGTTCTACTAAGCCTAAATAAGGAAGTTTCAAAGGTGAAGAAAATCGTTTTTATAAAACAAAAACACGTTGCAAGCTTTGTCTACTAACACATTTAACCAAAAGAGTTTCTTCCCTTAGCTTCGACTAACACGCAAGGTGACTTAGGAGCTTGGATTTCTCTCTTTTGGCAACCGATTTCAAGGTATCCGAAGATGTTACACGTTCCCCTTAGTCGGCGCCAGAATGTAGATGTGGAAAATCCTACCACTACATCCAAAGGATCTCAAACATACACAATGAAGTAAACAAGCAAGAGATGAACAAGAATACAAGATATACGTGGTTCGGTATGATTACCTACGTCCACGGGGGTAAAGGGATGATCTTATTGCTTGATTCAAGATTACAAGATAATTGCTTTTCTCTCAATACTCTAGGTGTACTTTCTTTTCTCTCTTCTCACTTGAGTTTTACTTCTCTACATGGTCTCTATTTATAGTCACAGGTGATGATACAACCAGTACTACGATGTTGGGCCTGATGTAGCTTCCTTGATATTCTTCTCGGATAATCAGTTGATGCTTCAGCCGATATTCCTATCTGCTTGGGTCGAGATATCTGGCCTAGCCGAGTGATGTCCTCTTCTGATATACCGCTACCCGATGTCGCTTGTTTGGCGGAGATGATCGATGTCGCCTTTTAGGTCCCTGGCCGAGACCAAGTTCTTCTTATCTCTTCACCAACCCTGTCAGTGCATTTATTTGTTCTTGTACCCGATGAGCATCACATCAGAACTTTTTCTCCCTTTATGTCGACCTCACGGGCTGTTTCAGTCCCTCTTTTCTCGCTCAGACTTGGTGAGGTGATTAAGTACTTCTAGTGCTTATTTCCCTTGGTACACCATTGCCTAGGATTTTTCCACCTGTCCCTGTGGATTATTTACACCTACAATTACACTAGAAATGATGTACTGAAACTTCCATTTCATGATTTATAAAGGAGGATACCACTATTAGCATGGGTGATACCATTTAAACGATCTAATGGCCAGGATCTATTAACATTTATAAATCGTGGGACTGTGACCTACAATGATCGAAAACGATGGTTGTGCACATGGGCCTAGCCCATATAATCCATGACTCGGTATGCCTTTGACGTATGAAGTCATATTTAGAGATCACATTCCTTTTGTCCCAAATAAAATGAGTTTTCTTGATATGGGTATCACTGGTTCGGAAATGTGCATAATGATGGACATGGAATAGTAATACAATCGAGTATATGGGACGTAAAACAAATAGCTTGATTTATATATTGTTCTTGTTTTGCTTTTACAACTACACTCTCATTTTACTGCTCTAAGTCTACTTTTCTAAAACGCCATTAAGGTTTTGAACCAAAAATGGTAATGGCGCGTAATGTTTGTTTTTCTATCGGCCTTGTTGTAATGGTGGTTCAAAACAAGCCACTTGTCCCTTTTCCCTTCACCGGAACTAGTTACTAAGATGGGATGGAATTAAGGTACTACCTATCAGTTTTTTAAAATTGATGGTTTGTGGCGCTAAGTTATTACCTAGTTCCTGGCGATCTCAATAAGCCTGCCTGGAGGAAGTGACAGAAACATTATTTCCACAATAGATGATATCATTTCCATGTTTCAAGTAACGAGCATAGATTAGGAGTAAAAATGAAAAAGTTGTTGAATGTTACAGGTTACTCCCTCCTGGTTTGAATTGCTGCCCACCTGATACATATGTGCACTAACATTAGTTTACAGTTTATACAAGTTTGGCGTTGGCCCGCCGGTGTTTGAAGAGTAGCGACGATACAAACCTGGTGAATATTCGACACCTCTTGATGGTGATTCTGATAAAGTAGAACACACAAACTTATTCGCATTGGATCGAAACGGATCAACATAGTACTCTTCACACTTCATAACCATCTGCAAATATTTAACAAAAAATTATTATGATGAGATTAAGCATAATCAGAATATTGCTGACGAATTAGCTAACTATGCACATACCTTAGAAAAGAATATGTTAAAACCAGAAAATTTGGCATCCCATCCAAATTCAGCAAAAATACCACCACCATTATATAAACCATTAGGTTCTCTTACTCCAAATTTACCATATCCACCACTTTTATGCGAACCTGCAGCACTCGGTTCTGCTTCTCGAAACTTTGAAAAAGAAGAATGTGGTGCTTTATTAAGACCCAATTCGGATGTCCCGAATGTTGAAAATGGAGACCTGCGAGGAATCTCTTCTCAAGGCTTATGTGTAATGACTTACAGCCAGTTTTCACACCAATCCAATCTGCTTTCGTGTTCAAGTTTTTGCCAAGGCCACTGTTGTTAAATTCGGCAAAAACACGTGTCCAAAGAAAAGCTAGTATTGTCCCATAGATGCCAACAAAATCATCATTAACATATACAAGATTTACGTCGAACATAAATTGGAGCCAAATTTTATTTTTCGTATTTTTTTTATATATACGTATATGAATAGACAAAAATGGAAAACTAACAATTTATACGAAACTTCGGAACGTCCGGTATATTTACAAAATTAAAACTAAATCTTGAATGTAAGTAAGACGCTCAACGAGCAAAAACCTAGTAAAATATAAAAGATTATTCAAATACAATTACAAGATATGTGGAGTACTTCAATTTTTAAATGCAAAAAATGTCACATGAATCACAATATTTTTTATTTTTAAACATGTAAAATTATAACAAGAATCACATCAGAGAAACAAAAAAAATTTGAAGGCTTATATTGTGTAAGATAATCGTTATGTTACCCATACAAAAAGATGTTTATTATGTTACTCGTACAAAATGTTCATTGTTAGTAATCCGGCAAACTTAAGACAATGCTAGTAGTAACAAAATTTGAGTTGTTTAGACAATCATTTTCAAGCTTATTATAGATTTGCTTAGCCTTTTTTGTTTTTTAAATCCTTATTGGATTTGGTTTATGCTTTGGTTGTGAATCTACAAATTTGATGATTAATACAATTGTTTGTTAAGCATAAGAAAATATATAGAGAGGATTGAATTCAACGCCAAGAAAAGACTGGATTGTTATCACTTAGTTACGATCGTAAATAAAGACAAGCATACGTTATATGAAAACAAAAAGGGTACATTATTTATATGTCCTTATGTTTGAACCCCAATAAATATATCCTTATACAATAATAAATATGTCCCTAATTTTTAATAATCTTATCCATTTACAATTACATTACCTTAATACCCTCACCCATATAATATTTTCTTTATTTCAAAATGGAACAAATATTTTTCTCTACCACTTCACCACCACCGCCAGCACCATCACCACCAACATTAAACTACCATTCCACCACCACCTACCAACCGCCACCACCACTAATATTCCACCACCACTCCTTCACCACCACCAGTCCTCCACCACCACTAGTCCGTCGCCGCCACCATCGACACCAATGGTTCGGATATTTTTGTATCAACAACAGTAGTTGATCCAAATAAAAATAGAACCAACAGTAGAAGTTGATCCAGTTTAGGGGATCAACAACGGTAGTTGATCCAATTTAGTGGATCAACAATGGTAGTTGATCAATGTAAATGGAGTGAACTTGGCGTGAGTCGAACACGCATCATCTGACATGGAGTCAGTCATGCTACCATTGCACCACAAGTTCAACCTTTGAATGAATTTACATGATTTAAACTACAAGCATGATTATATATACTTATCCAAGGAAATATTGTCAACAATAGGAGTTGAAAAGATCAACAACAGTAGTTTATCCCGTAAAAAATTGGGTCAACAACAGGAGTTGATCCCATAGATGGGTCAACAACAGGAGTTGATCCCATAAAAAATTGGGTCAACAACAGGAGTTGATCCCATAAAAATTGGGTCAACAACAGGAGTTGATCCCATAAAAAATTGGGTCAACAACAACAATTGATCCTATAAAAACATATAAACAACAACAATTGATCATCACCTGTAGCTTCATAAACAACAACAGTTTCAAGACCAAGCTTCCATTAGAGAGACGAATTTTCATGTGAACTGGATATCTAGGGCGTCTTATGTACCCACTGGAAACCAAAGGCAGTAAGCCACAATCGTATATATCAGCTTCCTGGTTGGATTCCCACAAACATGGTTGCAAACCAAACAAATTAGCTTCCTGTAGTTATGAAATATGAATCAACCCTAATTAAACATCTTAGATCGAACCTCTTATTTATACAAATAAGACTAATTAAAAAAGAAAAGAAAAAACAAATCATTTGATACAAATCTAACACCACTGATAAAAAATTATCCAAAATCTAACACCACTGATGATAAATTTTCGAGTATAAATCCTCCTCCACCACCACTGTACCGCCAATTACAATACCTTATTACAATTTCTCTAGAAATCTATTGCAGAGAGTGTAAATCGATTTCAAGATGTGATTCTGAATAAAGTTTTAATTTTTCATCATGATTATGACGATTCAATTTGATAATCTTCTCTCAATTTTTAGATCTGGTTTGACAAAAACATAGTAATAGATCTGTTGTTAATAGCGGAGGACATGGTGGTGGCGGCGACGACCACGGAGCTGGTGGTGGTAGTTGCAGAGGTGTTGGTGGTGTGTTGAAACAGAAGGAGAGAAGAAGAAAATATATACAATCATTAGATTCGGAAGTGAAATTACGTAGGGTTAAAAGAAGAAGGAAAGGGTTAAATAAAGGATATTGCAAAATATATTTCTATTGATAATTTCAATTATGTCATCAGGGATATTTGTAAAGAGGCTTAGGGATATTTGTGAATGCCCATTAGAAGGAGGGACAATAATTCAATTTCCACATAACTAAAGGTTTAGAATATAGCTGAGGATACAAATTCACCGGAAAAATCTACTCGCACTTTTAACTCAATAACACTTGTTCTAGAGCAAGTAATAGTCGAACTCGCGACTATCTTCGTCTTCATCTTCAACAAAACAAAGTCAATTGGAATCCACTATACTGCTAAGTCAACTTTTAACATGATTATTTCGATTGTACCATGATAGCTCTTTTAAAAGTTTAGCTGAATAAACTAGATCAATGTTCTTGTAAACAATTGAAGTTGCATCCATCTGCTGCAACTTCAGACCCTGGCATGTCTTTTCTGATGGTGTACGTTGTTCTAGGCGTATCGCCGTATCCATATTGTCTTCAGGCCGCTCCCAACATTTATGATCTGCGTATGGATCACCAACTTGAACATGAATCAAATTCAGGTTAGTAGTACACTTTAGTATGTAGTCAGTTCCCCGTCGAACAGCTTTTAATGCATATTTCAGCTATGTACCCATCAACTTGCTGAATTCTATCACACTTCATGCCAACATCGTCGTTGAGAATTCCATTGGGAAGTTAAACTTGACATTGTCACCTGCATCGTAGTAACCTCCAACCAAATTACATCACTACTGATAGTATAGTTTTATGTGGTTTGAACTAATTTCAATCCAAACCAACCCATTTAACCTTGTTATGCTACTATTGATGTAACTTCTAAATCACAAAAATCAACATAGAATGGTTAGATATCTTCATGGAATTGAAGTATGTAATTGTTATATTATTAGGAGGTGATTGTAATTGTTTTTCACTTGAATTTACTAAAACTAAAATTATGTTCTCTCTGAACCGAGTCAGCCTTGGAAACAGGAAGTTATTAATATAATTTAGGATTTAGTGGAAGAAGAAAAATCAGGCATGGTCACAGAGACAAGCTTTGTTGTTGATAAGCTAGAAAAGAGGGGTGCAGGTCTTGGTAGTGGTCAGAATTGTTTATATGGGTCTAGATCCTAGTTAGCAATTCTAAGTAGTTTTTAGAGAGCTACGGGAATTATAGATTTGTATAGTCGGATTTTTCTTGTTTATTGAATTGTTATTGGATTTTTTTTTCTTTGATAAATGTTAATTGACAATGACAATTTTGGTACTTAATAAAATTATTTGTAAACAAAAAGAGAATTATAAAATTAAAATAAACATCAACAAAGGCCTGAATTATTATTACTTAGTTACTCGTAAATGAAGACAAGCGTCATTATACAGAAACTAAAAATTAAGACTATATATAACCAGCGTACAAATTCACCGTAACAGATTAGCTCACACTCTTAAGTCAATAACACTTGTCCTAGAACAGGTGATAATCGAACTCGCGATCCTCTCCATCTTCATCTTCCATGAAGGAAAGTCGACGAGAATCCAGTCTACTGCTAAGTCAATTCTTAACATGATTATTTCAATAACAATTATTTGAATAAATTCAATTTACAAAATGCTACCTAACTGGATGAGCCTTAAAGTAGGCTAATAAACCCACAAGGGGTGCATTTATATAAGTAGTAGGCTCTGAATTAATGAATTGAGCTCTTGAATCGGCATATACATCATTCATATCAGGCCCACCGATAACGGCTCCTATTAATGGATTCCGATTTGATTCGTCTGTCGTGTAGTATGGAGTTCCATCACTGCAAGCAATACTATTCGGATGTTGATCAATGGATGGTAATGATGATCCTCTATGGTGTATCCTTTGTGGATATTTTTGGCCATACCCAACCATATATGACATTTTCATTGGATTGCTTCCCAGAATGTAATCAACCTGTAAGATTTTATAGGGTTAGTACATTTCACGAAAAAAATTGCACGGTAAAAATAACTCCGAACTAAATAGTTATTTGTTGACATCTTTTAGCATTCGATTACACAATTTACATTAGAATGGACAGATTGGAACTTTGATCCTATAGGCTATAATGATCAAAATGGTGCTTATGTACATGGGCCTAGCCCGCATATGCCATGACCCAGAACTCTGAACTAAAATGGATTTTGTCCATAGAAGGGTGACTTCTTTTGGTAATGTTCCTGTTTTGCTTTTACAACTACACTCTCAATTTACTTTATAAAACATCGTTAAGCTAATTCAAGCAAAAACTGTGATGGCGTGTAATACCTGGTTCCTGGCAAGCTCAATAAGCCTGGAAGAAGTGGCAGAAACATTATTTCCACAATGGACGATATCATTTCCATGTTTCAGGTAACGAGCATAGATTAGGAGTAAAAATGAAAGAGCTGTTGAATGTTGCATATTGCTCCCTCCTGGTTTGAATAGTAGCCCACCTGACACATATGTGCATAAACATTAGTTACAAGTTTGGGTTGGCCCGCCGGTGTTTTAAGCGTAGCAACGTACAAACCTGGTGAATACTCGACACTTCTGGATGGTGATTCTGGTAAAATAGAACACACAAACTTATTCGCATTGGATCGAAACGGATCAACGTAGTACTCTTCACCCTTCATAAGCATCTACAAATATTTAACAAAAAACGATTAGGTTGAGATTAAGCGTAATCATAATATTGCTGATGAATTAGCTAATTATGTACATACCTTAGAAAAGAATATGTTAATTCCAGCAAACTTGGCATCCCATCCAAATTCAGCAAAAATACCACCACCACTGTATAAATCATTAGGTTCTCTTACTCCAAATTTACCATATCCACCACTTTTATGCGAACCTGCAGAACCGGGTTCTGCTTCTCGAAACTTTGAAAAAGGAGAACGTGGTGCTTTGTTAAGACCCAATTCTGATGTTCCAGATGTTGAAAATGGAGAATTGGATTTGTTCACACGGGATTCTGATATTCTTCCCAAGTAATGGTTATTGCTCATCACATAATTCCAGTAAAATCGCTTGCCTGAAGCGCGATGCAACCATGCTGCTGCCCATATCAGTTCATCCTGCAGAATGTACCCGGCGCAAATAAAAAACTCAGCAACGGGCGTTTGAAGCAAAAATGTGCGTCGAGCCTACCTGGTAACCGCTATAGTCGCAGTAGAAAGGGCAAACCCATTCTTTGAGGCTATCACTATATGATCCACGGTATTTATCAGCAAACTCAAATACCTGCATTAACACCCGAACAAAGAGAAACACTGATTAACTTTACGTAATTTGGATGATCTTACGAATAAAAATATGTTAATTCATATGTACCATGATAGCTCTTTTCAGAAGCTTAGCCGAGTAAACAGGATCAATGTTCTTGTAAACAATTGAAGTTGCAGCCATTGCAGCAGCCATCTCTGCTGCAACTTCAGACCCTGGCAGGTCTTTTCTGATGGTGTACGTTGTTCTAGGCGTATCCATGTCCTCAGGCCGCTCCCAACATTTATGATCTTCATATGGATCACCAACTTGAACATGAATCAAATCCGGGTTAGTAGTACACTTTAGTAAGTAGTCTGTTCCCCATCGAACTGCTTCTAATGCATATTTCAGCTCTGTACCCATCAACTTGCCGAATTCTATCACACTCCATGCCAACATTGTGGTTGAAAATGCCATTGGAAAGTTAAACTTGACATTGTCACCTGCATCATAGTAACCTCCAACCAAATTCACCTGCATAAATTTCATCCTTCTTTAGCCATTTATGGAAATCCAATGACTATTGACCAAAATTGTTTCTAATTCACACGCTATTGATTCTCGTGCTTCTAGCTAATCATCTCTACCGACTGAATACACATCACGTTTTTTACTTAAGATGTGTCAACAAAGTGACGCTTTGGCCGAGTGGTTAAGGCGTGTGCCTGCTAAGTACATGGGGTTTCCCCGCGAGAGTTCGAATCTCTCAGGCGTCGCATATATTTTTTTATTTTGCTTTAATTTTCAAAATGAAAATGCAATCAACAGAAAAGAAAGAAATACTTACACCAACATCATCTCCGTCATGAAGAGCAGAATCCTTTCTCCATTTTAATCTCTGTGAAGATGGGAGCTTCCCTGATCTTTGTCCTTCAAAAAACAATATACTTTTCTTTAAAGCATCACCATAATTATGTTTTATATTATAACTATCAGGATTTCCTTGAGCACAAACATTTGTCACCGTTGCCATGGCCATAACCAATAACAGCAACATGTTTGATGAATTTGATTCACCCATCTTTTTTTCCCTCCCTCTCTGAAAACTTGATGAATGTATTTATAATTGAAGTAGTACGAGTAAAATGAAGGGTTTATGAAAAAGAAAAAAAAAATTATAGTAGACGACTCTTTTAACTTTTAAAAAAAATAGGAAAAAGTTGATTGCATGAGGCTAAATTTTCTCTCTAATCGTCAAACTCGGCTCACGTACCCAAGAAATATGGAGCATAACTGCATTAATACTTCACTTAAATTTGGATACATGCAATGGATTTTAAAGGGGCAACGTTTCCTTGTCAAAGAAAAGTAGTACAGATTGCAAGGAGTAATCTCTAAATAAGCTATCCGAGTTGGAGCTTGATCAAAGGCTTTAGTTGAAATTAGTGAGAAAGACGTAAAGTTTTTCGTCATTTTGACTCTTAAATGTACTTGAGCGTTACAAAAGTTGAAAGATTTTGTGACGATAACGGCATGATTTCACGGGCCTAAGACGATGATTATACGCAACTCTTGATATTATTGTTTGGGTACTGAAAAGCCGATGGCTTCCCGTAGATGTAGATGTCAAGGAGAAGAACCGGAACAAAAATCCACCATTATTCCTCTTGTCACCCATGTATAATGTTTACATGGAAAATCATTACTCCGATGCACGTCACACTCACATTTTGGAGTGTGCACCAAAATGGGTTCGTAGCCAAGCCAAACCTGGCGTTGGAGGAGAGTGTGCACAAAACATTCCTAGCCGAGCCAAGTGTGCACAAAAACATCAATCTTGCGGGAACCCAGATCTAGTGAAAGACTCGCCCACTATCCAACCCCGACCACACTTAAGGGTGCACAGGAACCGAGCCGGACCGACGGATCGTCCCGGAACCGGTGGAACCGTACCTGTTTTTGTACCGAACCGAGGAAGGGGTACAGGTACCGGTCCAAAAAAATAGGAACCGAGGTTAGGGAAATACAGGTACACGGTCCTATCCCAGTCCCGGACCGAATGTACCGAGTAGTAATAGCCGTTAGATTTAAGGATTAATCTGAGAAACTCTTAAGATGAGTTCCCATAGTTATTTATAATCGATCCATTTCCTGCAAGACTAAAGTTGCAAATGAAAGATTAAGCTTGCGACCAGAAGGAAACTGTTTGCAAGAAGTTTACGAAAGAGCAGAGCCTATCAACTGTTTCCTACCCTTATTTACTTGCACCAAAGCTTGAAATGGAAAAGAAGGGGAGGAACTGATGAACATGGAATCCGTGAAAGACAAACCCGATGACACCAATATTAATGGCAACGGCATCTTACTTGTTTCGCCATCTTTTCTTACAGCTCTAACTCGTTATCACTGCCAACAACACCACGATAGGTCAATACGAACCTTCACTATTAACCTTCACTCTTCTCGTTATCACTGCCAACAACACCACGATAGGTCAATACGAACCTTCACTCTTCTCGACTGCACCATCGAAACAACGTCATGACTTCTCGACTGTAATAACAGCATCTTCTCGAGAATAATAAAGTACCGAGTTGGTACCGGAACCGAGGTACAAGATACAGTTGGAACCGAGGCTAGGGAGGTACAGGTACTCGGCCTCGGCTAGAACCGAGCCAAACCATACCGTGTGCACCCTTAACCACACTATCCGGAATTGTAAAGCAACCAATATGTCATACACAGACAACAAGCAAGTTCAAGTTGAGATATGAAACAAGCAGAAAGTTCAAGTTGAGATATGATAAAACTAACAACGAATCAAAATTCGCAAGTAACGAGAGAAGGGAGCAAAGAAAGACATTAAATCAAATCAGGACTCCACTCCCAAGTATTACTAATGGATATTACAGCATTGCTAGGAAGAAGAGAGAAAAAAAAACACACAAATCTGAAACCCTAACATGTCCAATTTTAAGTAAATTCACTATCAATTCTACTTCTGTGATCTTCCTCGCCACCCCTTTTCCATTTCTGTCCACTTTGTCCACTTACTTTATCTGAACAATCCCTGCACTGACTAGCTTCTGGATCTTTTCCATGACCTCAGGGCTCTTCAGATGACTTTGTGCAGCATTAGGGTTCTCTTGGAAGTCACTCAACACCTGTCATACACAGACAACATATGTCAATGAAAAAACATTGTAAAGCTTGTCTCAGAGAATATAAGGTGCAACTTTTTTGTCTCACTTTGACAAAGACCAACATCAACTCTGATTTACTTTAGCATTTACTAAGTGACCACTTTGAAACAAGCATTCAAAGAGATGTATCCAGATGCCTAAAAAATTTTTCAGTAGACTAGATGTGAATCCATACAAGTCCCTTAAGATCATCTAGCATGTTAAGGTACCCAGAATGAGAGAACTAGCAGCGTATCCCTCACAAATCTAGCAGATGATGAGAAACTTCAGTTCAGTTGAGTTAGATGAATTGCTGACGGTTCACATACCTGTCTCATAACTGGATCAGATAGAATGTTCTGGATCTCTGGATCCTGCATAGCCTTGGCCTGCACAAGGAAAATAACAATTGTTATCTAAACTGAAAGCTGGAAGTACTTGCGAGTAATCTCTTTTCTAGAGATGACTACTAGTTATCTAAACTGAAAGCTGGAAGTACTTGCGAGTAATCTCTTTTCTAGAGATGACTACTATATTATAAAAGAAAAGGTAGAAAGAACAGATCTTCTCACCTGTCTCTCCTTCAAATCATCAGCACTGATATCACCGCGGTTTGTTTTGTTAATTTGTGCCACACATCTGCAGTAACATTCCAAGACATCAACTTCAGAATGCAACTTATATGATTATTAAGAAGTGCAATTTGGTAATTCAATATTCAAAAATAAAAATCATATCTGCAGGATCAAGTATTCTACCTTCTTACACCATCCATCAATTCCTGGTTATTTTGGTCATGTTTTAGTCCTTCTTGGTATGTCTCTAGTGCTTTGTCGTATTCCTTCATGAAGAACTGAATTGCTCCTTTCCTGGTGTAACCCTTGGGGAATGTTGGATCAAGTTCAATGCACTTCTCCGCGTCCTTCAGACCCTCGGGTAGGGCTCCTAGCTTGGTGTAACATGCTGCTCTGTTGCTATATACCTGTGTTAGAACAGAACAAATGTCACAAGCTGAACCATTACGCACTTAAGAAATCCTTCCAGAAAACTAAGATCAAAAGACAATAATACCTTTGGGTCTTTGGGATTCCTTCTCAAGGCTTCTGTATAGTGACTTACAGCCTCGGGGTACTTTTGCTGCTTGAAAAAGTCATTACCTGCAGACCAACACATAAAACTTCAAAATGAGATTCGACTGACAGAGTGTAAATGTGGAAAGGAAAAAATAGAGAACTGAGCATCTGTGAGGAACAGATACTAGGATCGTCGATTAAATATAAACAATCGGTGCTTAAGCTACATAGCAGTTCATCTTAACAAGTGCCGCAGAACTGATATTACAACCAAATAGAGAGGGAAACAGCATACCTTTTTCACGCTCTTCATCAGCTAACTTAGGGTCAAAATATTCTTGCTGCTCCAAATCCTTCTTAGCTTTCTCGGCCTCATTAAGCTTTTTCAGTGTATCAGGATTGCGATGCTCGGTAAGAGCTTTCTGGAAAGCCTCAATTGCAGGAGCGTAGTCCTGTGAGGTTTTTGCCATCTTCACAAAAGCAGTCCCTTTCCTAGTCAAGGCCCTTGCAATCATCTTATAGTCAGAGCGGAGTTCCCTTCCTCTCTCAACAGCTTTGTCACAGTCCTTGATGCATTCTTCATACTGCAAAAAAAAAAAAAAAAAAAAAAAAAATCATATTGTTACTCGACTAGAAGAAACAAACAAAGCAGATCATATGCACCATTAAGTGCAGAACATATGAACCTCAAAAATCACAGAGGACATTTTCTTCATCAGACAGACATCTCAGCAGAAGCACAAGCATAAACACATTAGCAGCCAAGAAAATATAAACAAAAATTAGCCAACACAACTTACAACGAGCAAAATTTGCATTCTGGAGTGCCGATCTCTTAACAAGTCAGTGTACTAATACTAATAAATTGATAGGAAACCAATTAGTGATGATAAGAATCCCAAAAGCAGCAAATTAAACCCAAATGAAAATAATATTTCATACATATCTCAACACTTCCCATTGTAGTGATTCACTATTATACAACCCCCCTGTCCTCTACATCTTTCATGGTCTTGATCTAAAGCATAATTCCCAATATAACCTAACACCACAATACAATTCCACATTCACAAAACACATAACACAACATCTATAGTGCAGATTTTGTTACACTGTTCTATAAATTTCTCAACCCCATTACCAAATTCCTCACCATCTCAACTAAGTCATATATCCACTGAACAGTTAACCTGATCATTACTCCCTACCCTCAAACCATATTCAGTGAGCTTTCCAGTAAATATAACACCCCAACAAAAGACATTTAAAACATACACACTATCAAGGTACCATTAGAATTAGCTAACCCTAGCAAACAAAATACAACTCTTAACAAAATTAAGGGACAATTCAAGAAATAAGAAATCAGCATACCTTGCCCATCTCCAAGTACACAGCAGCTCTATTAGTAATGAAAGAAATATCTTCATCATTAAGCTCCATAGCTCTTGTGTAATGCTCAACAGCAGTCTCAAAATCTTTCTTCTTATAAGCAGCAGTACCGAGTTCCTTCTCTTTCAAGGACTCTTTTTTCTTCTCCATGGCTTCTTTCTCCTCATCAGGAATATCCATGGGCTCCGGCTCAGGCTCCTTCTGTTTTGGTTGTGGAGGCGGCGGCTGCTTCCTCTCAGGCAGAATCTTGGACTCGGACTCAGCAGCCTTAAATCCCATATCACCATCCTTCTCCATCATCTCATCAGGGTTAGCCGTTCTCATATTAATATTCAACAAAACCCCAAGAACAGCCATCATTCTTTGATCGTTCATATACAAATTCACCATATCAGGATTCTTCTGAATATTCTGTATCATCTGAACAAAATCAGGCTGTTGCAAATACATCCTTGTTGATGGATCAGCCATTAACTTAGCCCATAAATCAGGTCTATCAAAAATCTTACCAAACGGATTCGAACTCGATCTAGATTTAGACATAGCAGAAGCTTGTGCATCAGATAAACCAGATTTTAACCCTTCATTGTTTGGATCAATTTCTAAACCTTTCTTATAAGCTGAAATAGCTTCATCAAAATTACCCAAACCAATTTGAGCAGCACCTAATCTGCTATACCCTTTACTCCAATCTGGTTTAATTTCAACAGTTTTTTCAGCATCTGTTAAAGCTTCAGTGTATTGATGAAGCGATGCGTATGCTGCTGATCTGTTTGAGTATAAGACATGATTTGTTGGTGCTAATTCGATTGCTTGTGTGAAAAACTTGATTGCTTCTGTGAAATTGCCGCTAGAGAAAGCGGCGTTTCCTTTCGCTTTCGCTTCTTCCGCCATGGACGGAGGTGGCTGCTGGCGCTGTGAAAGATGAAAGAGGTGGTTTGAAGAGAGGAGACGATGGGTTTTTCAGAGTTTTTGTGGAGGTGCTAATGTGTTTTTTTTTAGGTTATAAAGAGTGAGGAGACGGTTCTAGGAGGGGTATAATTATTTTAGGGAAGGAGGTGGGGGGTTCTGGAATGTTCTTTCGAGGGTCGTGAATTTTCCTTTCTCGTAGACTTGCTCGTTTGACGGAGTAGGGAGTCTTGGTCTTTCCTGGTTTGCCAGTGCAGGTTGTAAGTGTGCAAAAAAAAAAAATCATGCTTATGTGTCATCACCTTATTGGTCCATGGGATTCAACCCAGGATCCGCAGTGGGTCCCAATGGGTTCATCACTTCCCATGTGCAGAGATGTGGAGGAAAAAGGCAGTAGACATGTAGCAGCTTCGGTAAGTGTGTAAGCGCGCTAGGAATTGTATCTGCCGAGTGGATACCAGTGGGTGAATAGCGTGAGTCAGGTTTGCTGCAAATTTGCTTGGCTATAGTTTCAACATAGCTAAGCTAGAACTGATAAAAAGAACCTCATTACCGGAAGTCGTATGTTTTAGTTTGCGGTAGAATATAGAAACTGAGTTGCCGTCAAAAGAAAATTTTAATCCAAGTTTTTATTCGAATCTAGTAATTATAATTCGTATTTCAAACGAATTCATTATCAGGATCTGAATCAACAAATGAAGGATCAACTAAACTAAATCAACAAATGAAGGATCAACTAAACTGAATCAACAAATGAAGGATCAACTAAACTCTCAATTCCAGTAGGAGAATTGCATCAATAATATTTAGTAGGACATTGGAATGATCTATCAACAAATCTGAAAAGATTGTAACTACGAAGTAGAGGTACGATTGAGATTTCCACAATTAAAATTTTTGAAGTGATAATTTGGATGGAGGTTTAAAGGTTAAAGCGATTTGTAAAAATGAAAAATTTAGGGTTTGTTGGTGTCTGATACTATGTAAAAGAGATGATATCGCCGGACAATCTTTCTGATTTCATTTCAAAATAGTTGTTACGTACACAAATTGTTATTCTGAAAAGCAAAGGACTCTGACTATTTAAACAGACACAACCGTTGACGCACTCAACCGTGTCTACCAACGTATAGAATAATTTTCATCTGTCACTTACCATACGTATGCTCCACACAACTACTAATCGCACACACACAAGCATTTAACACGAGTACAAATCTATTCTCTAACAACTTCAGAGGAGAACATATGTGTTCCCCTCTTAATCCAAGCTAAGACATATGACCATATTATAGCTACGCGATAGCCTATAGTGGTTGGACTTGTGATCTTTCTTTTCTGATATAAGGTCACTCGAACTAGTTCAAGGATCAACGATTTCCGATCCGCTTTATTGCATCTTGATCTAAAGATAGGACTTGTGATCATCCATTGTTAACAGACTCCGTTATATGCATGATCAATCATATGTGAAATCAAATTATTTATACAGGTCCTTTGAAGACTGAAGATTTGTAAGATTTTCTTTTTGGTATTATGATATTTGTGATAAATTCATGCGCACTTGATTGACCGGGATCCGACAAGCTTGTTTATCATGTATAGACCTTTTATATCTTATTGTACATATTGAAAATCTATTTTTGAGTACTTTTTGAGATCTACTTTGATAGTTTGTGAACTAAGATTTATTATTTCGGTAAGCTTGATCTTAGTTGATTAAGAGGAAGAGCCTTTGTAACTTAAAAAACATCTCTGATTAATTTTCTGAGATTGATGGCGGTTATTGAAACAAATTTAGTCTTTTGTTGTTTCAAAATACAATCCAAAGGGGTTGAGTGATACAAGTATTCACAGTAGGTGAAGCGACTTAAGATAATGGACTCTATCTTAGGATTCACGTGCTTAGACCAGATTGGTAGTAGGCGCAGGGATACTAAAGGAACTGGGTAACTTGGAGTTAGTTTACTTAGTCTCAACTATACGAAGTTGTAGTTATAGTCTTTGTATAGCAGCTTAATTCTGAGAATATTCAAAACTGGACTAGGTCCTGGGGGTTTTCTGCATTTGCGGTTTCCTCGTTAACAAAAGCTTGTGTGTTGTATAAATTTTTTCTACTTCCACATTATATTGATTTGTCTTTATAAATAAATTGAATACATTGTACGTTAATCATACACTTGGTTTGATCCCTATAGTTTGGTTCGGCTCGGACTTACTCTATATACCATGTTGTTGTTGTAATCTGCTTGTCAGTGCTTATATGTATTAAATTACACAAGGTGTGTCTTGAATAGATTGATATCGAAAACATTGTGGTGTATTTGGTACCATCGTCATTTCATCTTCTACACAATCAAGTACATAGACCTTTGGTTATTGATTATGAAAGACAAAGACAAAGACTTTAGATATGTACAATCTGATTCAAGGGTCTTTGATTTTGGCCTACTTGTGATTGTATTAGGTTTTGGCCATACAATTTGCCGAACTAAAAAGTTGTGATGTACTTGGTACCCTCTCATTTTCAATTGGTATCATAACCAGCAAACACCGTTAGACCTAATAAGTCTATGTTTGATGGTTTTGGGAGTCTTTTTTCGTTCACCTGTAACGTACACCAGAATTCCTTAAGGATTTTTCATATTATTTTATCTAGGGTACCAAGTGATCGTTTAGTATGTCTATATGCTTTTAAGTCAACTAAGGTTTCTGATCTAACAGTTGGTTAAAAAAAAAATCCCTTAGAAAGGGCAAAAATCAAGAATTTATTAGTCAAGAGTATTTTAGGCTTTGTCGCCTTAAAAGGTTGTCACACAATCTTCACAAGCCTGTTTGGATGCCACTTCAAAATGACTTCTAGAAGCAAAAAAAAAAAAAAAAAAAAAATGTGAAGCAAAAACATTTTGCTTCTGACTTCTGCTTATATAGAACTATAAGCACTTTTACTTCTAGTATCCAAACATGCTATATAAGGAAAACTACAATGATGATGACTATTCCAATGACATAGGGAATTCAATCGATTGATCACATCTCCAATAAAAGGGAACTGAACGGATAATATCAAGCCTGGTCAAGAAATTACACCCAATTGATCATGCTTCGAGCAAGAGAGACGAATACTATCATTCTGAGATGGTTCGTGAGCATCATCTTTCTCACCCAACTCCTTGGTAACAAGATTTTGGCAATACCCCATCATGTATTTATCTTGAGATGGGGCATGTAACAATAAGTAGTTCTTATTTATTTTTGTGGTCATTTTTGGCTTGTTGTGATCTTCTTTTATCTTTTATCATCATGTGTTTCTGGTATCCGAATATTTTCTGATATTCTATATTAGGATTAGGATGATAAAGAATGGGTCTGAATTCTTACAAGTAATGAAGACACTGTTAGAGCACTGCTCGGTCGAACTCGCATGCGTTGCTATCTCAAGCATGTTTGTCAATATTAATGATCAAAACTATAAGTCTTAATTTCTAGTCTACTATTGGATAAGTCTCGGACTAGGATAGAAAGTGTAGTTGTGCTCAAGACTCCATGGCGATCATCATACAAAGACGAAGAACTACTCAAGGAACTTATGGAACTTCATCGACTAAAAGGTATGTGGAGACTTGAACTTATCTATCACTCAAAACTTTATCTACTTTATCTCCTATCTTGAGACAAAAGTCGTTTTTCTATATAGACTATGATTATACACATTTGCTATTTCGATCCGAGTTTATCTCGCTTATCTATTTCTCGAAAAATATGTGTTGGTAAGCTTTCGCTTTGGCCAAGTTCATCTTTACTAGTGACGAAAGTCATATTAAGTTTCAATCACTTGAAAATGGCTTTGACGAAAAATGGTTTGTGAATAACAACTATATAACGTCCTCTAAGAATGTTTCAATGATTGAAATGAGAGTTTAGAATACATAACCATGGAAGGATATAAACATTGTGTGGTAACACATATGTGTGTAAGTCCTTATTCCTTGAACCAAAGTATGCGTACTTTGCTGCTCAAGAAAACCAGAACTAGAGTCCGCGTACTGTCAGAAGTTCTCATCCCGAGAAATTCTGTTGGAGTTTGTAAACTAAAAACAAACTTATTCCGGGTACTTAAGTCTGCGTACCAGTTTGCGTACTTAAGTTGGTTATTTTCTAAAAGCGATTATTTGTGAACTTAAACTTATATAAACTAAGGAATGCATAATTGCAAATCGTGGCTATAAAGTTGATGAATCGATTCGAGTGAATCAAATCGTTTTTGTTTCAATTGTGTCTATTATAAAGATCTAAGAAATTGAACAACTCTCTAACTAGTTCATTTGAGTCATTTGAACTATTTATGGTAAAGAAGAATATAGTTGATATGAAAGTGCTCATATGGCTAACCATTTGGTTAACTACTGTTGAACCAACTAAATGTACATGTTTGGGTACGGTTACACAAACCTAAAAACGTGCATTTCATTTGTGTATAACAAGCTCAGTTTCGATCTAACGGTTGAAAGATATTAGCTTGAATCTAATCAGGTTTTCATCTAACGATGAATATTGAATGCTTTGTTACTAAGCTAACATTGATTACAAACCTTGATTTGAAAGACTATATAAAGGAGAACTCTAGCAACTGGGAAACCTAATCCCCACACCTTCTTTGTGATACTAGTTGTATAAGCTAGAGTCGATTCTCCTTTAACTGTAGGTTTCTATCGAGACCCTGTAGGTTAGCGACTTGAATACTTCATTGGGATTGTGAAGCCAGACCGATACTACTTTCTCGTAGTGTGATATGATCTTGCAGTTTCTATCGTACTAAGTACAATCGTAAAGATTAGCTTGAGATTGATTTCTCCAATAGGCAAGATATAAAAGAAGTCACAATCATCTTCGTCTCATCGTTTGTGATTCCGCAGTATCTTCTTTCGCTAGCCGATTAAGATTATCGTGAGGTGATTGATAATACTAGGTTGTTCTTCGGGAATATAAGTCTGGGTTATCGATTGGTTCCTGTTCACCTTGATTTATCAAAAGACGGAACAAAACTCGTAGGTATTTCTGTGGGAGACAGATTTATCTATTATCGTAGACTTTTTTGTGTGATACAGATTTATTTATTAAAGTCTTCGACTTTGGGTCGTAGGAACTCTTAGTTGTGGGTGAGATTAGCTAAGGGAATCAAGTGCGTAGTTCTGAAGAAGCCTGCGCGGAAAGATTCGAGGCCTAGATCGTCAACTGAGCCACCTCCGCGGATGGATCATCCCGATGCTACGCCCTCTCCACCCCCTGAGGATAATGAGATACCTGAGGGGCCTGAGATAGCTGTGGAAGATGAGGTAGAAGAAGTTGTTGTTGGGGATCTTTATTTTCCCCTTGAGTTGTCTGACTGCGTTCATTTTGGCTATGATAAGTGTTGGGCGCGTACTCCTTTTCTTATGATGGGTCCGTGGGTCTTTGGTTTTACCACTGCGGATCCCAATGTCCCTTGTACAACCTTTTCTCTTTCTGCTAAGTATGATGGTTATCACCCTTGGGTTTTCAACCCTGTTACTTCTCATGAGGTAACCTTCGTTTGTTTATCGAGGTTTTTTATTCTTCATATTTGCTCTGCGGCCTTTGCTAAATGGTTTGACGATTCCTTTTCATCCTGACCCTACTTTTTCTGCTGGGACTGCTCAGGGTTCTGCTACTGGGATTGCTCCGGGCTCTGCTGGTAACTCCGTAGCCACCAGGTCAAGCAAAAGGAAGGCTTCGCTTGGTGTGGCTGAGCCGACACTTGCAGAGGTAAGGATTACATAATCCTATCCTTAGTGTTTGTAGATTCTTTAATGCTTTGCCCCTAATCCTTATCTTGCGCATGTGCTCTTGTATAGTCTGAGATGGTTGGAAATCCTCTGAACAAAGTACCGGTTCAAAGGGTGATGCAGTTGTTTATGGGTAAAAATCGTTTATGCTGATTTCGGTAATTTCGGTAGGTGAGTGAGAAACTGGTTCAAACCCCAAACAAATGTGCTGCACGTGAGCACTTTATAGATTCGAGAGATCAATTTGTACAAGTCCGGCCTAAACCAAGAAATGGCCGTTCCAGACTTGCTTCGGTCACAAAGTGGAGGAGAAGGGTTGATTTGGGAGGGAAGCAAAGAAAGGTGTTGAGGAGAGTAGTATCTCGACTTGTATCAGAAAGTGAAAGCTTAGGAAGCTTGCAAGAGATGAAAGCTTTTTGGGAGAGCTTGCAAAGTTGCCTTTCTGAGAGTGTAGTATTTTTCTCCTGACCGAGACTTGTTGTCTGGTGGAAATAGGTAAGACCTATTTATACAAGTCGAGATTTGAAACGTACCCTGACCTCATGAAGGAAGAGAGTAAAGGGTGAAATAATGGGAGGAGGTGGTAACCGCATGGTGTTAATGGGTGAAAACGTTTTCACCATTATTTCTTCTTTTATTTGACCGCTTTATTCCTTTTCACGCTTTCTTAATGTGAGCGTAGAGTACGCTGCATGCTGTGACCGCCAAACCAAAACCCTAGAAAGCATCCCCCAGTTTGTGTTGATGTATCGAGTGTTGGTTGCATCTTGCGTGCAAGTGCTGCTGCTAGGGACGCATGTGGCATGTGCCAATGGCATGTGCGGAATGCCTTCGTTGCGAGTTGCACCTCGAGCGTAAGTGGTAATGCCAGAGCTGCTAGTGGCATGTGTGGCATGTGCCATCGGCATGTGCGGAATGCCTTGGTGGTAGGTTGCACGGTTTGCAAGTTAGGCTACCAGCGTGTGTGTTTGGCATGTGCCAATGGCATGTGCGGAATGCCTTGGTGGTAGGTTGCACGGTTTGCAAGTTAGGCTACCAGCGTGTGTGTTTGGCATGTGCCAATGGCACGTACGACCATGTTGACCTAGTTGCAAGTCTTGCCAGTCTAGGGCGCTATATTTGGCGTGGGCCAAAGGCATGGCGGCTTGGAAATATGGCCTGCGATACGTGTTGGCATGTGCCAATGGCACGCACGGCCATGTTGACCTAGTTGCAAGTCTTGCAAGCCTAGGGCGCTATATTTGGCGTGGGCCAAAGGCATAGCGGCTTGGAAATATGGCCTGCGATACGTGTTGGCATGTGCCAATGGCACGTACGGCCATGTGGACCTAGTTGCAAGTCTTGCAAGCCTAGGGCGCTATATTTGGCGTGGGCCAAAGGCATAGCGGCTTGGAAATATGGCCTGCGATACGTGTTGGCTTTGTTTAGGCGCGACCAAAAGTTAGAGTTTTGGCTTTGTTTAGGCGCGACCAAACTAGGGCCAAAGGTTGCCATGCGTTAGCTGGTAACCTTGGACGGCTAAGATCTGTACCTTAGATGAAAAGTGGTCGTTGATTGTTGCAGGCCTCCATTTTGGCAACTGTAAAGGGAAGGCCGGCCTGGTATGGGTTAGGCGCGGCAAGGTGGCTGGAACGGCATGCCATTGGCACATGTGGCATGGTCGGCATGCCTTGGAGCGGTTTAGGCGTGGCCAAAACTAGGGTTTTGGCGTTGGGCCAAAGGTTACCATGCGTTGGTTGGTGACCTTAGACGGCTAAGATTTGCATCTTAGATGGGAATATGGCTGTTGATTGTTGCGGGCCTTTGTTTTGGTAGACGCATGGGGAAGGCCAACACGGTATGGCGCGACAAGGTGGCTGGCATGTCATTGGCACATGTGGGTCCAAGGGTTTGGCATGGACGGTTTGGCATGATGGGGCCAAGGTGTGTTTGGCTTGACATGGTGGGGCCAAGGGTTTGGCATGCCGTAGGCGCATGGTGCGGCTAGCATGGTTAGAGCCAAGGAAAGGTGCGGTTAGCTTAGCTAGCATGATTGGCATGCCTTGGCGTGGTAGATGTGGTTGGCATGGTTTGCTATTGGCACAGTGGTGCGGCTAACATGGTTGGCATGCCTTGGCGCGGTAGACGTGGCTAGCATGGTTTGCCATTGGCACGGTGGTGTGGCTAGCATGGTTGGCATGCCTTGGCGTGGTAGATGTGGCTGGCATGGTTTGCCATTGGCACAGTGGTGTGGGAATTAGGGTTTGGCCTGTCGAAACCCTAATTAGTATTAAAAAAAGCTACCCTGGTAATTTTCTCGCAGACATATTAAAGGGTTCAATAAATGCACTCAGTGGAGACATTATTACTCAAATTCTGTGAAGTCACTGTCCGACTAGGTTTTTACGATTTTAACCCTAAGCTAAAAACCACCATCAACATTAAGTCCCCTGCTTAGCTCGGAACAGGGGCATTGTTGCGAGGTAAGCATAAGATGGTGACAGACAAGGACAAAATCGAAACGTAAATCATGCAAGATGGTAAGGAAATTCCGACTAACCTTTTTTCGAGAGGTAAGGAGAGTTCATGATCCCGTGCTTGGTGGCCTTGCATAGATTCCATTTATGGTGTAGACCGCGAGGTGGCGAGATGAGGATCCTCGGTTTAGTCCGTCTATGTATCATCTGGTCGGGTTAGAGAACATCATGACGCTGGCTTGGCGAATTGTCAGTGTTGGCGCGGCAAGTCACGGCGCGGACGACTTGACATGATGGGGCCACGACAATGGAGCGGATGGCTTGGCATGGTGCGGCCATGGCAAGGCGTGGTTTGGAAAAGCGTGCACGGACGGCTTGGCGTGGTGGGGCCAAGGCATGGTGCGGACATCTTGGTGATTTGTCTTCGCGGGCCCGGTTGCCTCTTTTCCTTGCTCGACTCAAATGGGAAGTCATTTCCTCTTTCAAATGTTAAAGTACTACACCCTCCTATCTCACCTGGCTTTCATTAGGGTTTTTGCTGAGGGGTTTCGTTTGAGGCTGATTTCCCGGTCGTGATGCCATCATGTTCCGCTTATTCAGTCTGTGTTGCTCTTTCTTCCTTTAGGGTTTCCACAGTATTTACGCCGGTGAAGTTACATCGTCTTCCCAGTTTTACAACAAAAATTTCCTCTCCTTGAATCCACCTTTCTTCATCATGTCGATCAGAAATGAATCATCCTCGAGCCAGTTAGGTTCTCCAGTCAAACGCGCGAGGCCTAACTCTTGCAATAATTCCCCCATCCGGGTCATTAGGGTCAAGAAGATCATACCGGTATGTTCTTATTGATCAACATGTGTTTCATTATTTGCCGATGAATGACAAAAGTCTTCTTCTGTGTAGAGATATCTCGTTGGAGCGTGCGTTACCATCATTGATGAAGATGATTTGGCTACCCCTTTTTCTTCAAGTCCGATCCTACCAACCGCTGCAGACCTGGAGAACGCCGACTTAGGAATGTCTTGTCATGAGTATCCCAATGCAGGTTTGTCGTTCGGAACCCGCATGAGGTGTCTTTCCTCTAACTATCGAAACGTCGGTGGGTTTCTGGTGCGGAAGGAATTAGAGACTCTTTACACAAAGATATGGAGGATATATGGCCATATTGCCACCAGGAGCGTGGTGCACTATTGTTCATCCGCTTTAGTTTCCATAGTGAATTGTCTCTTGCCGATGGTCGTCGAAATGGAGAGTATGTCTATCCGTACTATCGCGGAAGTAACTATTCTAAGTGGGAGAACATGGTGTCTACCTGTGAATCTCTGAAGTTCAACGTTAGTTGGTTGCGGCATCGTCTTGACATTGTGAAAGTTGACAGAGCCGGTATTCTTGCTGGCGTGGTCCCTGGTACGAAAGCTATTCTGGAAGAGGAGAAAGCTCTGGCCATGGAGTCACAGAAGGTAGAAGAGTAAATCCGGAACTTGAAGAGTAGGACTGAAAGGTATCAAAGCCGGTTAAAGATGATGCTTTCGAGGGATTACAATCTGTTGGATGGGCTTTTCTGAGTTATGTAGTTGTGAGATGTTTGGTTTCTTTCTGGGTTTTAAGCATGTTTTTGCTTTTTTTTTTTTTTTTTTTTGTATTTTTTTGAAAGAATAAGAGAATTTTATTGATTTACTTTAACCAAACAAAGGAAAAGAGACTTGATATTCGAGATGTGGAAGAAAAGTGGAAAGATGCTTGGCTATCCGTGTTTGTGATATGGCGGGGCACGAGGTGATGGTCAGGCGTAGTATGCCTTAAGCCATTTTCCGTTGATGACTGCTTACAGTTTTCCTCCGTCTTCTTTAATGACTTTGTAGTACCCACTGTTGTACGCTTTCGTGATTATATAAGGCCCTTCCCATTTTCCGGAGAATTTTGGTGCGCACGCGTCTTACTGAATGTGTTTGGCAGTCTTCAGTACCAAATCTCCCACTTGAAAAACCCGAGGCTTCACGGTTTTGTTATATGCTCTGGAAACCCTATTTCTGTATGCTTGCGTGTGTTCTTCCGCCTTGGATCTTCTGAAATCTACAATGTTTAATTCTGCAACTCTAGCGCTCAATGCTTCAGCTTCATTCCATCGAATTCCGCTTACTTTGGCAATCCTAGCCGATGGGATTTTAAATTCCGCTGGGAGGATGGCGTCTGCGCCGTAAACAAGGGAGTAGGGAGAGGCCCCGGTGGAACTTCTTGGTGACATTCGGTACGCCCAGAGTGCCATCGGAAATTGCTCATGCCATGTCCGATGATTATCATGCACCGTCCGACTGAGGATTCAAATTAGAGTTTTGTTGGTGCTTTCAGCTTGTCTGTTCCCTTGGGGGTAGTACACGGTGGATAAGACTTGCTTAATTCCGTATTCTTCGAGTAACTCCCTGTTGATGGTGGATTTTAGTTTAGGGCTAAAATTGGAAAACTAAATTTATGCGCTGACCCTGCAAAGGATAAAGCCACTGATAAGTGATGAATACTTCTTCACTTTACTAATTCACCTAGAATGGAGCATGTGGCAACAATCCCAGGTTGGAGCATGCTGCAACAATCCCATTTCCCCTGTGAATTTATAGCATTGTAAATTAATGCATGACTAGCCTTGTATTTCCTGTGCTGTTCCCACAGAACTCTCATTATTAGTGCGGCTTGACGACTGAGTGTTGCTCTCAGCAGAGTAACACAAATCTCCAAGTGTTAATAGTGAGGCATGCACGAAATACCCGTACATGCTACATCTCTCGGTGTGTTATACTAGCCCGATTGAGCATACATCTCTCGGTGTGTTATACTAGACCGAATGAGCATATTTGAATCTGGACTGTCCATATCAGTCTCAGAAACAATCACGACTACGCAAGTTGGCCGCATGATTTAACCAGCCTAGACAATCCTCAGCAGGAGCAGGCTACCACCTTAATGACCACCAGCGGGCCCGTTTATTCCCTGGTCGGTCGAATACATACCATGCCTCCTAAATAACCACCGAACACCAGCCTAAAGTAGGATGGTTGGACTGGTATGGAGCATCTTAGAAAAGCTTGTGCGCACAAGACCTCCAACGGCAGTTTCAAAACCAGCCACGGTCGTCCAACTTCACATGATGATTGGACGGCGTGAATTATCCCATGACCGGTCGGACAAGCTTATCATGCACACCGGCGGGCCCCCTCTCTACCTTCCTGGTTGACCATCTCCTGTCCTAGCCATAGAGCAACGTACGTTTGCCCAAAGTATGGCCGGCGTAATGCTTAAAAGGTCGCAGGAAATTCCACTAAGGTCTTAAATTGATCACGACCATCCAACTTCACCAGCATGTTTGGATGGATTAGATCAGGCCTAGGACCGTCAGTCAGGTATCACCATGTTCACCACCGACCCAATGTGGGCCCCACATGGTCGGCCTCCCCAAAGGAGGAGCATAGCCTGCCAAACCGTTAAGCTGAAGTCGTGTACACACGACCGATCCAAAACCCTAATTAGGGTTTGCGGCATATTACATGTGTCGCTAATCGATCACGAGCGTCTATCTTCGCAAGCATAGATGGAGGGTGCAGATGTAGATTCAAAGGGTCCTGAGCATGTCAACACGATCACCGTGGGCCCGTCTACATGCCTGACTGATCGACCAAGGTCTACCATGGCTGGACGTCTCGAAAAACGCGCCCGAAGTAGGCATGACGTGCGGTCTTCAACTCCTTTGCGGCATGGGATTTCTGTCGCAAATCAATCTCAACCGCTCCTCTTTGCCGGAAAAATTGAGTGGTTTAGATCACACTTTCATGGGACAGTGAGGTACGGACGTGTACACCGGCAATCCGTCTATACGCATGCCCGGTCTGTCCTGTCAAAAACGTCTCCCATGCTTGGATTCGACCAAGCTAAAGAGTGATGCTTGCACACCTCTTCAAAACCCTAAAACTTCATCAACGGTCGCAGATGAGCGTCACAGATCATCTCGTCCGTCCAACTCTACCAGCTTGGTTAAGAAGCCCTGGTTAGGAGTTAAGCGACCAATAAGGCATCCCCATGATCAGCGTCCGCCATTATTCCAGATAGAGTGATCGGCCAAAGTATGGCTCGCCCATGCAGCCTCCAAACGATCACTCGAAGATGGTTGGACATGATGCTGTTTTAAGACGCTTGATCGTGACTTACTCCGTTAAGCCTTAAAACAGCGATGTTTCATACATGCTGAATATATTCAATGCATTACATGCATAGAATACATGCGATATTTCATAAATATAGGTTTCCCAAAAAGCTTAGTTATTTAAAACTAGCACCGTATACTACCTTCTGTGGGTCCCACGATCCACACAATCGAGACATCAGCATGTCACAAACTGGGGGATGCTTACTGGGGTATTGGTCTGGCGGTTTACAGCGTGCAGCGCGCAACGCGCCATCACAAGAACGTGTCAGGAAGACATGGACGGTTAGTGATGATGGGAGAAGTGGGCAAGACTGATCATGTGACACTAACACACGACTCCACTACTCCATCACTCCACTTCCTACACTTCCTACGAGAGACGAGGTTTGTGCTTTATGACTTGTATAAATAGGTTCTCCTCCCTATTTCCACAGGACACACAAAGACAAGACAGAAAACCAAGTGTTGATACAATCGTATTCAAACACCAGAACTGATAGCTTATATCCTTCAATCCAGTTCAGCTTTCTGATACAAGTCATAAAACATCCAACACCTCCACAATCTCAACACCTTCTTCGCTTCCCTCCCTAATATCAACCCCATCTCCTTCACTTTGTGACCGAAGCAAGTCTGGAACGGCCATTTCTTGGTTTAGGCCAGAGTTGTACAGATTGATTTCTGGAATCACAAGCACTCCCATGCAGGGCATTTGTTTAGGGTTTAGATTCATTTCTCATCCACACACCCTAAATTACCAAAACCAGCAGAAATAGTTTTCACCCATAAACAATTGGCGACCACAGTGGGAGATTAATCTCTCGGTTGCGATCTCAAGATTTTCAAAATAGGGTTGGCCCCAGGGATGATTCTACCGCGAGGGATCTCAGACAGAATCCCTCAAATTAATGGTAATGTTTCTCACCCTCCTTTGAACAATTATGTTTATCACGAATTTCCATATTTCGATACCCCCGTTATCTTTGTCGCTTCAACCGATGGAGAAATCCAAACGCTGGCTGAACTAGCGCGGAGGCAAGAAGTTCCGGCAAGAAATGTGGACCTGATCAAAGAAGCGATAAACAACATACTCGATCTCCTCATCGAGATGACATCAGATACGAGCAGTTCTCATGTCACAGAGATTTCTACACTGGGGACTGATCCTCGCAGCGATCCTCCTCAAGTCAATAGTTTCACTATGAACCAGAGGCCAGTGGATCAGGAAGCGGCTTCTCTAGTGGGAAGTTTATGAAAACTTTTATACCTCTCGAAGAATCAGCGGGCGAAGACGTTTGCTGCAATTAACCAGATAGCCCTGGACGTGCACCTGGCTCCTTCACGCCCAGAAGTCTCGAACGCATCAGAAACATCTGTGAATAATGTTACATTTACAGAGGTCGACATGATGGCGGAGGAAGGTCACAATCGGGCCTTACATATTACTGCACGCATCAAGGATTCAGAGTTCAAGAGGACCCTCATCGACACGGGAGCGTCTTCGAATGTGATTACTCTCAAGACTCTCATGACAACAAAGGTTCTCCCATGCAAGATCGTACGGCAGCCTACCACAATGACAGGCTTTGAAGGAAGCCATACCAGCATCATTGTCTCCTTACGCACCAATATGCGGAGTGGAACTGTTCGAACTGAGGGAAGCTCCGCGGGAAAGATCAGACAAAGTTCATTGCATCCCACTCCCCACGTGGGCGTCAATCCAGGAGGAGGACCGACTTGCATCATCCAAGGCTAGTCCCCATGATGCATCCTTGCTGACAAGGCATCTCAATTCTTCTCTCCGCCCAATGGAATGCTACAACAATGACGATCCATAAGGAGAAGTGCTAGATGCTCCACGACAGCTGCAAGATGGCACCAACTCCACAACTGATGAGCTCGACGATGAGGAATCTCCTAGGCCTATCTCCATCAGCTCGACCTTGTGTAAGCATTCATACAATCTCCGATCCAAGCCGGTCAAACAATCTCCGAGGCAATTCAGGCGCGAGGTCAGGTGTTGCATGGATTCCAGAGACTTGAACTAATGCTGCCCCAAAGACGATTTTCCTCTACCTAACATCGACATGCTGGTAGATGCTACCAGTGGACACGGCATGTTATCCTCCATGGATGGATGTAGCGGCTACAACCAGATAAGGATGTATGAGCATAATGCAATCAAATCCAAGACTCAAGTTATCCTCACAATGTCGCTGCCGTGAACCGTGAAGGAGATCCAAAGCTTCATGGTCAAGGTGAACAACATTCGACGTTTTATACCTGGTATAGCCTAGCTCGTTGCTTCATTCACTCCCTTGCTGAAGAAAGGAGCAAGTTTCGTCTGGACCACACTACAGCAGGAAGCGTTTATGAAGATTCAACGAATATTTTCATTTTCAAATCATCACAAAGGCTTCGCCTATTATGTCAGCCCGGACGAGAGAGGGCCCGGGACATCTTCAAATCTACTGGAGCCGACACCTCAAGGTGTAATTGCGCATCAATAGGGCGGTACCTGTCAATCATGCTTTGTTAAAAAACCAGCGCTTTCAGACATCCTTTGAACTCCGTGAAGCTGCTAAACGCTCAGTTGTGACAGCACCTGCCCTGCTAGAAACAGCAAGCCTGCCAGTAATGAAGAGCCTCACGATGTTCGTGGAAGCATATATTTCACCGATGGGCAATACAACCTTCAGCCTTTTGTAAGCAGTTTCCTGTAGGAGGAAAACCACCGAGATACAACATCCTGCGCGTCAACTCCAACTCTAGTACCGCATGCACGACTGCCACAATGATGAAACAATGTCTAAGATATTCCATGTTTGGCTCGACGGCAGCAACATCAATGAGAGACGCTTTCAGAATTTCGTCTCCCGTAGAAGAAGTAGTTGCATTACCAAAGGAGATTGCACCTGGGTCTTAATAGGTACATACAGATTCTCCATGTCAAGAGCTTCATCATTAGTTAAGTTACTCGCATGAAGGAACTTCCCTACTCCTCAAAGACACTATCCAAAGATGATAATGGCAAAGGAGTATGACGCTTAGCACTGCCCATCTCAAAGATGGTGAATTTAGAGAGATGCAAGCACGCTATCATTCCAAGATGTCCAAATACGAGGATATACTCAAGAGTGCAGGCGTATTTTCAAAGGACGGTGATATTCCTGGACGTCTATGAAGCGCAACGCATGCGTAAAGACAGCCTCATGAACCCAGCGTGACAACATCTATCAAGTCGAAAGCTCATTGGATACTCGTGGGCAGGGGACTATCTCCCTCTTCTCTATTCCATGAAGAAACATCAAGAAAGCCATCGGTTCCAGCTTATCCCTCTAATAACGAGACGATCTCTACCATTGTATGAAGGGTGCCAAGTTCGTGCAAGTTTCCACCACGCCTCTCCCTGCCAGTCTCTTCTGATCACATATGCTGCCAAGAACCGTTGTTGCTCATCGATTGATACCATCCAGAGCTTCACCATATCAACGACCACTACGTACAAAAGACCCATCGGGCATACAAGATAGAGCCACGTAGACCACGCTTGGGGACTGACGCTCAGCATGAAATTCCTTCGCCGTCAGTCAAGAACTTCTTCAGCACAAGAGAGATGGTCAATCAAGAAGCATGTAATTCGCAAGGGGAAACCAAACAGAAGAAGAAGCCACTTCAACGCTCCCTCCCAGGCTTCAATGCTCTCTCTCTCCAGAAGAAGGCATTTCAGCTCTCTCTAGAAGAAGTCGCTTCAACACTTCAACGCTCTTTCCGGGACCCACTTAGACTTACACTCCAGAAGCTGCTTCAACGCTCTTCGGGACCTGCTTTCTCCAGAAGCTGCTTCGACGCTCTCTACAGGACCCACATTCACATTTGAGCACACAAGGTTTATTTTTGAGCAAAGCAAGCACGCGGTGGGTCCCACGTTCGAGCGAAGCAAAACAGGCTGCAAGGTCGGTGTTTGGTCAGTGCAGCAAGGCCGGTGTTTGGTCAAGATAGCAGGGTCGGTGTTTGGTCGAAGTAGCAAGGATGACACTCGAGCAAGCACATCAACCGTACGGGAAAAACAGGCCCAACAAGCCCATGTTCGATCATGCAGGCGCATGATGAGTCCCACGATCGAGCGAACCAGGCGCAGTAGCCCCACGAACGAAGCAGGCACAACAAGCCCATGTTCGATCAAGCAGGCGCATGATGAGTCCCACGATCGAGCGAACCAGGCGCAGTAGCCCCACGAACGAAGCAGGCACAACAAGCCCATGTTCGATCAAGCAAGCGCATGATGAGTCCCACGATCGAGCGAAGCAGGCACAGTAGCCCCACGAACGAAGCAGTCTCTCGACCGAAGCAGGCATAACAAAGGTCCATCGAAGAAGGCAAGACCGACATCATGCTAGGGGAACGCTCTCCTGGACGCCTCTTGAACGTGACATGATCCAAGGACAGGACGACCCGTCTCTCCTGGTAACATCTAACTTTGTCACAAAAGTTTTATCTTTATTTGTCACCATCTAATGCCTACCCCACAATAGTGTAACCATTATGAGCTAGGCAGGGGACTTAATGTTGATGGTGGATTTTAGTTTAGGGCTAAAATTGTAAAACCAAATTTATGCGCTTCACTTTACTAATTCACCTAGAATGGAGCATGTGGCAACAATCCCGTGATTCGTGAATTAAATACACAAAATTCATCCAGGTTGGAGCATGTGGCAACAATCCCATATACCATGTGAATTTATAGCATAATTAATTAATGCATGACTAGCCTTGTATTTCCTGTGTTGTTCCCACAGAACTCTCATTATTAGTGCGGCATGACGACTAAGTGTTGCTCTCAGCAGAGTAAAACGAATCTCCAAGTGTTAATAGTGAGGCATGCACGAAATGCCCGTACATGCTACATCTCTCGGTGTGTTATACTAGCCCGATTGAGCATACATCTCTCGGTGTGTTATACTAGCCCGATTGAGCATATTTGAATCTGGACTATCCATATCGGGCCTCGCAGAAACAATCACGACCACGCAAGTTGGCCGCATGATTTAACCAGCCTAGACGATCCTCAGCAGGAGCAGGTTACCACCTTAATGACCACCGGCGGGCCCGTTTATGCCCTGGTCGGTCGAATACATACCATGCCTCCCAAATAACCACCGAACACCAGCTTAAAGTAGGATGGTTGGACTGGTGTGAAGCAGCTTGGAAAAGCTTGTGCGCACAAAACCGCCAACGACAGTCTCAAAACCAGCCACGGTCGTCCAACTTCACCGGCATGATTGGACGGCGTGGATTATCCCATGACCGGTCGGACAAGCTTGTCCTGCACACCGGCGGGCCCCCTCTCTACCTGCCTGGTCGACCATCTCCTGACCTAGCCATAGAGCAACGTGCGTTTGCCCAAAGTATGGCCGGCGTAATGCTTAATGGGTCGCAGGAAATTCCACTAAGGTCTCAAATTGATCACGACCATCCAACTTCACCAGCATGTTTGGATGGATTAGATCATGCCTAGGACCGTCAGTCAGGTATCACCATGTTCACCACCGACCCAATGTGGGCCCCACATGGTCGGCCTCCCAAAGGAGGAGCATAGCCTGCCAAACCGTTAGGTCAAGTCGTGTACACACGACCGATCCAAAACCCTAATTAGGGTTTGCGGCATATTACATGTGTTGCTAATCGATCACGAGCGTCTATCTTCGCAAGCATAGATGGAGGGTGTATATGTAGATTCAAAGGGTCCTGAGCATGTCAACACGATCACCGTGGGCCCGTCTACACGCCTGACTGATCGACCAAGGCCAACCATGGCTGGACGTCTCGAAACACGCGCCCGAAGTAGGCATGACGTACGGTCTTCAACTCCTTTGCGACATGGGATTTCTGTTGCAAATCAATCTCTGCCGCTCCTCTTTACCGGACAAATTGAGTGGTTTAGATCACACTTTCATGGGACAGTGAGGTACGGACGTGTACACCGGTAAGCCGTCTACACGCATGCCCGATCGGTCCTGTCAAAAACGTCTCCCATGCTTGGATTCGACCAAGATGAAGAGTGATGCTTGCGCACCTCTTCAAAACCCTAAAACTTCATCAACGGTCGCAGATGAGCGTCACAGATCATCTCGTCCGTCCAACTCTACCAGCTTGGTTAAGAAGCCATGGTTAGGAGTTAAGCGACCAATGAGGTATCCCCATGATCACCGTTCGCCACTCTTCCACATAGAATGATCGGCCAAATTATGGCTCGCCCATGCAGCCTCCAAACGATCACTCGAAGATGGTTGGACATGATGTTGTTTTAAGATGCTTGATCGTGACTTACTCCGTTAAGCCTTAGAACAACGATGTTTCATACATGCTGAATATATTCAATGCATTACATGCATAGAATACACGCGATATTTCATAAATATCGGTTTCCCAAATAACTTAGTTATTTAAAACTATCACCGTATGCTACCTTCTGTGGGTCCCACGATCCACACAATCGAGACATCATCATGTCACAAAATGGGGGATACTTACTGGGGTATTGGTCTGGTGGTTTACAGCTTTTGATGGTGGATTTTCATTTAAGGCTAAAATTATAAAAGCCAAAATTATGCGCTAACATCTTGCAAAAGATAAAGCCATTGATAAGTGATGAATACTTATTCACTTTACTAATTCACCTAGAATGGAGCATGTGGCAACAATCCCAATGATTCGTGAATTAAATACACGAAATTCATCCAGGTTGGAGCATGTGGCAACAATCCCATATACCCCGTGTGAATTTACAACATTATTAATTAATGCATATCCGGCCTTGTATTTCGTACTCATTACGGTGCGTCATGACGACTGAGTGTTGTTCTCAGCAGAGCAACACGAACCTCCAAGCATTAATAATGAAGCATGTACGAAATACCCTTACAGGCTACAACTCTCGGTGTGTTATACTAGCCCGATTGAGCATATTTGAACCTGAACTGACCATATCAGTCTCAGAAACGATCACGACCATCCAACTTCACCAGCATGATTGGATGGCTTAGATTGAATCCATGACCCCAAGAAGGTATTGGAATATGCACCACCGACCCAACGCGGGCCCTGCATGGTCGGCCTCCCCAAGGGGTGGCATAGTTTTCCAAACCGTCCAAACCAAACCAGTATGGACGGAAAACCCTAAATTAGGGTTTGCGGCACATTACATGTTTCGCAAAACAGTCTCAACCATCCATCTTCGTAGGCATAGATGGAGGGTGTAGATGTAGATTCAAAGGGCCCAGAGCATGTCAACACAAACACCATGGGCCCACCTACATACCTGACTGATCGATCAGGACCAACTATGGTTGGTCGTCTTGATTCGTGCGTCCCAAACTGGGTATGACACACGGCCGACAAACCCGATTAGGGTTTGTGTTGCGATCACGAGCGTCCCTTTTCTCCCCGCTCGGATGAAGGGTCCGGGGAATAGACTAAGCAGGTCCGGTAAGTATCAACATGATCACTGTGGGCCCACCTATCTCCACACCCGATCGGCCAAGACCAAACTTGGCTATACACCTCGATTCGCACGCCCAAACCAGGCGTGGTCGCACCTCCTAATTGTAAATTGATCTCGACCACTCAACTTCTCCTGACAAATTGATTGGCTTAGATCACGTTTTTATGAGGCAATGAAGTACAGGCGTCAACACCAGCCTACCACCCACACGCCGAATCAATCTCCCGGGATCGACCAGGCTTGGTCGTCATGAAACGCGCGCCCGAAGTGGGCATGATGCGCGGCTTTTGCGGCACCAGATTTCTGTTGCAAATCGATCTCAACCGCTCCTCTTCGCCGGTCAAATTGAGTGGCCTAGATCGCGCCTTCATGGGACAGTGAGGTACGGACGTGTACACCGGCATGCCGTCTACACGCATGCCCGGTCGGTCCTTTCCAAAACACCTCCCATGCTTGGTTTCGACCTAGCTGAAGAGAGATGCCTGTGCACCTCTTCAAAAGCCCTAAAACTTTATCAACGGTCGCAGATGAGCGTCACAGATCATCTCGTCCGTCCAACTCTACCATCTTGGTCAAGCAGCCCTAGTTAGGAGTTAAGAGACCAGCAAGGCATCACCACGATCACCATCCACCACTCTTCCACATGAGGTGATCGGCCAAATCAGGGCTTGCCTGTATAGCCTCCAAACGATCACTCGAAGATGGCTAGACATAATGCTATTTTAAGACGCTTAAATTCGTGACTTACTGCGTTAAGCCTTAAAAACAGCGATGCTTCATACATGCTGAATATACTTGATGCAGTACCTGCATAGAATACACACGATACTTCACAAGTATCGACTTCCTAAATACCTTAGTTATTTAGTCTAGCATTACATGCTAATTTCTGTGGGTCCCACGATCCACACATTCGAGACATCAATCATGTCACAAACTGGGGGATACATATTGGGGTATTAATCTGGCGGTTTACAGCGTGCAGCGTGCAACGCGCCATCACAAGAACGTGTCAGGAAGTCTTGGACGGTTAGAGATGACAGGAGAAGTGGGCAAGACTGGTCGTGTAACACCAACACACAACTCCACTACTCCATCACTCCACTTCCCACGAGAGACGTGAATAAGGCTCAAATGACTTGTATAATTAGGTTCTCCTCCCTATTTCCAACAACAAGAACAAGCCCAGACAACAGAGGCAAGTGTTGATACCATCGTATTCAAACACCGGAACTGATAGCTTACATCCTGCAAGCCAGTTCAGCTTTCTGATACAAGTCATACATAGCCAACACCTTCAAAATCTCAACACCTTCTTCGCTTCCCTCCCTAAGATCAACCCCATCTCCTTCACTTTGTGACCGAAACAAGTCTGGAACGACCATTTCTTGGTTTAGGCCAGATTTGCACAGATTAATTTCTCTAATCTACAAGCACTCCCGTGTAGTGCATTTGTTTAAGGTTTGGACTCATTTCTCATCCACACACCCCAAATTACCAAAACCGGCAGAGATAGTTTTCACCCATAAACAACAGCGTGTAACGCGCCATCACAAGACGTGTTAGGAAGACATGGACGGTTAGTGATGATGAGAGAAGTGGGCAAGACTGATCGTGTGACACTAAAACACGACTCCACTACTCCATCACTCTACTTCCTCCACTTCCTACGAGAGACGAGGTTTGTGCTTTATGACTTGTATAAATAGGTTCTCCTCCCTATTTCCACAGGACACACAAAGACAAGACAGAAAACCAAGTGTTGATAAAATCATATTCAAACACCAGAACTGATAGCTTACATCCTGCAAGCTAGTTCAGCTTTCTGATACAAGTCATAAAACAGCCAATACCTCCACAATCTCAACACCTTCTTCGCTTCCCTCCCTAAGATCAACCCCATCTTCTTCACTTTGTGACCGAAGCAAGTCTGGAATGACCATTTCTTGGTTTAGGCCAGAGTTGTACAGATTGATTTCTCGAATCACAAGCACTCATGTGCAGTGCATTTGTTTAGGGTTTAGATTCATTTCTCATCCACACACCCCAAATTACCAAAAACGGCAGAAATAGTTTTCACCCGTACTTGCTTGTTTGCGAAATGAGTGCCGTTGTCGGTGATGATATGTTTAGGCACGCCAAATCGGCAGATAATGTACTCTTTAATGAATGCCATGATTGTGATTCCATTCGTCCCTCGTAAGGGTATGGCTTCGACCCATTTGGTGAAATATTCGGTTGCTGTTATTATGTACTCGTGATGCTTTGAGGACGGCGGATTGATCTTTCCAATGATGTCGAGTCCCCAGCTGTGAAAGGGCCATGGACTGCTTATTGAATGTAAGGGAGTCGACGGTACATGGATAAGGTTTCCGTGAATTTGACATTCTTTGCACCTCTGAACGAAAACAACTGTATCATCTTCCATGGTTGGCCAGTAGTATTTCTCGTGTATCTGAAGAAATAATTTTTGTTTTCCTTGATGTTCGCCTTCGTGCATCTCTTTCAGCATGATTAGGATTTCTGTTTTGTTCAAACATCGTAGCAAACTTCCTCCAAAGCTTTTACGATATAAGATTCTTTCGTGGAATACAAATCTCTCAGACCTTTGTTTTATCTTAGCTGCATCCTTCTTATTGGTGGGGAGTATGCCGTCACGAAGGTAACTGATGTATGGATTCTACCAGTCCCCAGCGTGACCGATATTGAAAACTTCGAATTGATGCGGCGGCGCTTGACAGTTGGGACAGATTCTTTGAAGTAACCGAGATTAAGCTTCCATTTCTGGCCAGTAGTAGCCAAGGCGTTGCAAACGGCGATAAAGTGTTACCACTAATGTTTTCCCGTAGATCTCATCATGGACGCGGTTGAGTTGTTGTTGTGCTTTTCCCTCCCCAAGATATCTTGACAAGGAACCGTCTGGATTTCGATGATATAGCACCCCTCGGAGCATGAAGAAATTTTGTAAGGTTTTGAGACTGGCCTTTCCCTGGAAAAGTGATCTGTTAAGTTCTTGGATAATTGGTGTTCTCCAGTCACCAGCTTCATCCTCTTCGGGTTGTGAAAGCCATGTTGAAGCCACGGTTCGTCTCTTCACTGTCAGGGTTTCCTCAAAACCTTCAAATTGCAGTTTTGATGCTAGCGTGGCTAGGCAATCAGCGTGTTGGTTGCCGCTGCGCCTAATATGTGTTATGGTCGCGTTGGCGAAGTAGTTTAGCAGTTTTTGTGCCTAGGCTCTGTATGGGGCCAAGGTTACTTCTTTCAGTGCGTATACCCCGTTCACCTGGTTGACAAGTAACTTAGAGTCCCCTCTTATTTCCAGACGTGTGGCTCTAGCTCGTTTAGCCAAGGACATTCCGATGAGAAAGGATTCATATTCTGCTGAATTTTTGGTGTATGGAAAGTCTAGCTTGAAGGAGTGCGAGAATACTTCACCTGGTGGGGATACTAGAACCATACCTGCTCCTCCAGTACCGTTGTTAGGAGTGGCGGAGCCATCGAAGAATAGTAGCCATGTTTCTTCTTGGATGAAAGAGATTTCCGGAAAGTCTCCAGGGAGGTCCTCGTGTAGTGCCATGGTATTCTCTCCAGGAAACGCCGCCAGTAAATCCGCAACTGCTTGCCCTTTGATGGCTCTCGGGGAAGCGCATGTTATATCGAACTCTGACATTTGGAGGAGCCATCTGGCCGGTTTTCCTATCAGGGCCGGTTTTGAGAGGAGGAAATTCACCGGATCGGATTTAGATATCAACACCACTTTATTGGACAGTAGGTAATGCCTGAATTTCTGGATGGAGTGGATCAAAGCTAAGCACGCCTTTTCCTCTTTGGGATATCTGAGTTCGGCATCTCTTAATGTTCGACTGAAGTAGTATATGGTATGCTCAATCCCTTCGTCATATTCTTGGGCGAGGAGAGCTCCGACAGCAGTGTCGCTAAATTCAGTGTAGAGGTGTAGCAGTCTCCCTTGTATGGGTGATTTCATGACGGCTGGGGAAGATAATGTTTGTTGAACTTTCCGGAATGCTTCCTGTTGTAGTGTGGTCCAGACAAAGCTGCTCCTTTCTTCAGTAAGGGGGTAAACGAAGCAACAAGTTGAGCTAATCCTGGTATGAAGCGGCGAATGTAGTTTATTTTACCCATGAAACTCTGGAGCTCTTTCACGGTTCGCGGTGGTGGCATCGTGAGGATGGCTTGTGTTTTGACTGGGACAACTTTAATTCCCTCGGCAGTCACCTGGAAACCTAGGAACTTTCCCGAAGAAACACCAAAAGCACACTTCAATGGGTTCATCTTCAGTTTGTACTCGCGACATCTTTCGAACACCTGCCGCAGAATTCCTGCATGGGCTGCCCGAGTTTTTGACTTGACCACTATGTCATCTACATAATCTTCGACCTGCTTGTGCATCATATCGTGAAAAATGGTGGTCATGGTGCGTTGATATGTGCCGCCAGCGTTTTTCAAACCGAAGGGCATCACAGTATATTAAAAGTTTCCAAGAGGGGTTCGAAAATCCGTCTTACTTGCGTCGTGTTCGTACATCTTTATTTGGTTGTAGCCGCTGTATCCATCCATGAAAGAGAACATACCATGTCCATTGGTGGCGTCTACTAGCATGTCAATGTTGGGGAGCGGAAAATCGTCTTTAGGGCAACATTTGTTCAAATCTCTAAAATCGACACAGCACCTGATCTGGCCATTCTTCTTTTTTACCGGAACAACGTTGGCCAACCAAGTAGGGTGGTGAATCGGTTTGATGAAATCAGCCGCTAGTAGCTTTTGAATCTCTACCTGTTCTTCTACATCGTGCCGGAATTGTCTCGGGGTTTGCTTGACCGGTTTGGATCCGGGTATCACGTGTAAATGATGAGTGACCAGCCTTTCGTCCAAGCCGGGCATTTCCTCGTATGTCCATGCGAATACGTCTTGATATTCCTTGAGGAGGTCTACCAGCTTTACACGTTCGTCTGTGCACAGAGTCGAGCTTATCGAGATGGGTCGCAGAGATTCTTCACTCCCGACATTAATGATCAAATTTTATATAGTGGTAAATAAGGTTGTCGTTCACTCGGACTTGATGAGATTCATTTTAAGAATTAAAATTAGAAATCACTAAAAATAACAAAATATATACAAATAATGGTAACAAGATGAAGAGAGTTACTGGGACTAGGATTCCACCGAATTCATATCATAAGGCTCAATTATTTATTTTTCAGCAATTATCGCTCAATAAATAAAATAACATCGACTCTTATTTTTGCCAAGGTAGATTCTCAAAATATTAGTTATACCTTAGCATGAGACATCAAAACATCTAAGCAAGCATGACCCATCAAATGAAATGATAACTAATTAATCAAAATCATAATTCTATTTTAATTAGTGCAAAAGTCATATAGAGAATAAAATAAATTTACCCATGTATGAAATTCGGATTCCTCCGTCGACCCAGTATAGGGGTCTAGCTTTTCATGTTGTAGACACGCTCAAAATGGTTTTTCATTGCTCAAAATGTGTTTACAAAGAAGAAGAAGAAGAAAACAGTGATTCTGCTCTCCCAAAACTCCCCTCTCTAGATAATCCTGTTTGGTTCTACTAGCACCCTATTTATACACAACAACACATTACTCAAACATCCTTTCAAAATCTTCTTCCATAACTCCATCAGATCTTCTCTTTAATGAAAGATATCTCATGAATAATTTCTTTCTCCATTATCACAAATCTTCTTTATTTGCTAGAATAAAATCCTAGGGATATTATCTTTTTTTATTTTTTAAATAAAACCCAAGATTTTCTTTCTCCTTTTCAATAAAAACCAACTCATAAATATATTATCTCTTTTAACTTCAAGATATGGAAACTTCCTGTATAATAGGCAAGAAGATATTTTTGCCTTAAATCTTTAAAATTTCCCATAAATTCCGTGAATCTGTTTCAAAATGAAGAAGGAGAGGGTGCCTCTATCCATTTGCTGGGTTCCTTTAACAAGATCGGTGCTCTTATCTGAAATGAGGATGCCTTTAACACTTTTAAGCCAATTCTTCCAAAAATGTTTATTTCCCAAAAATACCTACAAACACATAAAATACCATAATAAGTACAAAATCGAGTACCAACAATGTAGAAAATCGAGGACAACTTAGACACAAAAATGTGTCTATCAAATACCCCCAAATTTATTATTTTCTAGTCCTCGAGCAAATCTAATATAGATAATAAAAATCCTAACTCACTGTCGCAGGCATCGCGATTGCACTTAGCATGTGCAACAAGCCTTTAAACCCCTAGGTGGCCCTAGTGGCCGAGTTATACTCTCGGTAGGGTTTACCAGAGGTGTACCCACAAAACCTTTACTCCAGACCTTAGATATCTACGCAAAACCTTGAAAGGCACTAAAGAATCCCATGTGTTGGCATACATCATTGACTATAGGAGGAAATACCTTGATGCGAAATTCCAATTGCTGTACACGAGTTTGCACTCAAGCATATTAAAATTCATATATACGTGACAGAGCTCTACTCAGATAGTTTATGGACATCATAACCGGAGTCAACCAATCACATGGAAAGATTAAGAAGATGGATGTAGAGAAAAACATAGATGGTTTTGATGTTGACTAAGGTGAACGGTGTTTCCCATATCAGTCTGAAGGCCACTACTAGGATGAACCTATCCTAATGGACTGAGATACCGGTCTGACTAGTATCAACACAGCTGGCAAATACAAGGGAACCGGCGGGTGATAATCCTAACTTTAGGTCAACACAACTGGCATATACAAGGGCACCAGTGGTAGACTTTATTGAATTTATTCCGGTTGGTCTGATGGTCTGGTCTCAATTCTTTTTTTTTTTCTTTGTTTTTTTCATTTTTTTTTTTTGGTATCTCAATCACCCTAGCAATGGTAACAACTTGAATCGTGTGCCCCACCAAATCACTTATAAGAAAAGAAAAATAAAAACAGAAGGTGAAAAGGATTCAACGAGATATGGCGAAACTACCATTTTTTTTTCTAACACCTGAGCTCTGTGCTTTTATGAATAGACTCTATAGATGTTTCCATCTAATCAGATTGGTTCCTCAACTCCTACAACCAAGATGTTCCCATCCACTTAGATTGGTTAGTGCCAACCTTAATAAGCATAAATTTCTAGTCTCTGGAGTTTATTTATTTATTTGTACTGCAACTAAAAAGTTTCTCCCATAACCCCTAACATAAATCTAACATTGTCCTCAATGTTCTAAAGATAAAATAAAAAGCATGAACAAGGAGAAACTGTTACCACTTGAAGCAAAAGAGTTAAGGAAAGATATTACCATGTTGCATGAGCATGGGTTACCTCCCAAGAAGTGCTAAGTTTAAAGTCTTCAGCCAGACATCGGAAGGAATTAGTCACCTCATAGAATCATAAATTAATAGCCGGAATAACTGAGGATCACCAAAACCAAAAAGGCCTATCACAAGTAAATGGAAACTGCAACATGCCAAGAAAGTTAACAAATAAAGCCCACCCTTGTCTAGTTTCCTGTTTAAGACAACTACATCTAGATGTGGTTCAGGTTCAGGTTTAGGTTCTATAAATGGGTCTAGATAACATATTTTCATGGGTTGCATTTCCTCAAAAGTTAGATTCGAATGTTCAGGTTCTAGAGTCTGGAAAAACTCAAATAAAAACTTAGAAGCACATAATAATAACCTAAATAATTGTGGATCCTTAAAGTCAATCAAATTTGACTTACACAACTGACCACAAAGAGAGTGGTGGTCTTCCTTAAACAAATATGTTGACCCTAATCTCTAAAGTAATTAGGTTTAGTCTCGAAACTTAATATCTGACACATTTGAATTTCATAAGTTCCCATAATTGGAGAAAAAGTTTTTGGTGGGAAAACAAAGTCAATCGAGGTATCGTAGCCTGGGTTAACCACATCAACCAGATGATGGGTTTCTAATAACTGAACTTCTTTCTGGACATCATTAGGTTCAGGAAAACGTGTATGAAGATAATCTTGTAAAATAGTTGAGGCACATATGTCAAGTCCCAAGTGAGGGACCTTTATAAGAGTTAAAGCACATGGAGAATGATAATCACCCCCAAACTTAGAGTTTTCAGTGTCTCTAGAAAGACTAGTCACAACTTCCATAATTTCTAGGTCATCAGATTCTTCGAAATGGTCAATTGATTCTTCTAAGTCAGGTTCATCCTCACTCATCTCTACGAGTTCACTTTCTTTTTCTAAGACTATTGTTTCTAAATCGCTAGACTCAAAATAAACTCGTTCCTCTAAACCTTCATTGGCTTCGTGAAAAGGAAATACTACATCGTCTAAAACGGGGATATTTCTAGTCAAATCCTCGTCCTTTTGAATAGGTGAATAATTATTAAAATTATTTGGATTTGTACTAGAAATAACATTATCATTATAAAGCTCAACTGGAATAGCAAATTCCTGATCACTATGCCTACATATTTCAGATTCTTCATCAATACTATCCTCATCATAATCATCATTATATGAAAATGATCGAACCTCATCTAAACAAGTAGTGTTACCAATTCTAACCTCGTCATCTTGATTATGTGAATAAAAATTATCCTTATTTTCAAGGGTGGTATTGGGAACACTATATTTAAGACTATCTTGAGCAAATTTTTCCACAATCCTATTTGTACTCTCAGTAAATTGCTTGAGGGACTCTTCTAGAGACATCTTAGTTGACTGCTCTACGGACTCTTCTGGAAGCGGAATATTATAAGTCTCCTTCATAAATAAGTGAAACTTCTGTGTTGACTCATTGAAACTCTTGAGAGACTCTTCTAAAGAAATTGGAGGATCGTTTTGCTCGTATGACTTGTGGGTGTGTGGATAGTAATTGGGCTTTACATGGCATGAGCCGTAACCTTTAAAGGGTTGATGTTCCCAACCACTATTCACACTATGGTCAAAGTAGTAATGTCCATTTTGTTCAGTTGGATATTCGTTGTATTGGCTATTGTACCAGTTTGACATTCTCAACACAAAATAAACCCACTTTGCGGGGATTACTGGTGTTCAGAAAACCTTACCTCCCGTTCCAGACGGGGATGAACCGTTGAAGTGGACTCGGGCTACGACTCCTATGTCATGTACGAACCCAAGGGGCCGAGACAGTATCGTAACTGTCGTCCTTCCCTGCAGCAGTTTTATTTAAATTAACCCTTCCTTAGGGTTTTAAAATAAAATAAAATAATGTCCAAAAAGTCCAAAATAAAGTCCAAAAAGTGTCCAAAAATAAAAAGAAAAATTACAACAAATAAAACCCTATTTACGCTTTGTTTTTTTTAAAAAAAAAACTATATACAAAATTTTCTTCTTCACTCCGTTCGGATCTCTCTATTCTTTCCTATTTTGGCTTTGCTTTTCTTTTCAGCACTTTCTCCATTATCACAAATCTTCTTTATTTGCTAGAATAAAATCCTAGGGATATTATCTTTTTTTATTTTTTAAATAAAACCCAAGATTTTCTTTCTCCTTTTCAATAAAAACCAACTCATAAATATATTATCTCTTTTAACTTCAAGATATGGAAACTTCCTGTATAATAGGAAAGAAGATATTTTTGCCTTAAATCTTTAAAATCTCCCATAAATTTCGTGAATCTATTTCAAAATGAAGAAGGAGAGGGTGCCTCTATCCATTTGCTGGGTGCCTTTAACAAGATCAGTGCTCTTATCTGAAATGAGGATGCCTTTAACACTTTTAAGCCAATTCTTCCAAAAATGTTTATTTCCCAAAAATACCTACAAACACATAAAATACCATAATAAGTACAAAATCGAGTACCAACAATGTAGAAAATCGAGGACAACTTAGACACAAAAATGTGTCTATCAATTAACAACCTCAAGTTCGTCCATGGTAGAGTTGGTCCCTTCTTGTAGTTGTCGTGGTGCATCAGGTACTTCCTCATGCGGCTCGTCACTACGTTTGCGTCCCATTGGGCGGAGAGACTGTGTGGTAGTCTCCCTGTTAATTGCTAACAGCGGCGGTGATATACGGTTTTCCCTTTTTCATCATGACCCATAATGAAAGCCCGTCCTCGCTTGGTATGGGTGTAAGCCGAACCCCGGTTCGGCGGGTGGAGGCTGGCGTGTCTCTATTTCGAAGGGGTGATGTGAGATCGGGTTTCTCCGCGAAGCTGTGCAAGACCATCACTTTCTTCAATGGACGTCCACTTTGGCAGTGGAGTGTGGTGAGCCTTATTGGTTGTGGCCTGCGGGTCCTATCTTGGCTCAAAAATCTCCATGCCACAGATCGGCGCATAAGGAGATAATGATGCAGCGATGCGAATGACTTCTCCGTTTAACATGGTTTTCAAGCACTGGTGATACGTCGAAGGAATGATTCTGTAATTGTGGAGCCATGGCCTTCCCAGTATCATGTGGTAATCTGGTTCCTTCTCGATTACCTCAAACCTTACTTTTGACTGGACATGTCCTATTGATAGATTCAGGTTGACGTACCCATACGTACTGGTTTGGTTGCCTTCGAAATCGGTCATTGTAGTGGATTGTCGTACAACTTCGTTCGGCCTTACCCTGGCTGTTCTGAGCGTCCTGAGGGTAACAACGTTGGAGGATGCTCCCGTATCGATGAGAGCCCTTTTGAATTCCACGTCCTTGATACGGGCTGTGACATGTAGGGCACGGTTATGGCCTTCCTCTGCCATCATGTCGTCGTCGGTAAACGTGATATTGTTTACGGACAAATCTGGCGCTCTTGATGTTTCCAAGCGTGAAGGAACCAAGGAAACGCATAACGCTATTCGATTGATGGCGGTGAACATCTCCATCCGTTGATCCTTTGAAATATGTAAGAGTTCACATAAGTTTTCCACCAGTGAGGCCGCATCCTGGCCTACGGGTTTCTGATTAGTAGTGAAGCTGTTGACTTGAGAGTGATCGTTCGGGATGTTAGTCCTAAGTTCTGGAGTTTCCGGGGCAAGTGAACCGTTCAATTCTGCCGTTAGGTTGATGAGGAAGTCTAGTATGGCGTTAATCGCATCTTTCATCAGACTCATGTTCTTGGTGTGGATCTCTTAAATCCGCACCCAGTCAGTCAGCCTTGGAATTCCTTTGTCGATTGCGTCGTTGGACGTTACGTTGGGAAGGAAACATTGCCGTTCGCCTGAGTGGAACTTGAGAACACGGATTCAGCCCTAAAACCGACCATCCTCTTGAGTTAGAGAAACGTATTCTGAAATTGATATTGGGACCGATAGATCAATCTCCCACTGTGGTCGCCAATTGTTTGAGGGTGAAAACGGTTTCTGCTGATTTTGGTTTTTTCGGGTGTGTGGGTGAGAAACGAGTCTAAACCCTAAACAATATACTGCAAGGGAGTACTTTAGATTCGAGGGATCAATCTGTACAAATCCGGCCTAAACCAAAAAATGGTCGTTCCAGACTTGCTTCGGTCATAAAGTGAATGAGAAGGGTTGGTTTCGGGGAGGGAAGCGAAGAGAGTGTTGAGACCAGAATAGTTGGTTCTGGAAGAGTAGTTGTTTTACGACTTGTATCAGAAAGTGGGAAGCTAACAGATGGAGAGCTAGAAAATATTTTCTGAGTGTTGTATGCTCCCTGACCTGAACTTGTTATTCGGTGGAAATGGGTAAGACCCATTTATACAAGTCGGAATGAAACGTACTCTGGTCTCATTAAGAAATGGAAAACGGGTGAGTAAATTGGAGGAGGTAGTCACAAGTAACGCCTGGAATTGATGTTCCATTAGAGAAGGAGTTTCACCTTTACTCCCTGTATTTACTAACCGCTTCATCCTTATGACACTCTCTTATAACGGGCGTAGTGTACGCTGCACGCTGTAAACCGCCAAACCAATACCCAATGAGCATCCCCCAGTTTGTGACATGCGTTGATGTCACGAATATTTTTGTGGAAAACATGTAGCACGTTTGCTGTTGTCTGGCAAGTTGAGCTTGGGACACTTGCGTGGTGACCTTCGACGGTCGAGATTTTGCATCTTACGAGGACAGGTAGCCGTTGATTATTGCATGTTCAGTATGGCTTTAATATGGCCTAGTTTAGGCGCGACCAAAAGTTATGGTTTTGGCTTTGTTTAGGCGCGACCAAACTAGGGCCAAAGGTTGCCATGCGTTAGCTAGTAACCTTGGACGGCTAAGATCTGCACCTTAGATGAAAAGTGGTCGTTGATTGTTGCAGGCCTCCATTTTGGCAACTGTAAAGGGAAGGCCGGCATGGTATGGATTAGGCGCGGCAAGGTGGATGGCACGGCATGCCATTGGCACATGTGGCATGGTCGGCATGCCTTGGCGTGGTTTAAGCGTGGCCAAAACTAGGGTTTTTGCGTTGGGCCAAAGGTTACCATGCGTTGGTTGGCGACCTTGGACGGCTAAGATTTGCATCTTAGATGGAAAGATGGTCGTTGATTGTTGCAGGCCTTCGTTTGGTAGCCAGCGGCATGAAAGCATGGCCGGCATGGCTTTGACATGGAGTGGAGCCACCGGGCCGGTGTGCGGCTTGGAAGGGAAACGCTTGCGGCTTTGTCTAAATTAGGGTTTAGTATCTTTGAAACCCTAATTAGCGCCCTTTACTAGAATCGATGTATATTTCTCATACGGAATCGGATTTTGATAGTCCGCCCCTCCATTATGCACGGAAAAGAATTTCCTATCTCTTTTCGCGGGAATATTTAGGTTTTGAGCTCGTTTGGGAGGTGAAAACATCCCAAAAGTAAAACTCATGAAGAATTCAAGAGGGACGGTGGCATGTTTGGTGCGTTTTTGGGAAGCTAGCATGTTTTGGGAAGCTAGCAAGTTTTTGGAAGCTAGAAAGTTTTGGGAAGCTAGTGTGTTTTGGGCCAAAGGTTACCATGCGTTGTTTGGCAACCTTCGACGGCTAGGATTTGCACCTAGGATGGAAGGGTGGTCGTTGATCGTCGCACGCCTTCGTTTTGGTAGCCGTATAGGGAAGGCCAACACGGTATGGCGCGGCAAGGTGGCTGGCATGCCATTGGCACATGTGGCATGGTCGGCATGCCTTGGCGCGGTTTAGGCGTGGCCAAAACTAGGGTTTTGGCGTTGGGCCAAAGGTTACCATGCGTTGGTTGGTGACCTTGGACGGCTAAGATTTGCATCTTAGATGGGAAGATGGCCGTTGATTGTTGCAGCCTTTGTTTTGGTAGCCGCATGGGGAAGGCCAACACGGTATGGCGCGACAAGGTGGCTAGCATGCCATTGGCACATGTGGCATGGTCGACATGCCTTTGCGCGGTTTAGGCGTGGCCAAAACTAGGGTTTTGGCGTTGGGCCAAAGTTTACCATGCGTTGGTTGGTGACCTTGGACGGCTAAGATTTGTATCTTAGATGGGCAGTTGATTGTTGCAGGCCTTTGTTTTGGTAGCCGCATGGGGAAGGCCAACATGGTATGGCGCATCAAGGTGGCTGGCATGCCATTGGCACATTTGGGGCCAAGGGTTTGGCATGATGGGGCCAAGGTGTGGTTGGCTTGGCATGGTGGGGCCAAGGGTTTGGCATGCCGTAGGCGCATGGTGCGGCTAGCATGGTTAGGGCCAAGGAAAGGTGCGGTTGGCTTGGCTAGCATGATTGGCATGCCTTTGCGTGGTAGATGTGGCTGGCATGGTTTGCCATTGGCACAGTGGTGCGGCTAGCATGGTTGGCATGCCTTGGCGCGGTTGACGTGGCTAGCATGGTTTGCCATTGGCACGGTGGTGCGGCTAGCATGGTTGGCATGCCTTGGCGTGGTAGATGTGGCTGGCATGGTTTGCCATTGGCACGGTGGTGCGGCTAGCATGGTTGGCATGCCTTGGCGCGGTAGATGTGGCTGGCATGGTTTGTCATTGGCACAATGGTGTGGGAATTAGGGTTTGGCCTGTCGAAACCCTAATTAGTATTAAAAAAAGGTACCCAAGTAATTTTCTCGCAGACATATTAAAGGGTTCAATAAATGCACTCAGTGGAGACATTATTACTCAAATTCTGTGACGTCACTATTCGACTAGGGTTTTACGATTTTAACCCAAAGCTAAAAACCACCATCAACAAAAGTATGTCGACATCCTTACTCTGTAAGTCCTCTTTCACACTTACAATCTTGAAACCGATTTGGCACACTTCCAAACAAGTTTAGAATTGGTTCATCTGACTTTCAAGAACTATTTGATTGATCAAGAACACTCAATCACCAATTATGGGTTTAACGGTTCTACCAAAACAAGTTTCGGTTCTACCTCCATGTGAGTACTGTGCATAGTCACACTTGCTTTCCAAAATTAGGTTGACTAGGTACTAGGATCGGTTCCCGACATATATATGGTATCTAACTTGAATGTGTTGCACATGTCCATAGGATCGGTTCCCCTTTGCCTAAAAACGTGTTGCACATGTCCACAGGATCGGTTCCCCTTTCTGCTAAAATATGATGCACCTTATACAAGGATCGATTCCCCTTTGTGATGTGTTGCACCTCTTACTAGGATCGGTTCCCCTTTACCCGGAGTCGGTCTTACAAAATCACAAACTCGATCATACCATCTCAGGTGATTACTTAAGATCGGTTTCACTAATAAAAGTCATACCAATACAAAAATCAGGCCACGACATTGATGGCCTTGAATTTTGTACCACGCTCGCTTCTTATCTTCTTAAGCTTGCGACCTTGTTCATTTGGAATTCTATTCACAATAATTTGAACTCCTCAAGAGTGTCATTCTTGTGCTTCAGAAAAGCAACCCATGTGAATTGTGTATAATCATCTACCATTACTAAAGCATACTTATTTCCTCCAACAGATGCTTGTTGGATTGGACCAAATAGATCCATATGAATAAGATCGAGAGGAGCACGAGTGGCTATGGCTCGAGAAAGTTTGTGTGGAATTTTTCCTTGCTTACCCTTTTGGCATGCACCACAAACACCTTCTACTTTAGTGTTAATCTTTGGAACGCATTTGACAAGTTCACGGTAATGAGCTTTCATAGCATCCGGTAGTTGATATGACCAAAGCGTTCATGCCACAAATGAGTTAACTCAACCTTAGTCAAGTTACAATATAAATTGGATTGTATATCAAGGAGATAACAATTATTCATACTTCACGTCCTCGAAAAATTACTTTTCCGGACTTATCTTCAATATCACACCCTCTCATATTGAAGATAACTTTGTGACCTTTATCACAAATTCGACTGACAGACAGAAGATTAGCTTTCATTCCTTTAACATAAACAACATCATGGATTTCGGGAATACCTGGAAGTTTGATAGTAACCTTTTTGCTGATAAGACAACTGCTTCCATCTCCAAAGGTCACAGATCCTCCTCTGTACTCTTCTGTTTTTGTGAACCAAGAAAAATCACCTGTCATATGTCTACTACATCCACTATCTAGAAACCATTGGAATGGTGAGGTTGTTTTAAGTGCAAAATCTCCAAGACATTGGTCACTAGATTTAAGATGGTTTGTTAAGTTCTTAAAAAGTTTCTTAACACGGTTAGTCAGACATTTTGTAAAACAAATCTTTTGAATTAAACAATTTCATCCCTTTTGAAAGTGGTTCCTGGTCTGACTCTTATTAGACTGTTTAAGATGTTTGGATGAAAGAATTGAGCATCCGTGAGAATATCTTGATTTAGACTCTTCAGTGTTTTCCACCAGTTTTCTATCAATCATGATATTACTGATCTCGTCAGTATATGACTGGTTCTGTTCAATTCTTTTATCTAACATTTTAACAAGAGCAGAGGGATTTTCTTGAGAGTCTTCTTTCAGACCATCTAAAATCTTTAAAACATTAAACAAATCGTTCATCTGATTCAATTTCTTATAGGTTGGATCGCACCAAACACAGATTATTAGATCTTTTCATGTTTGCCTGCTCTGATACCAATTGAAAAGGCGAGGGTACCCAAATATACCTCAAGCTAAAACTTTTCCTACCTATAAGTCCTTTCTCCGAAAGTGATTGTCTATGGACAGAGTTGAGACAATGCAACTAATCGGTTCACACTTCGTGTGATCGTCTATGGATACGAGATCGAGACAATACAACAACGAAGTATGTTTACTTGATAAAAAGGTCCGGACTTAACCAAACACAATAGGATTACTTATCAAGTAAATAGGAATTAAAGTTTGTGTAATTTACTTTATTTATAATAAAACAATTATAATGCGGAAAATAAAAGTAAATGACACAGCAAGATTTTGTTAACGAGGAAACCGCAAAGGCAGAAAAACCCCGGAACCCTGTCCAGAATTGAATACTCTCAGGATTAAGCCGCTATGCAAAATTAAACCAACTTCGTATAGTTGAGACCAAGAAACTAAACCTATATAGTTCACCTAGTTCCGCCTGTATTCCCACGCCTCCAACTTATGAATAAGTCACGTACTTGGAACAATTCCTTTGGTTCGTATTCCAAACAGTAAAGGAACAAAAAATCTGTTTGGTAGCAACTCTTTTCAACCAAGTGATGTGAGTTCGACAAAGGCTCTTGTGTTTATCTCAATAAACTCCTTTGTCAGGTTCTTGGATCTATCTTATGATCAACTACTAAAGGTAATTGTTAAGATTTTGCAATCAATACTTTTAATCACCAAGAATTGTATTGATGCCGATCTACACAACTAATCAATCTAATCTACCACAAGGATAAACCGATTATAGTTGGATCCTCTGCACCGAAACAAGTGTGGTGCACACCAAAAATTATGAACCCCAAATCAGAAATCTTTAATATCTTCTTTGTCTTCAAATCTTCTTAGATCTTCAATAAATGCCTGCACACAACAACTTGAATCTCTTGTGATCAATCACACATATTGGTTGTTCACAAGATATGCAATGAATAACAATACCAATAACGCCTGGCGATTTCCTTTTCGATTCACAAAACAAGTTCATGAATTTACTTCCTTAAAACACATGTAAAACATTGTTTCCTAGGATGAAATCCTCACCTCATACCCATACATAATCACAATAGCATTTAAATGATTATGTCAATGTCTTATCTACAAAGTTTAATGGTTAAGCAATAAACCTCGTATTGTATTCCTTAATACTATGTCTAACTAGAGTGTTCATGCTTCGCAGTTTTGTTTTCAATATGCACGACTTGAAAGATATGTTAGGGAATGAAACAGTTCAAGTCAAATATCGATAACCTCAAGTGGAAGGATGATGTTGTCGTTGTAGCTTCTTACTTCTTCACTTCTTCAAGTCTTCGTAACCACAACAAATTAATTAATAATACTTGTAATGTCTCATATCCTAATACTTTCAAGCTAACCTATACAAGTTGACTCTAGTACATAATCAAGCGACTCTTTAAATGAGTTTTGATTCACTAAACTATGACATACCAACGTTTTTACACACAATTGGGTGGGTTCAACCGAGCTATGCTCTAACAAAGATGACAATTTAGCATGCACTTCCTTAGCTAAGGTTCCGCATATATTAAGAACGCAATGTATTGTCTTCACACGAGTTCTCTATTTGTTCTATTAAGAACAAACTTAGTGAGGTCGATTCCATGCCTTCTTCCATGTCTCATTCATCTATGGTCCGTAGATTGGAAGAGTTAGAGAACGTTTACCGAGTTTTGTCCTCCGAGAATGCTTTCTCTGGATTGCTATTGAGGATCTTGATGACAATTTTGCCCTTTTGGCTCAAAATAGAGTAACTTCTTCTTCTTTTCCTCCGTGTGACTCCAAAGTAGAACGAGATACCCTTGTGGAGGATCTTGATCTCTTGAATATAAATTTACCTCATTATAGTTTCAACATGATTCTTTGTATGTTGCTTTACTTGAATATGAAATTTGCTCTTTTTCATTCCGTTTGCTTGTAAACCTTAAACTTTTCCAACTTTCCTTGTAGATTTGATGTCGCTCCTTGTTGATGATGAATGTGTTTCTATGGATCCGTTGTTGTCGGAGAGAAAAATGGTGGTCGTAAATCGAACACAAGAAGGAAGCTTTCATCCAGTCACCCTCATGATTGACAAATTAGCACTCAAGAGATCAAGAGTAGTGCTTCTATTGGTGGGAGCTTGGGTAGCTCACCACGGTGACACACTCAAAAGAAGAGGTGGATCTCAAGGTGGGAAATTTTAACATGATATGAAACAAGAAAAAAGAAATAACAAAAGCAAAAAAGATAAGAAATACAAAACCTATGGGTTGCCTCCCATCTGACCCGACTTAGCTCTTGCAAGATTCATTCCCCATATACTAACAATCGGAAAATTTGAGGATCCACCCATTACTGTTTTGCAAACAATAACTCCATACAAATATTACACAAGAAAACAATAGTGAAATTATCACAATCTCTTGTATTATAGAATCCTCTTCATCCTTAAAAATTCAAGTGAATTACTTACCTCTTGTATATTCGTGGTCCTCTATTAAACCTTGCAACCATTCTTCGTCGTTTTCTACCTTAACCAAAGTCTCGGCATCATTAAAATCTTCATTCGCAGTTCAATTGGGTCTTCCACAAAATCAATGAATGTGGTTTCATCCTCTAGCATCATCTCTTCAACATTCTCATCATGGTATAATCTTTCGGTATAAATTGTAAGATCTTCTTGTGAGGGTGTTAGTTTACAACAATAGGTAAGTGATATCCAAACCCCTCCTAGGATCGTTATTATGATGGGAGTTGGAATAACTTCCTCATCGTTGCAACGTTCATACACTTCCGCGGACTCCCATCTTTCCCTAAGAAATTTTTCCAGAAGCAATTTGAATAGGTGTTTGATCATTATTAAGATCAAGGCTGAGTAAGCACTAGCGTCTTCAAAGTTTCCAAAGGTTGGTTAATTTGTTCGTATATTTTTCCGATTCCTTTGAATTTCGTGTGATTCTTGAAACTTTTGTTGAAGATCCTCAATCATGGCAGACATCTTATCTGCAAAACTTGCGTAGGAATTTGATCATAGCCAAAAGATTGGTTTTGATTGTATCCTAAGGATGGTTGGAAGTTGTCATAATTTTGAGGTTGAAACCGTATTGATTGTTGTAATATGCTTGCTCTTGTCACCGTACACGGAAAACCGACACCCGAAATAAGATTCAAAAACTAAGTTAGATACGGTATAGAATCTAACAAAGCAAGAATAAACCAAAGAAAAATAAAAACAATTAAAATCGTCCGTTTTCGGCACCTGCGCCAAATTTGATGCGTGTCGTAACCACAACAAATTAATTAATACTTTACTACCTAATTAACAAGTAATATAGGGTAGTCTCCCACGAGTGAGCACGAGATTCTAGTTGTAAAAATTGTCACGAAGGGGGTGTAAAAAGCAAAAGAAAATAAACAAAGTAATTAAAAGATAAAGTTGAAAGCAATAAGAGAGGACAAGATAACCTCAAGTGGAAGGATGATGTTGTCGTTGTAGTCCGCTTCTTACTTCTTCACTTCTTCAAGTCTCCGCAAGGTCTCGTGTTTTCTACTTGTGTAAAGTGCGAACGTTACTTATTCCCTAACTTATACTAGAATACTTGTAATGTCTCATATCCTAATACTTTCAAGCTAACCTATACGAAGTTGACTCTAGTACATAATCAAGCGACTCTTTAAATGAGTTTTGATTCACTAAACTATGACATACCAACAAGGCTGGGTGGGTTCAACCGAGCTATGCTCTAACAAAGATGACTTTCCGCCGATTGTTTCGCACTTCCTTAGCTAAGGTTCTTTGCCAACTCGACCTTCAACGCAATGTATTGTCTTCGAGGTCTCGATTGTTCTATTAAGAACAAACTTAGTGAGAATCAAACCCTCGATTTGATTCCATGCCTTCTTCCATGTCTCATTCATCTATGGTCCAGAGATTGGAAGAGTTAGAGAACGTTTACCGGAGTGGGTTTTGTCCTCGAGAATGCTTCTCTTTCGGGATTGCTTTATTGAGGATCTTCCAAAGTAGCTACAAAACTCAAACAAACGTAAAATACATAATTTAAGAAAAATAGCAAAGAAAGCATAAAACTAGATAGAGATACCCTTGTGGAGGATCTTGATCTTTGGCTTGAGGTGGATCTTGCGAGAAGTCTTGATCGTCGAGGTGGATCTTAGAAAGATAACTTAGAAGAATCCCTTAGCCATGCTTTGGAGGTAGCTTAGGGTTTTCTTATTCCCTGCAAAGCATTCTTTGTTCCTCGTATTGCCTTTGCTCTTTACTTATCCCTTTTATTTCCGCAGGTCTCCAAGAGCAGCTTGTAGGTGAGAATGCTAAGATTAATCGTCTTGAGGGCCAAGTATCTTCTTTGGAGATAGCTCGCCAATTTGATGCTGCTGCCAAGTTCAAAGCCGAGTCACTTCAGCAGGATAATGACCAGCTCAGTGCCCAGATGATGGAGCTTCGTCGAAAATCGGCCTCTGATCCGGAGACTCGAGCCTCCCAAATGAAGGTGCAATTCGAGCATTCGGCTATTAATTATATCAATGGTGCCTTTGTTGAAGTCGAACGCCAAGTCGGGCGAGTTGTCTTTCCTCGCCTTCCTTATCCTTGATTCTGTTGTCTCCGGACTTTGTCTAAGTAAACTCTTTGTTGTTTTATGTCCTCAACTGAGGTATCTTCTTTAGCTATGATGTCTCTCTTCTTTGAAACAATGGTTTGTGAGGTTTTGAACCTTTGTTATCTGCCATGCAACTTTTAAGAAATGTTACACACATTTTGGTAAAATCATCGTTTCACTTTATGTTACTTCATGAATATTTTGTTTAGACGTAATGTGTCTAATTGGTCGCACAGTCAAGTCATCACAAGGTGCTAAGGTATGCTTAACCTTTGGTGGAACATTCAACGTCCTATCCGGATATCCTTTGACCAGAAGGTATCATGGTGGCGAAGGTCCCTACGTGGGCAATAATTTTCCTGTAACCCTATGCGTTCAACGCGGAGACTGCTTTACTTCGACAGGGTATCTCTATAGGGGATATCTTTTTTTTTCCTTATGCATCATGAAAGGAGCTATCGCCCCGAGGATCCAAGATTGACATATGCGCAGTTATCCCTTGCCTTGCCTCATCGTCACTCTTGACGGAGGGTGTCTATTCTAACCCAATTGTATTAATCAAAGTTAATTTTCTAGCAAAAAGTTTCTTTCATTGATTAGTAAGGTCTATAATACCTTTGATCAGGGATAGAACACGGTAGGCTATTGCATGTTCCTTTCTTCTCCTGAGTAATCATCATTCTCTTATGGGTAGTACTTTTTTAGGTACATTGCATTCCAAGGGTGTTGTGGTACTTCACCTTTGGGGGTCCTTAGGTAGTAAGACCCTTTTCCCGCGATGTCGTGTATGATGTAGGGCCCGTCCCATGTCGGAGCTAGCTTGCCCCACTCCTTCTTTCTTTGGTACGGTGGTATCTGACGTAATACCTATTCCTAAGCCACAAAGTTCCGACGGATGACCCTTTTTTTGTATTCTCGAGCTAGCCTTCGTTGATAGTTTACCATCTTTTGCAAAGCTACCTACCTCTTTCTTCAAGGTCATCCAGTTTCTCTAACATCAAGTCTGTTGTTAGGTTTTTCTCCAGGCCTCCGTCTTCGTTGTTGGGAGTATTATCTCCGTTGGGATGACTGCTTCGACTCCGTAGGTCAACAAGAATGGAGTTTCCTCCGTAGCTTACCTTCTTGTAGTTCGATAGGCCCATAGGACGTTGTGTAGTTGTTCACACCACCTCTTATTGTATACCCCTAGCATCTTCTTTAAGTTCATCGATATGGTTTTGTTGGTCTCCTCCGCTTGTCCATTGCTCTTAGGGTATATAGGAGTTGACTTGTTCTTCTGAATGTTGAAAGTATCAAACAACATGTCGATGTTCTTTCCTCGTAACTGTTTGCCATTTTCCGAGACTATGGCGTAGGTATTCCGAACCTGCAAATGATTTGCTCAAACAAGAATTTAAAGACATCCGTGTCCCTAATCCTTGCTAGAGGCTTTGCTTCCACCCACTTGGTGAAGTAATCCGTAGCCTCAATAAGGTATTTTCTTTTTGAGGTTCCCTCTATCAAGGGTCCCATAATATCAACCCCCATTTGACAAATGGCCAAGGGCTAATAACCGAGTTAAGCTCCGTTGTTGGTGCCTTAATTTTCTTGGCAAAGCGTTGACATCTTTCACATCGCGTAGCCACGTTCCTTGAATCTTGCATTTTGGATTTAACCGCCAAGGATCTTCTTCCACTATTGTGACGGATCAGAATTTTTTTGCTCCAAACGGGTCGGGTTACAACCCACTTGGCAAGCTCTAACTTCCCAATATGTCACTCGAGAAATATGGCTTCCAAATTTTCGAATTCTATGAGCATATGTCCCATACCATAATACTCTGAAAATCCTATAAGACTTCCCAACTCTACAAGGGTCATCGAATTGGATAAATGATTTACCTCTTTCTACTGTGAGGATACATAATATCTCTTGCCATAGTAGTTAGTTGGATACCAGCCACCGTTACAACTAACGGTCTTCCGGGTTGCCACCCGTAGGTGGGGGGCCAATTAAGGCATGACGGATGGCCAGTGCCAATGTCAGGGTAGTCAGATACCAGTTACCGTTACAGCTAACGGTCTTCCGGGTTACCACCGTAGGTGGGGGGCCCAGTGGGCCTGGCAAACTCACAATACTCGGTCAAGCTCAATAGAACATCTTTTCAAAATGATATGAACTACTCAAAAGAGTTAGTAATCATTTCCATATGGATGGTATGAACTGCCACTATAAACAGTAACCATCCCTTCTCAAGTACTAAGACAAATGATATGAATTACCTTGGATGGTAATAATCATTTGTTGTCTCTCTAGGCAGTATGAACATCCAATTTGTTGACTGCAACTACCTCTTACTGCCAAGGTTTGCAATCATCTCTGAAGAGATTGTATGAACTGTCAAAACAGCAACCAATACTTTCAGATGATATGAACAACCATGTAGAGTTGTGCTGAACCGCATAGCGGCTGCCTACGTACCCTCTCCGTTGCTCGAAGGGATCAAGAACGACCGTAGTTCGTCAACTTTGGTTTATAGATAGTATGAACTACCTTCACTAGTAGTAACTATCTCTTCTCGCAGCAGTAACTGAGAAAGTATGAGTTGCATAGCAGCATCTATCTCTAGCACATCGCATCACCAACAATCACCTCAACAACTATCCATTAATGAACAAGATGTCCGCATATACTTGTACCTGCCAATCGAAATCAACAGAAAACTGCAATTGTTTTGTATATCTGGTCCAAGACGTACATATTTATCAGTTACTTAATTCTCAAGGTATATATATATACAGACTTAGAAAATACAATACGAATAATCAAACAAATTCACTATATTAGGCTACTGTGCAGCAAAGCTGCCTCGAGTCCAATCATATTGCACACTCAACCATAAGCGATGTTTACTAGACTCGTTCAAATACTCGTTCAATTGTTAGAGAAAATCCAATTTTATAAGAGCACATTTAGTTTCAGAAGCTACTATGCCCATGCTATAAAAAAGAAATATATATATATACCAAGCAATTCAGTACACTGCATTCGAGGTTACAAATCAAATAACCATTAAAGATATGTAATGCTAAGAAAAACAATCAATACATACAATCTGAATTAACAGGCATTATAACCAACAAATTCAGGTTAGTTAGCCATGCTGAAGTACCACGAAGGTATTGGTGCTACTAATAAGAATACACCTTTTCACGACTTTCTTAGGAGATAGCTATTAAATCTCCTTTCTTAAAATCTTCTACATGAATTTATAAATTCTCAGATCCCAAAACCATTCAATAAGACAAGCACACTACCACTACTGATCCAACCAGACTCCTTTTAGCAAGTCCAATGAATTTAACATACTTCAAGCATTTAACGGTATCAAAACTACTCATACAACAATTGAAAATATAGATATACACTTGCCGAGATATGTATACCAGTAAAATGATAAATGACACATATCCAGGAATATAAGATTAACTTACATTCATACACATAAGCAACGAGTAGGTAACACAATAATCTAATTTCAGAACATAGCAAGTTCGGACCCACCGATTTCGGAAGCATTAGGCTCAAGACAAGTACTACATTTTCATCTACTGTGTGTAAGCTAAAAGATACAGATTTCGTACATCACATACCATATACTTAAGTCATCACTCTATCATCAACTGGAATGGGCAATGCGGTAAGCCTAGTTCAACTCGGCGTTCTTGACTACCTACATTCAACAATTCTTATAGTCTTCATCCGAGTTCGATTGAAAGCATAAATCATCTCACTAGAACTACACCATGCCTTATATCACATTCATACTATAGGCGAAATAAATAATCATATGGTCGCTCAAACAGCCACAAACATACAATGACACAGCTTGCCATTTTAGGATTTTCAGCTTTGATTGCTTATATTAAAAATTCTTTACAGGCTTCATTATTCAATGAAAATAAGCAAATAGTATGTAGTTGGAAACTAGAGATGTTCCTCTATAACTTCTTACAAGGCTCCCATGATTAATTCAGAGTTTAACTACTCCAAAACCAACCCACAAAACTCTGTCACGTGCTGTCCTTAAGGAAATCAGGTGCGACTGCCTGTACATTTTAAGTTGTAACTTCTAAACTACAAATCCTAAAGACATGCCCTTTTGACAGGTTATAGAGGACATCACAACAGACATTTCTCGTGAAGAAACTATTAGCTAAAACCCTACCAATAAGCACCTAAACTCGCCTCCAAAAGGCTGTTCGCGCAGTTATTATAAATGTTCGTTGAGACATTCTATCGAACATGTTAGCTCCATGGAAAATTCAGAAGTTATAATTGAATTCATTCAATTCTTAACCATCTACATATAAGAGCAAGGCATATATTTAAAACACAAACAAATATATGCAAAATCATGGAGCACAATGAAAGGGTTTAATACTATCATCAACAATTTCAATTATGGGGAAACATGAGTTCATGTTGCATACTAACACCCTTTTCCTCAATTTATTTCCATCATGTCAAGTGGATTTGAGCTTGAAATTAAGACATGCATTACACCAAATTAAACTATAACACAAACCCATTTCTCATCTTTGCCAAAATTGTATAAAATACAACATAAGAAGAAGATTGTACTAACCGTATGCTCATATTCACCTTTACTCCAAGAAATACTAGAATTTGGAGAGATTCATCAACAGTATTGATACAACATGAAATCACCCTTATTTCTAACCACCCATTTCTTCAATTTGATGTAGAAGTTGAATTACAAACAAAATCTACAAAGGTTTAGCAAAATAGCATTTTCATTGTGAAACCCTATACTTTAATCACATTTACATCCAACAAATACTCAAAATAATAGCAACACTACAATATCCCAAATTCCGAACTCCTTTGATTTTTGAAACAAATGCTAAAATCTGAAGGTGAAGTAAAATATGGAGAGTATTGAGCTACATTAACAAAATACCTTCCCCCAAAACTCCCTTAGAGAAAAATGATTTTCCTCTCTTATAATTTTATTTTTCTTTATTTGTCATCACAATGACCATGCTATCCTTGGGTCTCCTAATGTAGACACAAGTATATTATAGTATATAGTATAGTATCTATCTATTATCTACCTATCTATGTATATATAAAGAGAACTACTATTGCTACAGTACGTGAATAGTAGATGAAGCTGCAAAATTTCAAATTCTAACTTTACCCTTGATTTTATAGCCTTTGTCAAAAATACATAAAAATCAAATGGGGCCAAAAGGGTAAAAGTACAAAACAAATAGAGAGTCTTAAGATTAGGAATAGAGTGGGTCACACAGTGCGGGACCGAGGGTCTATTAAGGCAATATTGATTTTTTGAATTTGTATGCGTAATGTGGGTAGAAGGGGAAGCACGTGCAGTATACTAGTACTATTATAAAGCCAACTCCCCATAGACACTGTTCATAAACAGTACTTAAAAGCTGCACTTTTTCAAAACCCGAATTTGCCCTCCGTTTTATAGCTTTGTCCAAAATGCTATCAAAATTATGCGAGGCTAAAAAAGTAAAAATGGAAAATCAAATCGAGAGTAATAAATAAACACAGAGGGGTCATGTGTGCGATGGTCCCATGAGAGGTCAGTAGGAAAGCACGTGAGAAGCTGGAATTTTTATATTCCGATGTTACCCTTAGTGCTATGACTATTAAAAAATACTACTCCCTCTGTCCTAAAATTTCTGTCCTCTATTCTATTTTCGTCTGTCCTAAAATACTGGCCAAATTCTATTTATAGTCATATTTTTTAGTCGAACTCTCAAATATATCATTCAAACTTTTACAATTATAAAATTATTTTAAATATCATCAATTTAAATACTAAATGATATCTTCCTCAATAGGAAACAAATCTACCAAATCAATCCATAAAGATTTTTATTTCTATCTTCTATTTAAATATTTCTATAAATATTATAATTACCAATATATTTTTTTTTTACATACTCCATATATTCCTTTTAGTTTTAGTAATAACATAGCATTTAATAGGGCAGTTTTGTACACTCCTCTGGTCTCCTTAATATCTTGACTTAGTCAAAGCGGACTAATAATTTAGGACGGAGGGAGTATCTAAATCAAACGAGGCTATAAAAGTAAAAGTGAAAGAAAAACAAATTCTCATGGACAACAACAACACAAATTTGGCAGACAGCATCAACAAGAACAACACAAATTCCTCATGGACAGCCGAAAACACTGTTCAAGAAGCCAAGACAATTTTAAAAGATCTTCCTCAAGCACAGGTAAAGTTTACAAATAGAAAATACAATTCAGCAGCGGACCTAATTGCCAAGGAAGCAAGAATAAAGAGCCTTCAACACATGTCTACAAAATTACAACAAAAACTTAAGCAATCTAGCATTATCTCTAATGTATTTGATAGAAACGAAATTATAAATCTTTTGTACTATATTTGCTAGTGTCTCATAATGTGGAGTGTTGCATGTGGAGCTATTTAGGCACCCATGTATTAGTTGTAAGTTGCCATAGTGTTAAAAAGACACTTAAACATTATACTTAATTTTGCACTAGCACAAAATTTGACAAACCGATTTGGTTAAACCGGGGAAAATGTTCGGGGTATTACACCTATGGTTGCCGGCATCTCCGCTGTGTATATCGTGGAGTATTCTCCTTCCTTCGGTTCGTGAGAGGCACCACATTAGAGGTCCGAGAAATGACCTCCTATACAATATTCCGCCACGAAGGATGTACATTGCTGCTTTTGATTCGAGTTTCCGAGCTTCCTTAACATCAATTTTGGTAAGGTACCTTTGTCAAGGTCTTGGTGGATCGGAATACTCCAGTCATCTTTCCGTTTCGTTTTCGTTGCCTTCGTCTGACATGGATTGGTCTTTGTCAGACTCTTCAGATTCGTCATCTGATTCTTTTATTTTTTTCGTTTGTTTCTCCTTTATCTGCTTCTTTCATGGACCGAGGTTGAACAGCCAAAGCCTCCTCATCGCCTGAGATGGGTCCTTCTATCGAAGGTTTGTATATCCTTCCAATTTGCACGGCGGTGGTATTTCTGTCTTTTATCATAGAGGATATGAATGCTAAGGCATCTGCGTGTCTGTTGTCTTTTCGACATACATGCCTGAATGTTACGTTGCTCATTTTGGACGCATGTTCCTGAGCTAGATTTAAGTACGAAGATAGCACCGGATCTAAAGTTTGGTATTTGAGTTCGATTTGTCTAATGACCAACTATGAGTCACTAGTCAACCGAACATATGATAGGCCTAGCTCCCGTGCCAAGCGTAAACCATGTATGAGGTTCTAGCAGATCCTCCGGTTCTTGCTTGTCTTCCTCCATTCCTAGGATGTCGTTTATTTCCGCCTCATCGCTGAGAGGTAGGTCTGCCAGAAAGTCTGCTAAGATATGTGATTTCTCAGCCTTCCTTGTTTCAAAGATTATGTGGAACTGTTTGATCATGGCATTCCATTTTGCCACTCTTCCAATTTTCTCCGTGCTATCGAGGATTTGACCTATCCGAGACTTTGTGAAGACTCGGATGGTATGTGCATCAAAATATATCCTTAGTTTTTGTGTTGCCACTACTAAGGCATATATAAGTTGCTTCACCTTGGTGTAGTTACGCTCCGCTGAACTGAGTGATTTGCTGATGTAGTAGATGGGATTTTGTCCTTTCCCTGGTTCTCGTACCAATCTGCGCTTACAACGTAGCTTGTTCCGCTAAGTCTGAGTGAGTATTTTGCTTGGCTCAGGTTTTTGTAAGATATGTACTGAGGCCAAGTATTCCTTGATTTTTGGAAAGCTTGCTCGCATTCCGTGGTCCATGTGAACCTGCTTCCTTTCCATAGTGTATCGAAAAATGCTTTTCATTTGTCCGATGATCTTGCTATGAATCTTCCCATGGAGGCCAAGATTCCATTTAGCTTTTGTACTCCTTTTAGTGTCTTTGGAGATGGCATCTCCATTACTGCTCTGACCCTTTCGGGGTCTACTTCTATTCCTCGCTTAGTTACCAAGTACCCTAGGAATTTTCCTGAGGTTACTCCGAACGTGCATTTCTCCGGATTCACTTTCATGTGAAAGTTTCTCATATCTTCGAATATCTCCCTTAGGTCTGATAAGCGGTTTTTCGCCTCTTTGCTTTTGACAAGCATGTCGTCCACGTATACTTCCCGGTATCCGCCTATCCATGGCTTAAAGATTTTGTCTACCAATCATTTGGTATGTTTCCCCGCGTTCTTTAGTCCAAAAGGCATCCTTGTATAGCAATACAAGCCTCTTGGTTATATAACGCAGTATGCTCCTGGTCTTCTTCTACAAGGGCGATTTGGTTGTAACTAGAGTAACCGTCCATGAAGGATATCCTTCGGTGACCTTCGGTTGCATTGAACAGTTGGTCAATATTTGGTAGCGGGTAGATGTCCTTGGGGCATGCTTTGTTGAGATTGATAAAGTCGATACAAATACGCACGCCTCCATTCTTCTTAGGCACAATCATCATGTTGGATATCCACGTGGGATACTTGACTTCTCGTATGAATCTTGCTGCTAGTAGCTTTTGCAACTCCTTTTCCACTGCTTCCTGGTAGATGTATGCCACCTTGCGGATACGTTGCTTGAATGGTGCTATTTTGGTTTGAGCCGAAGGTGGTGGGAGACAAAATTCGGGTCAATTCTAGCATGTCTTCCATTGACCATGCAAAGACATCTGCGTAGTCCTTGAGTATCCTTTGTAGTTGCATATCCTCGTCCTCTTCTAGTAAAGTTCCGATGTTGATCATCTTTGGCTTTGTCTCCGTTCCGATGTTGATTTTCTTTGTTGGTTCTAAGTGAAAACGTTGGTTTCTGAGGTTGTAGAGGAGTGCATTTATGTAATTGTCATTTAGCAGAAGTGTCCGCTACCGGAGTGGAAAAGGTGCTTGCTTCCTGAGCTGAGGGGGCTTAGGTAACTTTGAAACCTCCATCCTTTACATCGTTGGCGTTCGCCCTTCGTCTTTTCCTTTCTGGTCTTTGCGCAGCGACTCTTTCTTCATTGAGTTTGACCTCCGCTAGGTTGCATAGCCTTACGTCTTGTTGATCACCTTTGATTTCCATTTCACCCATAAGTGTATGGAATCGAAGGTACTGATGATAGGTCGAAGCCGTTCCTCTTAATCGATGGACCCATAGTCGTCCCATAATGACGTTGTAGGGCGAAGGTGCTTCCACAACATGAGAACCTTATATTGGTTACTAGGGGTCATGCGCGTGCACGTAACACAATTTCTCCTTTTGGTATGGAGACTGCTCCATTGAAACCGTATATTGTGCAAGTGGATGAATCCATTTGCTCAGCTGTTAAACCCATTCGTAAGTAGGGTTCGTATAACAATACATTTAACGAGCTTCCCCCGTCTATGAGGACCTTCGTAACATTCCATCCATGTATTGGAAGAGTGATCACAAGTGGGTCGTTGTGCATCTCAACTTCTTGGTTGACGTCTCTTGTTGAGAATGTCAATGGCATAGCCATCCATTCTTCCCAAGTTCTAGTAGGTGGTCCACTTAGCTTGAACACCTCGTGGGCTTCTAGCTTTCTTCTGTTTCGAGCCAACTCGAGGATGTCTTCGAGTAGATCCTCCTGGCCTCCGTTAGAGAGTGTGATCATGTTGATGTATTTGCCGTCCTGAGATAATTCTACCCTTTTCTTGGGGACTACCTCAGTATCTGCTGGTTGTATTTGTACAAACTCCATGAATTTTCCTTTGTCTATGAACCTTTGAATCGTGTTCCGTAAGTGATACCATGTGTCAGTTGTATGCCCGTAGTACTGGTGGTATTCACAGTAGTTCTTAGCATCCTTCGTTTTATCTGGCTGTTTTCCCCTAGTATTAGGGTAGGGAAAACCCGGCTTCGCTCCTTCCTTGCTTAAAATGTGGGAGAATGTTGTGTTTAGCTTTGTGTAGACTTTATCTACAAACTCTTGTCTTCCTTTTCCTTTTCCTCTGCCTTTGCCATATCTGTATTTTGATAGTTTGTCCCGGTAGCTGGTTCTGCCCCCAGCTTCATTTTTCCTCTTAGGTATCTCCGAAATTGGTTCCAGAGAGTTCGTTCGTTGCGGAGCTGTTGTTGCCTTTGTTTGTGCTCCTGGGTTATCCTTTTGGATTTCTTCAAGTATGATGTAGCGATCTTGGACAACCCGAAGCTCGCCTTCGGAATCGAGGGCTCGGTTTTGGAGTTCCACGAAGATAGCTGAGGTTCTATAAATTTCATACTTATAGCAATTAATGCTAATTTTTGGGTTGACTTTCCCGATTGCTTGGCACGTCTTTTGCCACATGTATGTGTACTGCATCAATGTTTCCCAGGGTCCGATAGCTAAAGCAAATAGCCTATCTAACCCTGCCTTTGTTGATTTGTTATACATGTATGTCTCCAAGAACACCGTAGACAATTGCTCAAAAGAGTCAATTGAGTTTGCTGGTAAATTATCATACCACGCCAATGCTGATCCCGTCAAACTTGTAGGGAAGTACCTATAAAGTACTATCTCATCTCTTTCCTAATGGGAAAAGACACGATTGTAGTACCGTAGGTGGGTTGCGGGATCTGAGGTACCATTATATGCCTGAAACGCAGGTACTGGGCATTTCGGAGGGATAGGCTCCCTTAAAATTCAAAAAGACAACGAAGATGTTGTCGCTTCTTGGAGTACCTCTTCTAGCCTTGCTCCTGCGTAGCCAGTCTTCAATCCTTGTATTTATTTTCGCATTTTCTCCATTTTTTCCATGACCATGCCCACATTGTGTGCATCTCTGGAAAATGCCTCGTCATAATAGGACTGAGAGGGCTTATAAGTTGGATCCACCTCGTCTGGATTGTGCCGTGTTTTCCTAGCTCCCCCCGGTGGGTTCAGATCCCCCCTTCGTCTTCCTGAGATAGCTCCGTGCTCACGCCTCTTCAACGGAGGGTGAGTTTGGGAACCTTCGATCTATATGTCCAACATATCCTTCAAGTTCTGGTTCTCCTGAGCCATCATGTGCGTATCATCCTCATGCTCTTTGTTATGGAGTAACAAAGATGCTACTTGCACTGTCATTTGCTCTTCAATGTGGATTCCACCACCCTGAGGAGTGTTGTCGGTCGGATCCTCAGAGTCATCCACTCATTTTTCTATGACCGGAGTATCAGGATCTAGCTGGATAGGAGTTAGGTTTCCCAACCCTCGTCCCGTAGGAGCAAAGGTTCTGGTTAACCCTTCGTTAGCCGCAGGTGGCTTCGTAACATGGGGATGCTCCGGTAACGGCATGCCGTAAAGTGGTTGTGCTCTCGATGTTTGCTCCATCCCTTCAGAAGGGGTAGGTGGTTTGTTGGTAGTCGTTCTTCTTACTATTTCACTTTGTCCGTCCTCAGCTTCATTTCTTTGATTCACTTGAGATGGTTTTTGAGATCTTCCTCTCGTTACCGCTGGTCGTGAGCTTGTTGGTACATCACTTGGTTTCTGCATGCCTTCGGTATTTGTTTATCCTGACCGTCACAGAAAAAGTGGAAAAATCTGCTACTTGGGTGCCTTCGTTAGAAGTAGCAATTAATGCTCTGACACCGAAGATGACTAAGCAACTTTTTAAGAAAAAGGAATAGAATGACGTCTGAAAAGATGGGTATTTAATTTCTTATGACACCCTTGGAAAAAACAACCTTAAATGTTGAAAACAATTAAAAAGGGTGGCAGATCTCCCAAGAAAAAAGGGATTATTAAATGCTTTGTGAGATCTTTTCTCCTTAAATTCTCACTGAGATTCCTTAGTGCTCAGAGGTACTCAGATCCAAAGGATACTTTGTCGGAAAAAGTTGTTTTAGTACAAAACAAAAGTTTTAACGTTTTGTGAATACGTTTTTGTAGAAAACTTTGTATATTTGTAAGATTGCAAGTCTTTAGAGGCTATGAACTCAAAGAACTTACGTAAATAACGGATGAACAAATCACTAGAAAGTGAGATTCATCGTTGTTGAACTCAGATCTCTTCGTTAAAGAAGATGTGTAAGTTAAAAAATAAAGAAACATAAAAACTCAAGCTGGTGAGCAAACCCTTCTAGCTCCAAACTGTGACTACTAATTTTTTTAATAGTCTACGTAATGTATACAACTCAGAGGATCGGATACTATGAAGTATTGATACCTCTGTCGAACTGGTAATGCTAAGTTGTAAAAGGTATTCAAGATCACAATAATAACGAAGAACACAAATATAATGTAAATGCTACTAAGTTATCATGAGACACAAGAGATTATGTGGTTCGACTTTTGTCTACGTCCAGGGGGTAATGAATGATTGTTTGTATTAAGTTATGGTGGTTACTGATAAGTGCATATTTTACATATATTCGGTGTCAATTTCATGCTAGTAATTGTTGATTTTCTTGCAAATTATTGTATATTACGCTTGTTCTCTTTTATTTGTGTTCTATTAGGTGAATCATCCAAAAGAAATGAATTGGCACTTAATTGTGCACTAAAAAAAGCTAGTTACAAGTGGAGAAGGGCCAAAGACCATGTGGAACTCATTGAATTACAAGATTTCTACTTTTCATCTTGAAGAGGACGAAAAGACAAAACCAACGGCGAAAGAATGAAGCAATTCTGAGTTCGTATGAAGAAGTTATGAGCAAAACAAGAACTCTGAAGACAAAAAGGGTAAAATGATCATTTTTAAGGGCAAGTGCTATCAGCAACCCCTTGTACGTTAAGGGGTGTTCATTCTGTTAAGGGGTGGACTGTTTCAAGGGAACTGCTAAAGACAGTCATGTCATTTAATGGGGGAGGTTGAAATTCAAATAGTGTTACAGGCACTCGGCCTAGTTACTCAGAGCTGCCACCATTATATTCATCCATATTATTCAGTTCATTTCCTTCACGAGACAACCAGGTGCAAACCTTCAGCATGGCCTGTTGGTGATCGAATAAGAGAATTCGAATGGTACGATATTACTGGAGTGTGAAGATACGGCTAGAGGACATGAGTTTTGAACGATTCAAGTGGTTGGTTGCCGCCATTAATGCCAGTGATACCGAGTTTGATGATCAGAGATGATCACAGGGATGATAGATGGTGAAACCGAGAGTGAAGCTGCAGTTATTCTTGGCAGTAATGGAGAACGATGCAAGAGTGTGAATATGAAGGCTTGCTGCCATTGGTGGAGTTAAACTCGAGAACTCAATGGCAGTGATGATCATAACGTTGATGAGAAGACGATGCTGCTACCACTGACGATGAAACTGAGATGCATGGCAGTGATGACCAACGAGTAATGGAGTTGAGTCCGAGTCAGAGAAGAGAGTGGGTATGATGATATAACGAGATATGAACGAAGAACTGCTGCCATCACGATCAGAAAACGCTGATGACCATGATCAGCTGACGGGTTGGTGTTTACGGAATCGTTCTCGTGTTTTGCTGGAGTTTTATGGTCAAAGGCTACTTACTGGGGTTTAAATGATGGAGTACAACAGAGAGAACACGAAGGAAAACGAGTATTGGTTTGCTGCCATTACCGAAGGAAGAAAGAGCTCAGCAAAGAAAAGATAATGGTGTTGAATATCATGATGACTGGTCGTGATAGGATAACGATGATGAACCTCTGCCATTTCCGAGAGAATAAGATGGGTCAATGGTTATGAAGTTTGATGGAGATGGAGTAATTGTTTCCATTGACGAGAATGAGATGAGCAAACTGAAGCTGAGAAGACCTTGAACACGAACATGGAATGGGTTGCTGCTGTTAGAAGGAAGAGCTCAAGAAACCAGGGATGTTCTGGTTATTTGCGAAGGGTTAGTCTAAGTATACCATGGGTTCAATTTACGTGGAACTCCCCAGCAGAAAATAGGTACGAGTTATGATCGAGTTGCTATCTGTTGGTGGTTGCCGATGATGTAGGAACGTTAAGTTTCTTGACCGGGAAAACAGAGCCATGAAGAAAAAAAAAGAAAAAAACCTTCTGCCGTTGATCTTAATGACTGAACGGAGGATAGTGAGAGGTGATAATAAGAGTTTAATTCGGCCAGGAGATTTGGATTGGTATCGAAATCAATTACTTGGGAGAGAATTCAGTTGGAAGAAAAAGTTCAGATAAGTTTCAGGAACGACAAACCAGCACCAGGAGGACTTTTCACCGTCGATTTATGAGATGAATGGTATAGATTTTAACGTGTTTTGGGGTATGAGTCGGCTAAGGAATGGTTGGTGATTATCGGATTTGAAATCTCAGCTACAAAAGGCTATAAATAGAGGGTCGAATAACCCTCAGAAATCATCTCCTCACCCTCACTTTCACGCCCAAAACTTGTTCGAGGAAAGTCCTGACAGAATATCCAAAAGCTTAAGGAGTTTAATTCATGCACAAATAGCTCGAGTTCGTGGAAACTTCAGGAGACATAGCTCAAGCTTATTTTCGTTTGTAGTTTGAACTCTACTTTCTCTCTGATTTGTTTATGATAAAACTCTATTATGTCTAGCTAATTTATTATTTGATTGAGGATGAATTCTAAGTACTATATATGATTTGATTTAGTATATGAATCTGTTTTGATTTCTTCATATGATTATCGTTTGTGTTTATTACTAAGAATTAATATGATTGATTGATAGATTGTTTAGGTGGCCAACTGAATATATTTGTTAACTCAATCTAATGCTAGTAAGGATTAGGATATCCGTAATTGTTGAATAACTCCTCCACAAGTAGAGAACGTGAGACCTTGCGGAGGGATTCCGTAAAGCAATCGCGTGTAAACACAACACTAGCAAGTAGACCGAGCGTACTGAGTCTAACTACTAGTATTAAACCTAAATTCACAGACCATAAAACATTCGACTGAATTACATCTTGTAAGCGTACCTCAAGGTGGTTCAGACGAATAGACTCTGGCAACTAAGCGTACTTGTTGTCCAGTGGCTTAAGGGATTTTGGAGATAGCTAAGCGTACCTGATATCTTACGGTTGGTGATAATTAATGATGAATGGATGAATACACTACTTTGATGAATATTTAGTTACGAAGAAGGATTCCTCGATCATCTCTCTCCATATTGTTTACAACTTAATCCTTTATACTTTGTTTATTTATCTTTTAAATTTAAAACAAAACCCCCCATTGTGACACTTTTGACAACTAAATCTCCCTGCTCTTCGTGGGAACGAACTTGACTTCCATTATATTATTTTAATTGAGTGGAAATAAGATATTAATTTGATTGCACCTACGACACGCATCAGTTACAAAGATCTTAAATGCTTCCCAAAGTAATAGAGAGAACTTAAGTTGAAGTTCATACTTAAGTTTTAAACATTAAAGAGGTATAAGCTTAAGACTAGATCTTCTTCTCCTAGATATTGAATGTCCTCTGTTTGTTGGTGAAGCTTGGTATTTATATCCCTTTCTGTTCCAGATATATCTTCGCTGTCTTTGGGTCCATCGTCCCCTGATATACCTTCTGTAAAAATGGTACCTTCGTTCACCACACGTTTTCTCCAGTCGGATTCTGCCACCTCAGCAGACCCACGTTCCTTCGGGAACTTCCCAGCCTCATTACAGATTGTACCTTCATTCACCGCCAGCCTTCGCCAGTCAGACTCTGCCACCTCAAGTCTCTCCACGTGCTTTGGTTAAGCGTGTAGATAAGAGATTTGCGTATTTAATGCTGATTGGATATGTCATCTACCTCTGTCCCTTCGCCAGTTGCCTCTCTATAGACTAGGTTCTACTTTTCCATCTTAGCCGTCGAGGTATCCCTTCTTGGGATATGATAAAGTAGATCTGCGAAGGTGTCTTCTGCTACTCAGGTTCCTATGTGTAGCGAGGGCTACACAGTTATCTAGCATGCGACCACTAGAACCGTGACACGTGCTCCGCAGAATATTGATATTCACACTAACTTAGCCAAGCTTTGTTTTATATTCTAGATTTCCAGTGTGAAGTTTAATCAAGGATCAAAGCAGACTAGAAATTTCTTTGGATAATCTCTAAAGAGATTCTTGAATCACAGTAATGATTAGGGTACAAATTACTTGTACTTTTAATTATAAAGATAAATCAATATAATGCCTAAAAAATATAAAACAAGACGCCATAAATTTTGTTAACGAGAAAAACTACAAAGTAAAAAATGTAATGACCCGACCCTCTACCGATATGTCCCCCACTTAGCCAATGTGGTTATCCACCAGTGGTTTTTTTTAACGGGTACCACTGCGGTCATCCATCAGCAACTTCCCAGGAGGTCACCCATCCCTGGATTACTCCCACCTGAACGCAGAGCTTTCTGCCAACTCTGGAGCCAATTATGGTAAAAGGGATTCAGTGTCAGGAAAGTACAAACCATAACCTATATTCCAATCATCGAACCCTACCCGTTGAATTGGAGTATTACAAAAATAAACTTGGACCTTGTCCAATTTGAAGATACACGAAATTAAGCTATTATTATAACTCTTTCCTACTATCAGACTACATACTAGACTGCTTCAGTTGATTGCTACATCTGTGAAACTCCTAGTAAGTCAAATGTTAATTCTCTTTAGTAGTTGCACTTGTAGATCTTCTAGAAGATTTTCTATTAAGTTTTGAAAATGCTCCTCAAACCGTTGATAAGACTATTGCTACCTTGCCTCAACACGGCAAATAATTGTGTTGTTGTTTCATTAGTGTTTTATACCTAATCATGTCTTCATTACAAGAACAATCAACCTTAGAACGAGTATTAGTTGAATTCATGTGAAAACTACAAATTTGGATTTTGACTAACAAGTGTTGGTATACGAACTTAGATTGAAGTTATCGAATCTTGAATTTGATCAATAATTATTGATATCCTTATACAGAATATAATGACCTTAGAATAAACAAAAACTATACGAATAATCAAATTAAGATATAGGTTTCAAAAATACCAAGATCGTAATATAACTTTAGATCAGAAAAGATGAAAAACAACCATATTATGCGGCTCTTGCACAATTTTGAAGGGATATATTGTTAAGTTTCATGAATCCTCATTTTAAAGTGAATGAAAAAGGGTTTTTTGCAATTTAAGTAATCTCAATGTTTCTTAGAATATGTCTTTCCTTAGATACAAAACAAGTCTGAGTCTTTAGTTAGAACCTTTCCTTACATTGAGAGTTTTCTTAAGTTTAGAACCTTATATATTTGTTTATGAAGTAATTACCATAAGTAGAAAATTCCAAAGATAGCTTCTAATTTTCCATAGTTGCACAACAGTAGCTTAGTTGAGTACATAAATAAATACTAGCATAAATTGTATCTACTTAAGTTGTAATAATCTCTTAGTAAGATAATATTAATTAAAACTTTGTTTAGGAAAAAAAAAACATCATACGGTTTAAACACTAGCCAAATATGGCAATAGATTGTGTGTGGGAAAGTAGTCCTTTTCGCTAGGAATGGAAACATCAAAAACTTGACTAAAATATACCTTTAACTTGTTTTTATTATTAGGTTCACGAACATCAAAAACTTGACTAAAATATACCTTTAACTTGTTTTTATTATTAGGTTCACGAACCTAATGAAACAAGAAGTTTCGTAACCATTTCCCTCTCCGAGTGTCGGATTTAACTTTTAGCCATTGTTTCGATCTTTACAATTTCACTCATAACTTCTTCGTAATACAACAGAATCGAGTGATGTTTAGCCCGTTGATCTAAACCTTAAAGTAATTACCTTGCTTTAGTATTTCTGGGACCATGTGAACAAAAAAAATTAAAGTAATTACCTTTCAAAAGGATACATCCATCGGAATTTAACTGGTCCACAAGTTAGATCTCCATCGGTAAGATATACCACCAGATGGATGCTCGTAACAAGAATATAAGGAGGAAAATAGTTTTCCAGAAACACAATGCCTCGGGACCATATATTTGGCCCGTTGAAGTCCAATTTTGATTATAACTTTGGAACACAAGATTTGATCTGATGAAGAGCCTTAGGAGGGTCTGGGTAGCGTGGAAAAACATGTTGAAACAACAACAACAAAAAATTATTCCATAATCATATGATAGTCATGCGACTTCAAGCGATGTAGACCAGGAGATTAAAGAATCCAATTGTTTCCAAGATTCAATAGAAAAATATAGTTAGGAACTTCATGTCTTATAATCATATCTGTAAAAAAAAAGTCTTATGTCTCCTCCTTACCTAAAGCGTAAAGAGCATCTGGTACAATGTCTTTCCAATTTTAAGATATTTACTGATGCATTGCGCACTCGGAATACTCATAAGCCGATATCTTCCTGTGACACCCCGTTATTCTGGCACTAAAACTGAGTCCAGAATCTCGTGGTGTCACTATCGTAGGTCCAAATTTTTTTTTAAAATAAGAATAATTTAGATCAATGAAAGAAAATATAATAAACATTATTAAATAGATAAATAATATTTACAAAATATTTTAAATGGTTATAATCCAAAATTAAAATAATCAAACAGTTGAATGCAAATAATTTGATAATATTTTTTTTGAGATTTAGTGAAAACAAATTCAACAGAAAGCTACATCAAGGAAGAGGTTCCACTTCTTCTCAGATACTGCATCGAAAACTCAAGAAAACCCCATGACTAACCCATTTACTTATTCAACTACTTGAAATGGAAAAATCAACACAAGGTCAGAGCCTTGAAACGCAAGTCCATTCTTAATCCATCATATACACTGATAAGCATATAAGTAACAAAAGTATCAAGTAATAAAAACATCTAAACAGTGGCAGTAGGAAGATCAGAAAACTAAGTTTCAAAATCAAATAACACAAAGCTCGCTCTCAGTCATGCACCAACCATAAAAACACACACATACAAAAAATTAAACAATTGCATCAACTTCCCAAAGCGACATACTTTTTGAACAGTTATGTATATGAACTCGGCAAACTCAGTGAAAAACCCTTATATGGTGTACGCTCACAAGCATGATAGACATTGTGGCCACACGGGTACTCATAAGCGCGACAGCTATTATGATACCTGATCTCAACATATAAATTTCAAAAAACACATATCAACATACTCATCTACTGCTCACCGGTTCTCACAAAACAAGAATTTGTATCCAATCATAACGAACCGCCAAATAAGGATATATATTTTAACAATACTCCAACATATCACTACGCCAAAATTGAGATAATTTGACAAGGGGTATTTTCTGAATTTGATAGGAAAGCCCTATAGTTTCATTTTTGACAGACCTTTGCTATCAAATTAATATTCTGAACATGGGCCCCTGTTGGGCTTCTATTATCGACGGGGGATCGGGAAGATAACTTAGTTCTAATTTCATTACTGATCCTTTTGTTCCCCAATTTTCTTCGCTTCACTCCGCAGTTCAACCTAGAAGGAGCGATCTCTCTTCTCCATCAACTAATCAATTTGAAGATTACATCATTCAGAGGTATCTGAAAGATAAACGTGATATGTTCATATCATTTTAATTTTTGATTTCTCGGTTTTGAAATCTAATTTCAGAAGAAATAATTACGATTCAAAAAAACCTATTTTTTTGCATAATTTTTTTCAGGATCATCTCCAAAAGCAAGAAGGTGATCGAGCAATGTGGGAGTACCCATTTGCAGTAGTTATGGATGTTGTTTATAAATGTTAAGAAGATAATGGTGAGTATCCAAACTCTTGATGCATGATAACATCAAATATTCTTTAGCTATCAACTGATGAATTCTGTCCTGTGAAGCATCTTAACATGTTAACTACAACTGTCTGAATGATTCCAACCTTCAACTATGGATAGCTAATGAACAAAGCCCATTTTCCAGTGTAGGTTTTGAAGAATTTCTTCAACTGAACTACCATAAATAGGGTTGATTTCTTATTTTGTTTCTTCCTCCGCCAGGCTATGTTCCTCTATCATAAGTCAGAACTAAGGTTTGATTTCTTATTTTTTGTTTGTTTATTACAGTTTTTTCAACAAACTCAGGCACTGGGTATCATGAAGCAGGAGCAACCTTAAAGGTATTTTGATTTGGAGCATCTCCTAGTTCCTGGTCTGGAAGGGTTTGATTTACTGGAATATTATTGTTCAGCTGGTTGACAGGGGTTTAGCTACTTGGGATTAATTTTGTAAACAATAAATTTTGGATTATCTTAGCGTTGGTTTATTTTCTTGTTTTTCTTCTTCTTCTTCTTTTCGATTTCATATTCTTGGATGTTGTTTGGACGAAGATTTCATCTGAAAATTAACTTTTACAATGTCATTTTACGTTGAGGTTAAAAATATTCTTAGTTCTTCACGTTACTTTAATTTGCAATTTAAGCAGCAAGTGATAATATTTATCTAAAAATAATTTATTGGCTGGAAATTGAATTTTGACATTGTTGACACATAAAGCCCGTCAAATTATTATCGACAGGCAAAACTCGTAGTTTATTTTTGATTATTATTGACAGTACGTTACCGTCAATTATGGTTTTTGACACCTTAAAATATGACGGGGTGTCCGACACGCAGGGACTGTTAATAATCACTATTAACGACAGACCTGGCCCGTCGAAAAAGGTCATTTCTGGCGTAGTGCATACAATATCATTTAAATCATCTTAAAATTCAACACATAGTAAGCTTCAAACACATATAACCGACTCAATTCAAACTTCAACCACATACTAGGTCAATTTAATAATTTACCCTGTAAGCACATATGTATAACTTTGTTATACCTATCAAATACACATGTATACTGATCTGATTACAACGAAATATTCACCACGCAATAATAACAATCTCAAATTCATTATGTATGAATTTCAAAGAAAAATAACTGCTGAATATCAAATTATGATATATTCTATTCGCTCCACCTATCTGAATTTTTACAGGTGTGACTATAAAAGATATGTTGTTTGGGTACCCTCTCAAACTTGGTTCAACTGAAAATTTTAAAGCATACTAATGACCTAAATGGGTTACTCGTATTAAAACTTCATCTAACTCTAAGTAGTAGAACTATATAAACTTAGGTTTTCAGAACTGTCCGGATTCATAAATTTTGTAGAAAAGATATATAAACTACAAGTGTTTATGTGATGTCTTCAAGTCCTATCATCATGAAATTTGGAGTGAATGTATATGACATTGTAAGGTGTAACATATCCAAAATTCATAAAGATCCATTGGTTAGATTTCAATTTATGGTTCAAACAATACTCATTCTTTTAGAGCATCCACAATGGACGACTAAAACCAAAATTTTGGTCCAGAAACCTCACGTAGTCGAACGGATTAAAGATTAAAAACCAGACTAAAACCAAATATCATACTATATTTGGTCTGGAACCCGTACCAAAACCAAATTTGGTCGAGCGAAGTTTAAAAGTTCGTTTGTTAATAGGCGAGCTTTTAAATTACGTTTCAGTTGAAGAGGGGGTATATTTCTCGTGTCGTTAGTGAGGCGTGTATATAATGAACGCATCAATTAGGCGTTAGTAAAATGTACGTCCGACTAGGCGTTGGTAAAATGTACGCCTGTTGACAGGCGATCATTATAAGTTCGCCCCATTGACAAGACCTATAATACTCAAATTGTTAGTTGGTGCGACCTCTATGGTGATGGTACACGTAGCTGCATGCATGAATAGAGTTCGTCGGAGGAAAAACAAGATCCTTGTTCTTCCAAGATGCCACAAGGACTTGTGCAAACCCTATAAACAAACTCTTATTTGGCTTCACCTTGACATAATATGGATTACCCAAGATGAACAAGACAGTGGATAATAACATTAGTAGGACAACAACACCGAAACCAAATTTCCATCCTTTATGGTCTTGAATATAGACGATAATGATAACGACAACCATGATTGAAACTCCAACAGATGCATAATACCAATTGCCTGAATTCATGCGTTGATTTGAAGCACGCACCATCAGGCGAACATATAGTGGTCGTCTTCCCATCAGGCGTGAAGAATATAAACGCCCCTTGTCTGGCGTTTGTGAAATGTACGCCCCACTCTGAGCGTGAGTGAAATGTACGCCCCATACAGGCGTGAATTATATGTCCGCGCTACACCACACGTAATTTATATCTCCGCTTGACCAAATATACTCGGCTACCGTAGCGTATCACCACGGACTAAACCCAATTTTTTGACTATTTTTTGGTTTTTGGTCTTTGGTCTTTGGTTTTAGTCGCACCATTGCAGTTGCTCTTAGGTGACAAAAAACCCTAACTCGAAATTTACCCTAGAAATTCAACTTTTAACCTAATTTTTCAAGGGGATCAATAATTGAAACTTAATACTATCAATATTAAATGATAAATCAAGAATAAACTTTCCTCAACCTTGAGATTAAAGCCATAGAATCTCGTATTCTTGCAACTGAACTAACTCATTCTTCCCTAGAACTCACTTATTGGTGATGCAAACTTTTCTTCTTTGAAACGAGTTGAAAAACCTAATTCCAAATACTAACTTAACCTGTATTTATTTTATTAACCTATCTTATTTGTTATTTAAATCCAAGTTTCTATTAAGGGCATCCTAACCCCTAACATATAAGTAAGTGGGCTGTTATACTTCCCTTGCACACACATTATAGTTCAATTTCCTCTTTATGTCGAGAACAACATTTGCTAAATGTTCAGTAACATATTTGTCAATGTGCATTACATAAATACAATGACGATATTTATTAAACACCCATGTAGAAATATCGAGCATCTTCGAACTCTTAAAAAAAATAGTTGATGAATCAATATCATCACAATCAACTTAGATTTTTATCATATTTGGTAAGCTAACCAACAACATAATGAACATGTATGGTCTTCGTCATCTACTTAATCGAACTGGTGCAAATCCACTCTCCCCTGTTTTCAGTCTTAAAGACCTGAAAGGATGAGTCCACTTCAAAAAAAAACTTTGGCAATTTCAATATACAATCTTTCAAGAGTGAGTTAACCAATCACTTTTCATTCTCATCTGCACACGCAAGACATGATTTGTAAACGTAAATTGCACACTTAGAAATATTTCCATATGTTGGTAAATCATGAATACTCCGCATAAGAATTGATCTCAACTTAAATACATGTTTTAGATGCATACCAAAAGCATCGAAACCCTCCCAAAGTTGCGTCGGGTACTCAATTGATAGTCGAAGAAAAACATCCGGTTCTCTTTTAAAAATATATATAATTGGCCGAGTGACCATGATACAAACACTCTTTCGATTTTATCGAACTCATTAATTAGGATTTGTTGAGTCCATCTTGTGGTGTAAAAAAACCTTCAATGCAAAACAAAATCCCTCAGAGTGCAATTGTTTATAATCTGACTGCGAAGAGTATGATGACTGAAATACTAGCAAAGTCTTCTTATGTTTACCATTTAACGTCATTCAGTTTGGTTGAATAAAGGTATCTCACACATTATTTATTATTCCTCAAATTATTAACAAATCAAGAGGGGTAATTCATGTAACAACAATTATGTTATTTAACTGTTGGGCATCGAGTGCATACGAAGTCTCAAGGTTTATAAAATGGAATGTGTGTGGTAGGTTGTAGTCATTCTAATAATATTACTTCCAATGATACACGATACAAAATAAAACCTCAAAGAAATCTTCTAACTCTTTCTCGGACTAGAGGAGGTAGTCACGCCAAACAGTTGCCACTTGCGACCAACCACCATCAACGTGATATCCGGATCGATCCGATGCAAAGATATATAATTTGGAAGTAAATCTAGACCATGCACTTGTTTTAGGAGGCTCAAACTCATATGAACAATTACGAGACCAATTATCTTGTGATATAACCGGCAATAGTTATTTAGTTATGCAATTTTTAAACATAACTTTGGTAAAATACAAACTAGAATATTTTGTAGAGAAGAATTAAGAGTCTGTTTGATTTTTGCTGACTCGGCGTCTCAATTTGACTCGGCTCTAGTCAGATGTCAGACCGTTTGTTTTTTATTTTGAGTCAGATCTGACTCGCGATCTGACTCATACCTAACCCACGACTCGGACCCATTCGAATCAGGGAATAAAATGCTCTTAAATCATGGGACCAAACCACTACTCATATATTTTTAAGGCAGATGAGTCAAATCTGACTAAAAAAACATACATATTGAATCATATGGATATGAATCAGGCGAATCAGTAATATCTAGATGAGTCAGGAAAAAACAAACAAGGTGTAAAAGAATTTAATTGAAAAATTAGGCAGAAAACCAAAGCAAAAACAAAACAGTTTACTTTAAAGGTAAAGGTAATTCATTCCATCGAAGCAAAAGCAAACGGAAAACAAAGAGGTAAGTTGAGACTTGAGAGTGAAGGTTGAATAAATCGTGCAATCTATTCATTTATTTTTTTTACGCTTTACTATAGTGGTAAAACGTGTTTACCAGCTTGAAAAAAATACAGTAATACTGTGTGAATTTTATATTGAATATTCTTACCCGGCACGGGAAATAGAAAAACCTAGCTAAATTGGGGCCTATGCCCATTAATTTGAGCCTACACTACGAGGAAAAAAAGATTATTAAGAGATGAAACTACCAACTTACCCTTTGTCAAATACCAATACTACAAATGTGTCCCCATTAAATCCTAATCATAAAATTAAAAATTAAAATCAAAATCATAAAACTCAAATCATAAAATTAAAAACCAAAACCAAAACCAAAATCAAAATCAAAATCATAAACCTAAAATCATAAAATTAAAAACTAAAAACTAAACTCAAAACCAGAATCAAATTTATTTTCATCTCCACTTCAACTGATTCTTCTTCTCAATCTAAACTAGGTTTTAGTAACATGCAATCGCTCAAAAATTGAAAATTTTGAAATCAAACTTTTTCGGGTTTACCAGAATCGATTAACGTTAATGTACATGTGATCCGATTGCAAATAGAAACGGTTTATGTTTATGCCCACAAAGATCGATTGTCCTGGATATGTTTGTGGTTCGAGCAATTTGAACCAGAATCGGTCAATGTTAATGTCCACATAGCCCGATTGTCTACCATTTGAATTCATAACTGCTTAGCCCATAATCGGATTACATTAGCACTTATAAAAACCGATTATTGATATATAACACTAGAATCTGATTTTATATGTGTGTCGAGTAAACCGATTGTTGTAAGAAAAAATTCACAATTTTTCTGTATCTTTTTTTTGTTAGAATCGGATTACATGAACACTTTATAAATTGATTCCTGTTGTGCAATGTCAATAATCGGTTTTTATGTGTGTATCGTGTAAACCGATTAAGTTATACCCAAATTGAAAATGAGTATGAGTATGAGTATGATTTTACACGATTTCAAAACGAGTATGATTTCATACTCGATCTCAAAATGAGTATATGAATTTATCTGTGAACTGAAATCGAGTATGAAATCATACTCATTTTCAGATCAGTATGATTTAAATTATGTTTGATTTTTTTCTTTCCCATAATCAGTTTTTTGTGTACATTTTTAAAACCGATTCTTTTTTTTTTTTTGTGAATTGAAAAAATTAACCCAGAATCGGTTTATGAGAGCACGAACATATACCGATTCTGGTTTGATTTTTTTCAAATTTTTTTTTTTCACGTCTTGATGAAGAATCAAGATTAGTTAATTTTGAGTTTAATTTGATTAAACATCAATTAATCACCCGATTAACGCTAATTAATGAAGGGGTAAATTAGTCATTTTTTAAAATAATTGGATAAGGCGTGGTTTTTTTTTTACTTTTCAATGACCTTTTTTTGTCATGTAGTCGTAGGCCCAAATTAATGGGCATAGGCCCCAATTTAGCCGGGTAGAAAAATTCCTCATTTTCTCTGCGGTAGTCAAAGTCGGAGACTCGGAAGTATGTACTTTGTTTCTCTCGTTCTCTCGGTCTAGAGTCCTCTAAACAACGGCAGCCAATTGAGAAGTAGAAATAGAAGAGGAAAAAGCCCAGAGATGTTAATTTGATCAAATAATGAACATGATTCTGGTGAATTAGTTCTCAAAATAATTTTATTTTACTTTTTGAAAATTAAGAGATACTTTCTTTAAGAATGGAAACTTGTTAAAATCTCATCATGATGATATCATTGCTAATGGTCGAGTTGCTGACCCTTCTGCTGTTAATAAGTTTCAATCTATTGTAAGTCCATTTCTGCAGTCTCTATCTCATTTCATCACAATTTATGCAATTTTTCGACAATCATTATAGCTTAAGTAAATGATACTAGTAGAATTATTTGTTAGTCGAGAGAAATTGAACAGGGTTGATGATTATTTGGAAGTTTTACACAAGCTAGGGTTTTACCACCAGAACTCAAGAAGTGGGCATTTTAATTCTTTTCTTTGAAATGGTTGGATAATTTGTCAATTGGGAACTAGTTCGTCTTTGTAGTGAACTACATTGTTAGTTGTGGACGTAGTTTTGTTTCTTTGTAGATTTGTTTGGGAAGCAATTAGTGAAAAGTCTGTTTGATTTACATTGTGGACCTGTCTTCTTCAGATGTTTTACCGTAACTTCACTTTATTGCCACAAAGATTTAAAATTGAATAGCCTTTAGAGATTGGAGGTTCACATAATGGATAGCTGTGCTGACATGCTCTTTGTCTTAGATTGTTTTAGGTTGGAATGTTTGTGTACACAAATAAGTCTACTTCACATTCTTTACAATCCTGACTGGGTTCTTTGTCATGCAGTGGAATAACTATCAACTAGAGAGTTAGGTTATCGAGCCTTTGCTAGAGATCTTTTCATCTCCGTTAGTGTTTTTATTTCTATCTAAAACAGGTGAACTCGGAATGACATCTGATGAATCTTTGTGCATTATTATTTATACACAGCGACAATTTGTGGATACAAGGCAGTTAGGAATTTTCCCACATCAAGTCTCTGTTTAGAGCTTGCTATCTCCAACTGATGCGACATCACTTCGACAATAAAGTATAGGAGAGATGGAAATCTGTCATACTTCTATGACTTCCTACACTTGTTTTGGTTCCTTTTGTTTTCAAGGCCTTTTTACGCAATCGTGATAGGCGCCATGCCACTATTTCTCTTTGTCCAGTACAAACTTACACTCTTTATTATCCTTTAATTAAATGCAGATTTTCATTGTTTCTTAAGACGGAGTGATTTTGATTTATTCTGATATTCTTGGATGTGTTAGGTTAGAACGCTCAGTTACGGCTCTGGAAACAAACCTATCCAAACAAAAAGGTTTCTCCAATGATGATGATGGATAATGAACTTACTTCTCATAAAACAAGTGAGTTTTAAAGTTCGTTCCTTAATTATCTTTGTGTTTGGTGTGGAGCCAATTGCCCTCCCACGACCTTTGCTGGCTTTAGAAGCCTTAAGTGTTGTCGGTATTGCCGGGGGGAGCATAGGCCATGGACGCTTGCTCCAGAACCGTTTAAATTGTTGTTGGAGCCAGCCTAGACCAGGGGGCAACTATCCTCCCATGACCTATGGTGGCTCCAGAATCCTTTTAATTGTTGTTGGTATTGGTGTGGTACCCCTATGGGCTCCCAGGACCTTTTAGTTGTCGTTGGTGTTGGTTGGTGCCAGTGGTGGCGGAGCCAACAGAAGCCATGGGGGCAATTGGGTTCTGGCTCCAATAGCCTTTTCATTTTGTTGTTTGCACCGGTGGCTGATTTTGGTAGTGGTGGCAAAGCCTGCATAAGCCAGTGGTAGAGGTCAATACCCCTGTTTTCATGGTGCGTATTGACTTACTGCTCCTTTCATTCTTACTGTTTTTGGTGTTGATGCGTGTATCTGACTACTTGAAGTACACATTCTTATTTATTTATTTATTGCTATTATTTGATATGGAATGTTTTGGTATTCATGAAGTTAATCTTTGGTGTGGAAGCAATGAAATACTAAAGACTTCTTCCATAACCAACGCAGAGGTTGTTCCAAGGAGTTGAAAAGAAAAGGTATGTAGAGTTCACCTTATTTTGTGGCTTTGTGCTACTCTATATAATCATTTGAGCTTGTCAAGCAAGTGATAGCAATGGTATAAATTGTTTGCAAATTAGGAAGCTGTGAGGGATCTCATTTTGAAGCAAATTCCAAAGGATTTTGATGTTATAACTTTGGCTGAGCTTAGAGTCTTAGACAGGTAACTTACAGTTTTCATGTTTATTATCTTGTGTTGGTTCAAACACTCAGCTACGGAACTACAATAGTTGGGTTGACTATGTTATGACTATGTTAAACTTCTATTGCCATATGTAGGTAGTGAATTCATTTTCATGCTGTCAAAGTTGGACGAGAGTTCCCTGTTGGAATTTCAGCTTCATAATCAACATACTTTACGCTTAAACATGATTATGTGAAAACCATATATTGAAATATACCATAACTCTAGTATTAACATGTTCTTAGAACACTAAATCAGCACTTTAAGCAACTTAGAACACTACATACACCACATACTCAAAAACAGATTCACAACAAGGAAATAGAAATCAATAGCTTTGAGGTTTTATGAATTCTGATCTACTTATATTTCCTCACCTTAGATTGATGGATGAAAACTGATTTTCCTTTTAAAACAAGTGAGGCTAGAAGAGAGTCCTAGTCATGCTTGCCACATGTCTCTCCAACCTTTCCATCATGAGTTGGAGTGACAGCTCATGGCTACAATAGACAGCTCATAGGACATCTCAAGCTAGATTAGTTCATACTAAATAGGATTATATAAATGATTAAAACAATAATCACACCATAATCTGCATTATACTAAACTGGATTATCTGAAACTAATCAGGAATTACCTTAAGCTAAACATGATTTGTTGCTAAACCAACATTAAGTCTAACATTCCCTACCTGCCATGTGCACGCTGATGATACATTCATTGAGGTTTGTTTTCTTTTGTGCTCAGTTATTGGAATAATCAATAATGTTGATTCTTACGGAATTGTATTGACAAAACTGCGATTCTCATGTATAACAGGTATCAAATTTTAGCCTTTCTAGTAGAAAAAGGTCCAGGTCTAGTGATATTCGAATCTTGTGGTTGCAGGAGCGGGATTTCATTATTTGAAGGAATTGCATGAATCGGGATTTCAGGATTAATGGGTAGTTACTAATTGAAGTTAGAGATTAGCACAGTTATTTGTGTCTTGAGTAAGTTTTCCTCTGAATTGTTTCTAATACATTGTGGATATTCTAAAAGCCACCGTTTGATGTTTGATCGATATGCAAATGTTGTCTATGATTATATCGGAGGCATGGAAGATTTAAAAAAGCTAAAGTGTGCATGCATCTCAAGTTTCTTATCCCTTGAACTAGTGCAGATGTTGGTTATGCTTTTCTCATCTTAGTTATTTTGCTCTATAGGTTTGGGCCATGATACTCACATATAATTCTTTTCAGTAGGATTCTGGTAAGTATTTTATATTCTCCTTCTTGTATTGTTCATTAGGTTTGATGGCGCCTAACAGGCCATGCCACGCCATCAGAGCTTATGGCGAGTAATTTGACTGCTTAGCTTGCACTTTCTGTACCCAAATCGTAGTTTTTATGATATTTAAAGTAGTGGTAGTACATATTTTTGTATTTGGTAGGCTATTAAATAAAAAACGCATAATTTGAAAACTTAAAATCGAGAAAATAAAGATCCTATAGAGCAAACTTAAAATCGAGAGAATAAAGATCCTCTGAGCATTTTTGCTTTCAAGAACTAGTTATCAATCAACTACGACAAGTTTCTTGTATTCCTCCCCGAGAGATTGCCTTTTCCATCACTCACAATGGGTGTCAATTCCCGAGATCACCACCTCAAGGAAAAGAGTCATCAAATTCTTTGAATACCCACTCAACATTGCCACACCCTTTTGTTGACCCAACAGGAGTTGATTTAGAGTCTCGAAGGTTCCAAAACACAATCTCCGGCACATTCATGTATCCCTTCTCCCTAAACTTATTCCTCGTATCACCTGTGTCAGTCTCCCATTTCTCAGCTGAGGCCGGCCTCGAATGATCGCGTAACTGTAGCAACACTTTTTGAAGCCTGGTTGAACTCCATATCACTAAACACAAAAAGGCGCTTAATCATTTGGTCTTCCTTCAATTTGCCATCAACTGCCACTTGCAATATTTGGTCAAACACCTTCTGAAAATTTGTTGAATATCCATGATCCATATCTTGATGGATTGTGTTTTCGATCTCAGTTGTCACCTTCGATCTTGTGAACCGAGGATTATTCTTTGAAGGTGATAACTTTTCCTTTCCATGGATCTTGACTCATCTCCGACACTAACAAACCAAGAGCTACAACGACATCCATTGGTGTCCCATCCATACTACCAGACACATCCACAATTGCAAGACAATCACTTAACTTCCCAATCTTGGACATATCATCTACCATTCGTCTCCATTACAGCTCCGCAACATCACAATCATCATCACTATCATTCTCCTCGTCCAAAGAAGCAATGATCTCATGAGGCAACAATGCACCAGCAGCAATCTTTGTCTCTCCTTTCTTAACACTCTCTAAATACCGATTGAACCTTTCTTCATCATGTTTCTCAAAAAAGCTTTTATACTTCTTCATAGCAACAGATGAAACCCGATTATACGGCAATGACTCCCACGTTTTACTACTCATATAAACTTCAGGCAATTCCAACACTTTATGAAGAGAAACCAAATACTCTCGCCTCAGCCTATCACGAATCCTATAAGCATAATGGCCTTCCTCAACACCTTTATACTCCAGGATATGAACTACGGGGGAAAATCCTTCTAGCAATACCTTCACATAAGAGAGTAGCCTTATCGAAAGACGAGTCTAAATACGGACACCATTTAGAAGCTAAGGTAATCTTTCCAGTTTCACCCGAATTCAAATACTTCAAATCAGAAATCAAAAACTCAGCAAAAATCTCAGAAACTCTATCATGTAAGTTTTTATACTCAGTGTCATTGTTATACCTCTCGAGTGCTCTTTTCGATACCTCTATCCCCATCTGCTTCTTCATCTGCTTCTTCTTCTTTGTCTTTTCCCCCAACTCATCATCATCTTGAATCGAATACGCTAGATCTTTGCACTTTCTTGATGTGGATCCTTCTTAAAACCACGTTTCCAGTCTCTGGATCAATTGGATAACTATATTTCTCAATCCTCCATTCGTTCTTTCGTTACATTCGGATGTCAATCCCTTTGTGTAATCTAAATAGAATCTCAGGTAAATCTTTGAAATACCCAAAATCGACCATGACTTTGAGATTAATAGCTAGGGTTTTAGGATGATTCTTGTGAAGCCATAGCGCAGCAGCATAAAACCCTTAATTATCCGATTTACCAAGACCTCTCACACCTCTCAAATTACATCGACTTCAAAGGCTGTTAAGGGATCATGTTTCCAAGTGATTCTAATCTTTGGGTTACACTCTCGTGTGGTGTATACGGGACTACGTGGAAGAAGAAATCAAGCAATGGATTATCACTTGAAACATATGTTGCTGATCCATTCTCTGTGAATCCTCTGAGAGGTGAATTTAGATATGAATTTGTGTTTTGTTTTGGTGATGGAGGAGGAGATGGTAAAGTTTGGCGGTGGATAGATGAAGGACCAATGAGTTGAAATTCAGAGGATGATGAAGAGGAATCGGTGGAAAAAGCCATTGATGGAGAATTTGGGAAAGAAAGATGGAGAATTTGGGAAAGAAAGATATGAAGAATTTGCTACTAGAGTTCTCAGAACTCTAGTTTTGTTCTGTGTGCCTTCTCGGTTCATTCTGCTTGATGAAGCTGAGTTGAGGTGGCAATATTTGCTATAAGTTACGTTGTATTTGTGCAAGCTATTTTCGAGTCTCATCTCAAATGTGAGGAGATGGCTTGATAAAGGTGTCTATATCCGTTCTTCAATGGTGCTTAATGCAATTACAATAGGGATCATAAGACCGATTCAATCCATTGTTAATGGATTGCTTCATCTCATCAGCAGACACGGTATATCCCGAAGTCATGTTTCGATCAAATAAACTCTTAGCTTTCAAAGTTTTATTACCTTTGTTCATGTAGTGAAGTTGTTTCTTGAGACTCATCCGATGAGCCTTTGTTTTTGGTGCAAAATCCCTCTCCAAAGTATCCCTTACTTGTTGGATGTTTCAAGTCCTCCAACCTTGCCAAGGACTTGGTGTTAATGTAGAATTCAACCATCCACAAGAAAGTGAATCTTGTGCCCGTAATCTGTGAAACACAAGATTGATATTTTTGCATTAGGTAGGTTTCTGGGGGTTTTCTAGTGTTCCATCAAGATAACCGCTTAGACCATATCCTTTAAGGATTGTTTTTGAATTGAAGTTTTCCATAGTCATGGTTGGTTTTAAGAAAAAAGACGAGGTACCCAAATATACCTCAATATAAAAAAATTCACCTATAAGACCTTTCTCCTAAAAAGTGATTGTCTATGACTGAGTCGGAGACAATACAATTAATCGGTTCACACTTAGGTGTGATCGTTTATGGATACAGATCGAGACAATATGACAACAAGATAACTTGTGTAATCGATCATGGATACAAGATCGAGACAATACAACAACGAAGTATGTTTACTTGATAAAAGGTTCGGACTTAACCAAACACAATAGGATTACTATCAAGTAAATATGAATTAACGCTTGTGTATTTTACTTCTAATTATAATAAAAATAATTATAATTACGGAAATAGAAAAAAAAGACACTAAGATTTTGTTAATTCAGGAAACCGCAAATCTGAAAAAACCCTAACCTTGTCCGTAATTGAATACTCTCGAGGATTAAGCCATTATACAAAATCTAAACCAACTTCGTATAGTTAAGACCAAGCAACTAAACCTATAGTTCACCTAGTTCCAACCATCCATGCGCCTCCAACTTGTTAATAGTCACGCAGACTTGGAACAATTCCTTGGTTCGTATTCCAATAGTAAAGGAACAACAAATCTGTTCTAACAACTCTTTTCAATCAAGTGATATGAGTTCGACGAAAAGGATCTTCCGCTTATCCCAATAAACTCGCTTTGTCAGTGTCCTTCGATCTATCTTATCAACAACTAACAAAGTAATTGTTAAGATTTTGCAATCAATACTTTGAATCACAAAGAATTGTATTGTTGCTGATCTACTCAACTAATCAATCAAATCTATCACAAAGATAAACCAATTATAGTTGGATCCTTTTTCAAATTAAACAAGCATTGTGCACACCAAAGATTATGAAACCAAATCGTAAATCTTCTTCTGCCTTCGAATCTTCTTAGATCTTGAATAAAACACCGCACACAATCAACTTGAATCTCTTGTGATCAATCACACACGTAACTGAGTCTGTTAACAATGGATTATCACAAGACGTCTTTAGATCTACAAATGCTAAAGATCCCCGCTTTAAACTTCAATCTAGTTCGAGGAATCTTATCAAGAGAAGATTCTCAAGCATAAACTAACTAGGTGCAATCAAAGTTCAACAAACTGTTAGTCAATCAAATCAATCGAAAACTAATAATAAACCGCAATTATCTAGTTTCCCACCAAAGGTACTAATAGAGCTTCTCAATCCCAAAGAAGTCTTTAAACCGAGCGTACCGTAAGAGATTTTGCCTAATTAGGTTACTTTCCTCTCCGAATAGGCAGCTCCACCACGAATAACACAAATAGGTAGTTTTGCTGGCTCTGAGGATTAGTTTGCTCTGAAATGCAAACTTCAATATTTATAGACCAAGGAAGTTTGGACACCAAGAAATTTTCAAAATCGAAATCATTCTCAAGATATGCAATATATTCCAGATTCTGGCTTCATAATTCCCTGAAATGCTTTGTCCAAATAATGACCAAAATCTTAGTAGAAAATCTCCAATTAGTAAATGCACATTACCAATTTTTATTTTCTAATATAAAACTAAAAACCTTAATTAAAAGATTCTCAATTTATTTCGATCCGGGATTCTATTTTAGCTATTAAGAAATATCTTTGAACAATAAAAGGTGAGTGTTACTGCACATGTTCAAAGTATGTCGACATCTTAACTTAGTAAATCATCTTTCATATTTACTATCTTGGAATCGATTTGCCGCACTTCCAAACAAGTTTAGAATTGGTTCATCTCGACTTCCAAGCACTATGTGATTGATTATCCTATCAAATCACCAAACATGGGTTTCACGGCTCTACCAAAACAAGTTTCAGTTCTACCTCCATGTGGGTACTAGAATTAGTCACGCTAGTTACCAAAAGTTGGTTGACTAGGTACTAGGATCGGTTCCCACATATATATGGTATCTAACTTGTATTTGGTGCACATATCCATATGAT